>WEIV01003214.1:8189-116458 GCA_013390005.1 Calyptomena viridis
TTTTTTTTCCTGTAGAAAACGTGTCAGTGGAAGAATACTGTAAACATTGTGTAACTATTTGACTTTTTTTAAAATTATTTTTCTTGACTAAAGACAAATAAATTACATTTGAGTAACAGAATTGTTATTTTAAGATATGTATTTAAGTCTTTATGTGTGTATGTATATATAATGTTTCCATTTCATAGGAGAAACTAGAAAGACTGTTCTGACTAAGCCAAGTGACTCTTCACCTGAAGTTATAAACTACTTGGGTAACAAGGCATGTGAATGTTACATTTCCATTGCGGACTGGTCTGCTGTTCAGGAGTGGCAAAATATGGTCCATGAATTGAAGAAAAGCAATAGTAATACCTCAATCAATCTGAAAGCAGATTTTAACTACATAAAGTAAGGATATAATTAATTTATTCAGCAGTACCTTGGAGTTCATTATTTCAGAACAGAAATATTGACGTTTTTATGGATTTTAGAAACTGATTGTCAGTTTTGAAATAGAAGTGTTCTTTCTAAATAGAAGAAAATTGTGTTCTTGAGAGAGTGAAAACTTGGTCATATTTGCAGATAAATGAAGAGGTAACTTTGTTCTGAATAGTTACTGTGGCTTTCTGGCTGCTGAGGCTTCTTAGTATTCAAGAAAAAACATCTTTCATTGAATGAAAAAGGTACCAGATTTTTTCTGCTTCTCTTAGCAGAAGATGGATCCTTTTGCACAACTGTAATAGCAAAAAATGAAATGCCTTTCAGTGGTACAGTTCTTAAATATTTTAATTCATTAATTTTTAATGCAAAAGTGTAGGAAGGAAGTGGTCTTGGCTGCTTAATTTTTGTGGTTTTGTTTCTTTTTTTAGTAGCATTTAGAATTGTAGCTTGTGCATTTATTTCCTGACCCTTGATATTTGTCTTGTTCATGAAAAGTACTTGTGACATTGAATAGTCCTTCAAGGGTTTAAGGGTCCTTTCTTTTCATTTGACAACTTGATTACTTTCTATCCCTGTATGATGTAAACATCATAAAATACTTGTGGCTAAAATTTCTTGGCTTGAGGAAAAAAAAGCAAAAGGAAGCAATGAAATAAAATCTTGCAGGTGTGACAAGGTGACTGATTCTGTCATAAAGGGGTGATTCTTTTTCTTACTGCAGTTGTGCAGGTAGTTCATTAGGAGGTGCTTGTCATGGATGTGAAAATGTGTCGTTTCTGTGTTTCTGTAAACTAAACCCACTGTACTTGTGACAAACATCACATACTTGTGGTGCTATTGTAGACATGTTGTCATTTTGACTAGTTTTAGTTTGCATCCAGATATTTAGTGGAAGTAGGATACATCAGATGCTAGATCATCAGAAAATCCTGTAAAGAACTAAGGATGAACAGCACTTTGACTCTTCTGCCCCTGAGACTAGTAATGAGGATCAAAATAATTCAGCAGAAAGGAGAGATTTGACATGCTGAATTCTTGTTGCCTTTCTAATGCAGATACTTAGATAATTCCTCCTTCAGTGGATGGTAACAAGAATATTGAACATTGGAATATTCTGTATTCTGAGGCATCAAGCCTCTTTACTTTTCAGTGCTATTTTTTGTGTAGTTCTGTAAAAGCCTGTAATGCCCAAATTATTTTCTAATGTAGAACAGTGACGGGAAAAATGTTAAATTTGCTGTTTTGGGCTGTTAAGCAATATAAATTTGTTTAATCTATTACCTGCAAATATTCCAGTATTTCTGGTCTTGATTTCATGTAAGCTGAGGAGTGGCCTCATGAAATTCTGCCATGAAATGTTTCATATGCATAGAGAGGGGGGAAAAGTTTTGGGTTTTCTTTGACTTTTGAAGAATTTAGAAACCAACTTTTTCTTCCAGACAGTGATAGAAGAATATTATATATAGTGTAATGATAATATGAAAATCTTCCCAGCTGCAGAGCTATTCCTCCCTTTCACTTTGATATTGAATGTATCCATTGGTACAGTACTAGTGCCTTTTATTGATCCCTGTGAAAATTGGGAATTTTAGATTGCTTAGAATGAATTAAAGTGCTCTGTAGGATTTGGAGTTAGACTTGAGGGGTTTTTTTCCTGTATAATGTACTTAGAAACTGGAGTAAATTAAGAAATGTGAAAATAAAACTATGTAAACATTGAATTGCAGATCTTTGAGCAGCTTTGAGTCTGGACAACTTACTGAATGCACTGAACAACTAGAATTATTACCAGGAGAAAATATCAACCTGCTTGCAGGGGGATCCAAAGAAAAAATAGGTATAAATGCATAAATTAACATTACTTCAAATACAAAAGTAAATGTTTCTTCATACATCTGTTTATATAAATGACAGGCTGAAACTTCTGAATGCAGTTTGCTGTGTTCAGTGGACTGACCATAACCTTTATGAATCAAGCTTCAAAATGATTGGCAGTGGTCATCCTAAATGTTGATGCAAGTGTGTTTTCTGGAGTTATTGTGGCTGTTTATAAGTAATCTATCATGAATTTCTAATATCAATATATAGATAACATAAAATGCATATATTTTTAAAAGGTTTTTTTCCAAACTTGCATACTGTCAAAAATGCATTCTCAGATGATGAAACTTGATAAAATTTGATAGTTCTAGTTGGTTTCAATTGTTTAATTTCCATGTAGACATGAAGAAGCTCCTTCCCAATATGCTAAGTCCTGATCCACGAGAACTTCAAAAAGCAGTTGAAGTACAGCTTTTGAGAAGTTCAGTATGTCTGGCAACAGCTGTAAACCACATAGAACAGGAGCAAAAGTGGCAGTCAATATCTGAGTAAGTTGAAATGTGCTATGAATGAATGTAATATAGTGAAAACCTATTCTAGTTTGTTAAACATAAAGCTTCAGCATCTATGGTAGTTTGCTGCTAGTGTTCTAGGTGTTGGGTTATGAGCTTACTGAGGGAAAATATGATGTTTAACTTGGAGTTTACATAGTTATAAAGTACTTTGAGTTGATAAAGTAATTCTGCTTGTCAGTTTAATAGTAAGTGTTGTAACATGACTTGTGTGTAACAGTGCAAGGTTTTCTCATCTTTTTAAAGATGTTGAATTTGGTTTTCCTTCAGTAATTTTGATATCACTATTTACTCTTAAATCTAGCTAACAGAAATGACTGTTCTGGTCCTTTTATTTCAGGAATCTTGTTAAGTACTTAAAGCAAACATCACGTATTGCTATTGGGCCTTTGAGACTTTCCACACTCACTGTGTCTCAGTCTTTACCAGTGTTGAGCACTCTTCAGTTGTATTGTTCTTCTGCTTTGGAAAACACTGTATGCAACAGGCTCACATCAGAGGTATTTCTGTCTGTTTAAAACCTAAATTGGGATAATATCTTTCTCGATATCGTGTTGTGGCATATTGTTGTTAATCATACTGTAAAAAGACATCATTTAGTTTTCTAACGTGCCTTGACCCAGGTTTTTTTAAGTTTACATCTCAGTTGGACTTCTTTTTATAGTTATATCTATAACATCTCTTTCAATTACACTTACTTATTTTGAAAGCTTTATTGGTAGTTGCCTTTTAGAGACGTGTTGATACTTCCTCTCTAAATATGTTGTAACACTTATTCCTGAACCGCATAATTCACTTTAAAAGCAACTTTAAAATATTCTAATTAAAAAAAATCACTTAAGTAATTAAAAGCTCAAACTCTAACCAGTATGAATGCTTGAGTTCTAATTTCTAATCACGTTCTTCAGAAAAGAACTCAACTTGACTTTGAGCAATTCTTTGTGTTGTCCTCTCAAAATCAAGCATAAAACCTCTTAGTAGTTAATGAAATAAAAGTAAAAATGTTTACTCAGCACTAAAATGATCTTTAATTTTGGTAAGTGAAAATACATTGTGGTAATGTTGTCTCTTATGACACTCTGCAATTTCTGTGCCTCTTCCAGGACTGTCTTGTACCTCTCTTCAATGATGCCTTGAGGTCCTGCAAGCAGCACGATGTAAGGCCATGGATGCATGCACTGAGGTACACGGTGTACCAGAATCAGCTGATGGAAAAACTTAAAGGTATGTAAGCTCTCATTTTAGTGTGATGAAAAGTAAATGCAAAATCTGAATTTGAATGGTCTGCTGAAAGCAGCAGCTGTGTCTTTTTCTATTATTTAGATGAATTACTTATTAAAAGTTTTGTTATTTAGACGTCTTGCTTTACAACTCATTGTCTTGATTACTGCTGTGATGGCAGGCAGTGTTAAAGTATTCTGAAGTTTTAGCAGTTTTATACTCTTCTAATAACACTTTACCTCCTCATCTCTTCATACTTTAAATGCTTTCACTTTGGAACGCTTCAACACTATGAATAATGGGTCTTTAAAAGCAGTCATGAACACATTTAAACATGCAGTGTGATAAGAGGTAATGGGAGGAAAAGAAGTTCTGTCAGGGGACCTGTAGGTTTATTAGCTGGGAAGAATGGTAATGGGGGAAAAATCTCTTTTGCCAAGCAGATAATCTGTGTATGTATTTTTTGTTTCACATGGGGTGTATGAATATTCTAGGCAGAAACATTCACCTAAGTGTGTGAAGGAGGTGTTAGAGAATAGGAAACAGCTGAGCAGTTTTTTACCGATGGCCATGTACAGATTACATTGGGCAGAAATTGTGTATCAAATCATTTAATAATAATAATGTGATGACTTTGTTTACAATGTCTTGTTTCCTTCAGAACCAACAGTCCCAATTAAAAGCCACCTAATGGAACTGGGCTTAACAGCAGCGAAGTTTGCACGGAAGCGAGGAAATATCGCCCTGGCCACGCGGCTGCTCGCGCAGTGCAGCGAGGTTCAGCTGGGGAAAACCACCACTGCACAGGACTTAGTCCAGCACTTTAAAAAACTGTCTGCACCGGGTCAGATAGATGAAAAATGGGGTCCTGAACTCGACATTGAGAAAACAAAGTTGTTATATACAGCAGGTGAGGGTTTGCTAATTATGTTGCAGTGACTTGAGCGTCTTGTCCTTATAACCAGGCTAATTACCCTGACCTTGAAGAATAATAGCACAGTATCATTAGGAACTGATTTCATTTTCTTAACTTGTCAAAGTCTTGAAAGTGTTTTCACAAATCTTTTCTTGTAATTTTTAACTTCAAAAGAGGATTTTCTGTGTAAAAATACATTGCTATAAGCTGTATCTGAATACATTGAATTTCAGAAGTGTTTTGAATAATGTTGACACAGTACTGAAGATTTGCTTTTCATGATATGCAGGTCAGTCAGCACATGCCATGGAAATGCTGAGTTCTTGTGCCATATCCTTCTGCAAATCTGCCAAAGCTGAATATGCAGTTGCTAAATCTATTCTCACACTGGCTAAGTGGATTCAAGCAGAATGGAAAGAGATTTCAGGACAGTTGAAACAAGTATATAGAGCTCGACAGCAGCAGAATCACACTGGTCTGTCTACCTTGTCTAAAAACATATATAATTTGATTGATCTCCCAGCTGTTAATACACTAGAAGAAGAATATCCTAGGATTGAAAGTGAATCTACAGGTAGATTTGTTCTTATTCTTTTTTAAATTAGTTACTGATTATTCCACTGAGGGATAGCACCAGTTATATTGATAAAGACTTAGATGCTCCATCACTTGTATCTGTTTTCCTAACACATGTATAAAGTGTTTATTTTGTGCACTAGATAACTATACACAGTTAAAAAACCCAAACACCTTAATATTTTTGTCGTATTTCTGTAACATTTTTCTCATTCAAGTGATGGTGACCCAAAGATGAAACTGGTATGCATTTATTTTGCATGAGGATATCAGTCTTTGTTCTGTGTGTGTTTCCTTTTGGCTTGTGCATTTGTTGAAGTTTGAATGAGATTGTTCAGATTAAGATTGTGCTTTGAAGGCCCCAGTAATGTGAAAAGTATTTTAGGTTTTCTCGTGATCTTTATACTCAATTTGAGCATTTCTGCTGTTACCAGAAAATGTATTCTAATTCCCAATTTTCAGCACTTTTTTCTCTAAATGTTCTTTCTTTAAACATGGACTTCATAAATAACTTAGTTCCTCTTGTGCAGGGTCAGAATTATTTTAGAGCTATTAGTGAATTTTAAGTTGTAGATGCTTTCTGACCTGATGATGAAGAAAATATTTATTCACACACAAAAAAACACAACCACAATGCCCTGGGTACCTCATAAGTCTGCTCTCCACAGCATTGTGCTCTTTTGGAGATCATGAGTTTCCTGCTTCAGTTCCATCCCCCTGCAAAAGAGGAAGCAACTGTAGAGTATAAGCAGTGGTTGTTGGCAAATGTAAACTGTGTTTAGTTTTGAAGCAGTACGAGAACTGAAAAATAAATGCATTTTGGAAAACTTTACACCCTTGGGTACTAATTTTACTAAAAAACTATTGCATATTCATAAAGTTTTAGTGTTATTTTCTGTGTTAAGGAAATTAGAAGTAGGTTTTACACCATAACATATATTTCTCTATTTTTCCTATCACAGTAAACATTGGAGTTGGAGAACCAGACTTTATCTTGGGCCAGCTGTATCACTTGTCTTCAGTACAGGCACCTGAAGTGGCCAAGTCTTGGGCAGCCCTGGCTAGCTGGGCTTACAGATGGGGCCGGAAAGTAGTTGACAATGCCAGGTAAATTCATCTGAATGTTTAAATTTATATATCACAATTAGTTTTCTTAAGATAAACCCTAGCTTGTATTTACGATTACTGTTGCTTGTGGTCTGAAGCTGCATGTGAGCAGAGAAATGAATAATATGCTCTTGATTACTTGCCCTCTGTAAAAAGAAGCTAGATTAATTCTGAGGTAAAGATGGTTTCTTCCTTCAAGGAGTTTGTATATATACAAACTCTTAATGGTTGCAGTACCTCTACAAATACTCATGTAACAGGGATCAGTAATTCATTCAATGTTACAGTCAGGGAGAAGGTGTTCGTCTGCTGCCCCGGGAAAAATCTGAGGTTCAGAACTTGCTTCCAGACAACATTGCAGAAGAGGATAAAGAGAAGATCTATGGGATTCTTGGGCAGGCTGTGTGTCGTCCAGCTGGGATTCAAGTAAGTGTAAATTTGCTTGCTTAAAAAATGTTCAACTTCAGTGTGAACCTTATTTTTCCTAAACTTAACTCCTATAAGTGTCTTAAAGTTAAAATTCAGACAGTACAAGAGTCTGTCCATTAGCTAAGTGGTAACATGTCTGCTGAACTATAGTAATGTAGTCAAGTAATGCATGAGTTGTCTAGACAAAAACTGAAGTAGGAACTAATATTGCTTGTAGAAATTGTTGGATGATTTAATCAAATCTGTTTTCTCTTTATTTGCATTTAGGATGAAGATATGACTCTACAAATCACTGAAAATGAGGACAATGAAGAAGATGATATGGTGGATGTGATATGGCGTCAGTTATTAACAAGTTGTCCCTGGCTTTCAGATCTAGATGAAAATGCAACAGAAGGATTAATTAAAGTATGGAGGAAAGTCGTAGACAGAATCTTCAGTCTCTATAAACTCTCCTGCAGTGCATACTTTACTTTCCTCAAACTCAATGCTGGTCAGGTTAGTGCTCATGCTGCTGAAGAAATCCAGTTACAAATTTGTCTAAATTACATGAGCTATATACTTAGAGCAATATTTCTCTGTTTCAAGATTCCACTTGATGAAGAAGATCCCAGGCTGCACTTAAGAAACACCTCTGAGCAAAGCACTGATGATGTTATTGTTATGGCAACCCTAAGACTGTTACGATTACTTGTGAAACATGCTGGAGAACTGAGGCAGTATCTAGAGCATGGGCTAGAAACTACACCTACTGCTCCTTGGAGAGGTAAGTATTTGTTAGCCAGTTGTTAAAATCAATTTTGATGCATTTTCTCTAAATGCAGAAAGCTGTTCTTTGTACTTCGATTAAATTTTTATTTAAGCATTATAGAAAGAGAGCCTGTCTTTTACTAAATAATGTCATGAAAGATAATCGTGTGCCATACACTCTGATCTTAGAGTAGTTAAGTAGCACAGATTCTGATCCTCTCCTTCCCCCACCTAAAGACATGGGAAGGAGCAAGGAAATGTAGTTTGTGATGTATTACATCATATTACCACCTTAAAAACAAATGGGGTGGTTTTTTTTCTAGCTACAGTTAAGAAAGATGTGTGGCTACAGCCAGATATCTCAGTAGCAGTAGTTTGTCACTATACTTCTGATTTTGGTTGTTCAGGGACTTTCACTCAAAAGATTTTGGAGTTAATGTGGAAGGCAGTAGAAGAGGAGGCCAACTACTGTAAAACTGCACTTTCTTTTGGACTTTTTTGTAAATTTTCCTACCAATTCCAAAAAAGTCATGCTTTTAAAAATAAAATTCTGCCTTATTTGAAATGAAATGAAGTGAATCAGCTTTATTTCTTTCCCTCTTGGTGCAGGTATCATACCCCAGCTTTTCTCCCGCCTGAATCACCCAGAAGTGTATGTTCGTCAGAGTATTTGCAACTTACTGTGTCGAGTGGCTCAAGATTCTCCTCATCTCATACTGTATCCTGCAATAGTGGGAACCATTTCACTTAGCAGTGAATCCCAGACTTCAGGTATGGAGATAAAAATAAGCTTTGAAATAAACTGTAGCTAATATGTTCATATATACTGGATAAAATTATACTGAAGCGGTCTGTTGGGGTTTTTTGCCAGTAACTCTGATACTTTCTATTTTAACAATGTTTTTATTATAGGACCTTGCTGATACTTTTCATCCAATTCGCCAGTGTGCAAATAGGACTCTTCAATTTTGTACATTTTTCATGTACTTTGCCAGTACTTAATGTAATATGATGCTAAATGAAGTAAAGAGTGTAGCTAATATTTTAACATCTGTTTTTAATTTAGGAAACAAGCTGCCTTCTGCCATCCCTACTTTGCTAGGTAACATTCAAGGAGAAGAACTGTTAGGTGGTGAATGTGATGGAGGGAGCACCCCAGCTTCCCAAGAAAGTAGTAAAGATGACACAAAAGCTGGATTAAATGAAGATCAAGCAATGATGCAAGATTGCTACAGCAAAATTGTGGAGAAACTCTCTGCTGCAAATCCAACAATGGTATTGCAGGTAAATAATCCACATGTACACTACTTGGGTACTTGAACCACAAAATGTCATTTTGTCAATCTTGGCTATTGGCCTACTGAAAGTTTGGTGTGTCTTTGCTTTAGGCTGTCATCTTCTTTCAATGTGTTCATCTTCAAAAGTGAGTCTGAATACTAGTTCTTTAAAAGAAATGAGTCTTGTTTTACACAGGTTCAGATGCTGGTGGCTGAGCTGCGCAGAGTTACAGTTCTTTGGGATGAACTTTGGTTGGGAGTTTTACTGCAGCAGCACATGTACGTCCTCAGACGGATTCAACAACTGGAAGATGAAGTCAAGAGGGTCCAAAACAACAACACCTTAAGGAAGTATGTCTTTTTTAATAATTCAAGTGACAACATAACTGTTGGTTCTTGGGAAGCATGCAGACCAACCAACAGTGGTATTGCTCCTGAATTCATACTATACCAGCTGCTGCTTTGTAAGCCTGGGACCGTATTTCAAGAACATTTTGATGCTATAGCTAGTACTCTTATCAAATGAGAAACAGCAACAGTCTACCTGTAATTTCATGTTGGGATTTCTTTAGTAATAATGTGTTAGAACCCAATGCACATTAAGTTGAGGATTATGAGATCCTATAGTTCTTGATTTCCAAGTCAGATGAAATGAGGACAAGCATTTTGAAAAGTGTAATCTATTTAGAGATTGCTGTAAATATAGGTATTTCGAGTAAGCAATGTTTCAATGTGCTCTTAGTTTTCATTGTTGAGCAGGTCTTTTTTCACTCATCCGTATTTTCCTGTGAAGAGGAGATCCATTCACAAGGCACTTGACTAAGGTTAAGAATGCCTCTTGAATTCTATTGTCAGGACTGACATAGAATGGGAGAACAGAATGATCTCAATCTCTCTTTTCTATATAGTGTGGTACAGCCTCAGAAGTAGTAGTAAAGAGAGAGCTCTTTTATTAAAGGCTGTCAATTGTTTAGAGTGATTTCTGCTCAGAGTTTCTCATCAGAGTTTTCAATGGTGAAGAACTCTGTTCAAATGCTTGTTTTTTTAAAAAAGAGAAAAGTGTGTTTCAGAGGAACATGCATTCAATGTGGAATGAAATACTCTTCCTTCCAATGTGATCATCCTTGAAGATGTTGATTTAGAGATGTAATAACTTCCATGAATTGTTCAGTGTCTCGTGTTGTATTTTAATGCTCCAATGATGAGGTAACTTGGTTTAATGGTGTTAAGAGGAAATTTTGGTGTGTTTTTTTAAATAGAGAGGAGAAAATAGCAATCATGCGTGAAAAGCACACAGCTCTAATGAAGCCCATTGTGTTTGCTTTGGAACATGTGCGGAGCATCACTGCAGCTCCTGCAGAAACTCCTCATGAGAAGTGGTTTCAGGATAACTATGGAGATGCAATTGAAAATGCACTAGAGAAACTTAAGAATCCTTTGAATCCTGCTAAACCTGGAAGCAGCTGGCTCCCGTTTAAAGAGGTATTATATGCACAGATGAAAAGTATAATGTACAGACTCTTGCTGCACCTTTTGCTTGACCCTCTCCTTGTTCTCTTGCCCTATCTTGTTCTCTTGCCCTATCAGAATTGCAGCCTGAAAATTTATCTTCTCACCACAGACATGCTGGGCACTAAAGCACTGTAATTTTTTCTCTAACAAATCCTATTGACTCTGTTATTGCATTTCTATCCAATGAAATTATTTGGTTTTTCAAATCTTGCATCTTCTGCTGTCTGGGATGCTGTCAGTTTTGGAAGCAGAGGGCTTTATTTTTTTTAAATAACATTTTTCTGAATGTATGCCATTTAGGTTTAGTGGGTTTAAATTTTAACAAGTTAATTCTCTGTTTATCTAAGCATAGTCCTCAGGCTATGAAGGTGCAGCAACNTCCTAAACTGTATCTGGATCAGGAGTGCGGTAAGGGTGAAAGGGAATTTAAGAAGAATCTCTGTGCTTTCTGGAAGATGACCACCATTAAGTCTGTTTTGGTGGTGTTTTTGTGTTTTAATGCTAACTGTTAAGATGAACCTTAACCTGAAAGAAAAAATTTCTTTGGAATAGGTTATGCTAAGTTTGCAGCAAAGAGCACAGAAACGGGCCAGTTACCTCTTACGACTTGAAGAAATCAGTCCTTGGTTGGCTGCCATGATGAACACTGAAATAGCACTTCCTGGAGAAGTATCTACCAGGGACACAGTCACAATTCACAGTGTGGGCAGCACCATCACAATCCTACCTACCAAAACCAAACCTAAAAAGCTGCTTTTCTTGGGTTCAGATGGGAAGAACTATCCCTACCTGTTCAAAGGTAATTGCTTTTTTCTCATTCCAAGTACTGTCTGTTGTTATAAATTTGACTATATTAAAGTTATGGATATTGCGTGGTGCAAGTTTTGTTCTATCAGCCTGAATAATACAGAGAGAGCTGTTTGGAGCATGCTGTGCTCTCTCTCTTNTTCACTTGGCTATCCAGAGCCAGCCTGGTGGATTTAAGTCTTGCTAGACAGAACCAAGGTTTTACACACAGACTTTTTTGCCCTGTGCTTCCCCTTCTTGCTTTGCAGAACAGATACATAAATAGGAGGTTGCTGAATGCTGCTGCCTTTAACCACAGCTCAAATGTTTATAGATGCAGGAGCAAGCCTCTTGAGTAGCTTGTCATTTGTTGTGACTTTGGCACTTGTCACTACACAGTGTATATTTGCTGGAAAAAGGATGCTTTTTGGTTTTTGTCATCTTGATCCTAAACTGTATCTGGATCAGGAGTGCGGTAAGGGTGAAAGGGAATTTAAGAAGAATCTCTGTGCTTTCTGGAAGATGACCACCATTAAGTCTGTTTTGGTGGTGTTTTTATGTTTTAATGCTAACTGTTATGGTGAACCTTAACCTGAAAGAAAAAATTTCTTTGGAATAGGTTATGCTAAGTTTGCAGCAAAGAGCACAGAAACGGGCCAGTTACCTCTTACGACTTGAAGAAATCAGTCCTTGGTTGGCTGCCATGATGAACACTGAAATAGCACTTCCTGGAGAAGTATCTACCAGGGACACAGTCACAATTCACAGTGTGGGCAGCACCATCACAATCCTACCTACCAAAACCAAACCTAAAAAGCTGCTTTTCTTGGGTTCAGATGGGAAGAACTATCCCTACCTGTTCAAAGGTAATTGCTTTTTTCTCATTCCAAGTACTGTCTGTTGTTATAAATTTGACTATATTAAAGTTATGGATATTGCGTGGTGCAAGTTTTGTTCTATCAGCCTGAATAATACAGAGAGAGCTGTTTGGAGCATGCTGTGCTCTCTCTCTTCTTCTTGACTTCCCTGAAAAGGGAAGGGCCTACTTGTTATGTTAGTAACTGTTGTCTGTACTGCTCACAGAATGAACTGGCATAAACTGGTGATTCTAGTAGTTAAGTTTTATGCTGAACAATTCATGCTTAATCTACATCGCTTATAAAGCTATTCATAGTCTGAAAGTAGTCTTTAAAAAATGCTAAATTTGGGGCTCTAGGAGAAGAATTTTTTTATATAGAAACTAAATTTTCATCAAATTTGTCCCAGGTTTGGAAGACTTGCATCTAGATGAAAGAATCATGCAGTTCTTATCAATTGTGAACACCATGTTTGCTACTATTAACCGCCAAGAGACACCACGTTTCCACGCAAGGCACTACTCTGTGACACCTCTGGGAACAAGGTCAGGCTTGATCCAGTGGGTGGATGGAGCTACACCTTTGTTTGGTCTTTACAAGCGCTGGCAGCAGCGAGAAGCTGCTTTACAAGCACAAAAGGTAATACTGTGTTCTATGCAAACTAGAATAGTTTGTCAGAAGAGAAACATCTATTTTGATTTGTTTTGCAATTCTAAATCATGTAGTCTTAAAAGGGATTGTGTTTTGTTCATAATCATGCAGAATGGTTCTGTAAATTCATATCTCTTGGAACTTCACCAGAAGTCAGTGGAATTGCATGTATGTATTTATGTATAATTACAGTATGTGACGTGAATTTGCTGTTTTAGCATGATAATACGAAGAGAACTGTTTTTTTACAAATGGAATTAACCTTGATTAAAATTATTTTAGTTCCAGATCTCATTTTCTCATTTCATTTTAAATACAGTTTTTACAGTTATGTTTTTGACATTTACTTTGATAAGAGTAGACTTAGGCCAAAACAATGTGTATTCAGTTTATTTGGACTTTTAACTACTGAATTTTGAAAGAATTCTCTGAGCTGTAGAAGTCATCCTCAGTAGAGGCATTGATTTCCTATTTCTATCTTACCCAAACTGAATTTGGGATACTTTTTGTGGTAATGAATTGCAATACATAAACTACTGTTCTTACCTCTTCTAGGCTCAGGACTCTTACCAGACTCCTCAGAATCCTGGAATAGTGCCTAGACCCAGTGAACTTTACTACAGTAAAATTGGACCTGCTTTAAAGGCAGTCGGGCTTAGTCTTGATGTGTCACGTCGTGACTGGCCCTTGAATGTCATGAGGGCTGTTCTGGAAGAACTGATGGAAGCAACTCCCCCGAATCTCCTCGCTAAGGAGCTCTGGTCATCCTGTACCACTCCAGATGAATGGTGGAGAGTTACACAGGTGAGTTACAACAACTATATTTTACCTTTAGAAGGCTCTGGTTTTAATGGGATGAGGGGCAACAAATGCCTGAGATGTGTGGAAGCAGTGAAACTTGTGAGTTTGAAGAGCTAGCACTGCTGAAGTTTGTGACAGGAAATGTCTGGGATTAAAAACTGGGTATAGACCTGATAACTCTACATTATTATACTAGAATTATCAGCCTAAGACATGACAACTCTTGTAGATATCATCAAGCAACAAATAGAAAACTGATTGGTATAACTTGGGTTTGATTTGTCTTACACTTAAAATAATGTTTTAAGATGGTAGTCAGTCCAATGTGTTGGCAGAGGATTCCCACAAATAATTTTTTCCTGAAACTCTCTTTAAAGTCGTATGCAAGATCCACTGCAGTTATGTCCATGGTTGGCTACATCATTGGTCTTGGAGACAGACATCTGGATAATGTTCTTATAGATATGACTACAGGAGAAGTTGTCCACATAGATTATAATGTTTGCTTTGAAAAAGGTAATTTAAAAAATGCTCTATGTTATTCAAATAAAAGGTTTCCCTTCTTGCTAATTAAAAGAAACAACTTAAATTTTTATCTTAAAGGGAAGAGCCTTAGGGTACCAGAGAAGGTTCCATTCCGGATGACGCACAATATCGAAACAGCACTTGGAGTCACAGGAGTAGAAGGGGTTTTCAGGCTTTCTTGTGAACAGGTAATGTGAAAACTGAGGGCTGTCACTTGCCAAGTACTGTCTCAGAACTATTCTATTAAACATTCTGCTGCTAGTTTATAAAGCCTTCACCTTTGCTGCTGTAACTTTAATTTAGTTTTTAATTTTATTTTAGATTTATCCTATGATAGGTATTTAAGGAACATGAGAATGCTTGCATGGGTATTTATATATGACAGTGATACAACTATGATTTAAGGGGCAAGAGGGACTTCTAACTAGACATATAAAATGTTAGATTTTTCCTGAATCTTTTTTTCATTCTTTAGAATGAATCATCCTTTAGAAACATGAGTTATGTTTTCAAAAAGTAAAGTACTCTGAACAAGGGAGAGTGTTGCTCCTTAGATGTCTGTGGCTGGTGTATAGTTTGTGTGGAAGGTTAGAATGGAATCTTGGGTTTTGGTGATGTTCCTACAGACATAGCTGCATTTGTACACACTGTGCTGTTCTTCCTGTCTCTCGTGGTTAGGGATACACTCTGGATTTCTGTACTTACTCAAGTACAGTATTCTGCATCTAAATTTCCACTGTTCTGTAGGGATAATGCAGAATCAGAATCAGTCTGTTTAAAATATGATGCAGGTCCTTCATATTATGCGGCGTGGGAGAGAGACTTTGCTTACGTTGCTTGAAGCTTTTGTTTATGACCCACTGGTTGACTGGACAGCTGGAGGTGAAGCAGGATTTGCTGGAGCTGTCTATGGTGGTGGTGGCCAGCAGGCTGAAAACAAACAGAGCAAAAGGGAAATGGAGAGGGATATTACACGTAGTCTTTTCTCTTCAAGGGTGGCTGAGATAAAGGTGAGTTTACTACAATAATTTTCTATTTTACGACCAAAGTAGGCCTGTGCTTTCATTTTGTTATTTGCATTTTGGGAATGGTGGAGGATATGGTCATTTATTAGAACTAGTTCACAAATTTTTATTGAGCTAAATTGAGTTCGTATTAAGGGAAGTGCTTATACTGAACTTGCAAGTATTTAATTTTCAATTTTTGCATGCCTAATTCTAAAACATGTTTTAGTGTTTTGCCTGAATCTGGGCTAGGGGAATAAAAATAGAGATTTAGAGTGCAGTCTAAATAAAGAATGCCTGTTAAGATTTAGCACCTGTAGCACTGGAAACAGTCCTAGATAAACAGCATTAAGTTTTGACATCTCTTATTTTCTCTTCCCTGTTTGAATAAGTCCAGTTCTATAACATCTGTGTCTTGATTACAGGTTAATTGGTTTAAGAACAGAGATGAAATGCTTGCTGTGCTGCCAAAATTGGACAGTAGTTTAGAAGAGTATCTGAACCTGCAAGAGCAGTTGACAGATGTAGAAAAGTTGCAAGGAAAACTACTGGAAGAGATAGAATTTCTGGAAGGTGCAGAAGGAGTGGATCATCCCTCCCACACGCTTCAGCACAGGTACAGAGGAGCCAGGAAATCTGTCAGGATTCTCACAGTTCAGCACAGTTGGTGTTTCAGTATTGGGGTTACATGTTGGAAATGTATATATGTGAGAGAGATGAATAGCTGGGTAAAAGCTATTCTTACAGTAGGTAGGTCATTCCTTGTAAAGAACTACTACTAAAACCATTCTCCTACTGTGTATCTCCTGCTTCTCATACTCCAATATAACCTGTGCTTGTCCAAGTTCCACACTTAATCCTTAAGGCAGAGAGAGAATGGTGCTGAATGTGTCGTCCCATCAGAATAATCTACATCAGGCAGCTACTGATAAATAGTGCAAAAAGGTTTTCATCTAAGTTTCTGATTATTTTTCAAGTTTATTTGAAATTGATCTTGAAATTGCACTTCAGAATTGTGTGAATATGCACATGCATTAATTATTTTTTAGGAGAACAAAATTAATTATTAATGCAACATTGCTAAAGTTTTATGTAATTGGTGAGAACGTGTTCATTTTCTCATCAACGAGGTACCTGTATTTTTTTATATACTTTTGTATTTTATATACTTTTGTATAGTTTTTTTCTAGGAGTATTTACTTGATTCTATGGCTTCATAATTCAGGTATTCTGAGCACACACAGTTGCAGTCTCAACAGAGAGCTGTCCAGGAAGCAATCCAAGTGAAGCTGAATGAGTTTGAGCAGTGGATAACACATTACCAAACTGCGTTTAGTAATTTAGAAGCAACACAACTTGCCAGTCTTCTTCAGGAAATCAGCACACAAATGGATCTAGGTATAAAAATGTATTTGTTGGGGGTGTGTTTAGCAGTTTGAAAACAGCTAGAGTTTAATATCGGAAGGCATTATGAGGATTCTCTAATTTAAAGGCAAGGACCTGTTTGGAATAAATGAAAAGAAATGGGCTTTTTCAAAGGGTGATTTAGAGCACTTGAAGGTTTCTGTGCTGAGCTTTCTGAAGGAACTTGTCTGTCCTACCCAAGCTGGGCACAGGATCATTCTCTTACCTTGTGCTCAAAGTTCTCAATATGAATTCTCCATGCTTCCTTTATCACAACTAAAAGAATATTTTTGAAAAGGTATAATGCTCAATATTTGTATGCAATAAAATGTGCTTCAGAGATGTGTCTTAATTTTTAACCATCTTTCTTAAAAGGTCCCCCAAGTTATGTCCCAGCAACAGCATTTCTGCAAAATGCAGGCCAAGCACATCTAATCAGTCAGTGTGAGCAACTGGAAGGAGAAGTTGGTGCTCTTCTTCAGCAGAGAAGATCCGTGTTACGTGGTTGTCTCGAGCAATTACACAACTATGCAACAGTAGCTTTGCAGTATCCAAAAGCTGTGTTTCAGAAGCACAGAATAGAGCAGTGGAAAACCTGGATGGAAGAACTCATCTGTAACATGACAATAGAGCGTTGTCAGGATATTTTTAGGAAGTAAGTTGACAGAATAATAGATTTTTCGAAGAACTTCATTTTCAAGCTACTGCCCTAATTTTCTAATTAAAATAAGTACTTTTGCAAGGACCTATTTAATTATAAAGCAAGACAAGATTAAGTTGTAATTCTAGAAATCTGGAGAAAAATATGAAGAAATGCTTTAAAAAAAGTGTTCTGGAGTTTAATCTGTGTACTTCAACACAAAAATCAAGTAGCAACCAAGTAGTAATGAATAAATGAAGAACCGTGTTTGTGACTTTACAGTGGTGATATTTAGAGTTTTAGAAACTTCTAATATTTAAAAATCAATTAAGTCAACTAAAGCATTTTCCAAATAGATTTTAACGGAATTTCTGATTCTCTTTCCTTCTAATGTCAGGCTGTTCCAGCTTGGTTTACATTCAAGATTATATTCAAGCATTTACTCTGAAACCTTTTTATCTTCTATTCCCTCTTTGTCTCAAAGAACTACTGATTGTGTTCTGTCCTTGCAAGTAGATTTGAAATATGGTGTGTTCTAAGACTTTCATAAAGTGTCATTAGGGCCATCAATGGCTTGTGGTACTTAGAGTTGATAAGGAGTGGGCGATATGGGAATGGGGAGTATTTTTCCTACCTACAGAGTAGAATGCAGTTTGCTAGCACTTGAGAGGGGAAAATGTTGTCATTGTACTTTGACTTCACAGGTATGAAATGCAATATGCTCCTCAGCCCCCTCCGAGCATGTGTCAGTTCATAACTGCCACAGAAATGACCCTGCAGCGCTATGCAGCAGACATCAACAACAGGCTCATCAGGCAGGTGGAGCGTTTGAAACAGGAGGCTGTCACTGTGCCTGTTTGTGAGGAGCAGCTGAAAGAGATCGAACGGTGCATAAAGGTTTTCCTCCATGAAAATGGAGAGGAGGGCTCGCTGAGCTTGGCCAGTGTCATCATCTCTGCTCTTTGTGCGCTGACAAGGTGAGTTCGTGTTTGAGACCACATGAAGGGAATGTTCAAGTGATGTAATTATGTGACAAATGCAACAGCAGGCATGTTGTCTAAGTGTCATAATTCCTCTAGGCGAAATCTGATGATGGAAGGTGCAGCATCGAGTGCTGGAGAGCAACTGGTTGATTTGACTTCGAGAGATGGAGCCTGGTTCTTGGAGGAGCTTTGCAGCATGAGTGGGAATGTTACATGCCTTGTGCAGTTGCTGAAGCAGTGTCATCTTGTACCCCAGGACTTGGATATTCCAAACCCCATTGAAGCATCAGAAGCTGTTCACTTGGCAAATGGAGTATATATCTCACTTCAGGTGATACTTTTGTTACTTTTTTCCTCAACCTTCACGACTTCAGCTAAGCCATTCTTAATAGATTCTTCCTTAAAGGGCTAAATGTTTGTTTATGATGCTGCTGAGATTTTTTTTCAAGTCTTGGTCTTGATTGCTGTATTTGGCTGAGCTGAAGAGGCGTTTGCTTCTGCTGTTTACATTTTTATTGGTTGAAAGAAACCATTTTGATCTATACATGACAGATTGTAAAAACTGCTATCAAATAAGTAACCATGAGGAAGAAGTTAGTATCAGATTTATAGGCACACCATCTTCATGTCTTGTTTTCATTCTTTGGTTCTGTTGCTGGCAGGCCAGAACAACTTCCAAACTGTTTAAATTGTGTTCTTTCTGTTTTCTGCTCCTGCTAAACTTTAGTTATTTTCACCTGGAGCAAATAGTTTCAAACAAATTCTGAGGGGCCTGTACAACAGGTTTCACCTCCAAGATTGGGAAGGATAAAAATGGGTTTATAATGTTGTGGTTTAGAAATGTTTCCACACTAAAAGAAACAAACAAAAGTGAAAGGCAGCTTGAGTAAAATACCTGCTGAAGATTGATGTGACTTGTAAAATGTGGCTGGTGTAAATAGCTTTTTGAGGTTTTTGGTTCCACTGTATTGTGTTTGGAAAATATTTTCCTACCTAGCTGTGTAAGTGCATTGGGATTTTCATCACCTCAGTTTTTCTCTCTTGGAAGTAGTAACGTTTCAGAATTGTTTCAGAAATGTGCATGGCAGTTCCACTGCATTGCAGAGGAGATCTTTCACCCACACATTGTAGTCCCTCCTGTGAGCTCTTAGATAAGGTGCAGCTCACTGAGCAGTCAGGATAACCAGTCGTCTTGGTGTGTCTTGCCTCATTTTGGAGGCAAAGTGTGTTGGTTCTTTCTGTAGCTGCCTTTAGCCCACTGGTGCATTGGGGGAAATTGCTCTGTGCCACTTAGGATACTGTTTTCCTTCCCTGCATTGATTCCTGTGGTGTGAGTAGGACCCTACCAAAATTACCACTACATGGCAAATTTCTGGTTCTTTTCCCTTGCCTAATGCAATGAGTTTAGCAAATCATAAATTCGGTAAATAATTTAATTTGCTGTTAGTTGTGTAATGGAAAAGTAAAACTCTGTAGGTTGATGTACTCCTGATTTCTTTAAAGTTAAAAGAAAAGCAGACTTTCAACTCTAGGTTGACCACTGTCATGTTACATTTTAGATAGTGTCTGCTGCAGGGTGATGTAATAATACAATGACAAAGATGTTGCATATGATACTTTTTAAGGGGGGGGAGAAATTCTTATATTTTGATATTTACTTCCCAACAGGAATTGAACTCAAACTTCCGACAGATCATTTTTCCTGAAGCACTTAGGTGCTTAATGAAAGGAGAGTATACTTTAGAAAGTATGCTCCATGAATTGGATAATCTTATAGAGCAAACAACTGATGGAGTCCCTTTGCAAACATTGGTTGAATCTCTTCAGGCCTACTTACGAAATGCTGCTATGGGCCTAGAGGAAGAAACACATACTCATTACATTGATGTTGCAAGGTAAGTCACCTTTTTTTTTAGTTCAGACAGGAGAGAATAAAGACTGCAGAACAGTAGTTTGTCTAAATTTATTAAGCAGAATGCAGTGTCTGAAGTGCACTCTTTTCCCCTCTACATTATTGTGTGTTTATCCACATGCATACACAGAAAGATGGACCTATGGCAATTTACATTTACATCTGCTTAAAGCTGACTTTGGTAGTCAACTTTTTCCAAAATATGTAGTTGTGATTTTGTATTGGAAGTCAAAGGATGCTAAAAATAGGAACTGGTTCATTAGTTTGTGGGAAGAACCTGTGAAAGGGAGAGCTTGTAACCATGGCACTCCTCGCTTCAGGAGGTTTGGTGAGCAGCTTTTGTGTAGTGAGTCACTGACTTGATTAAAAAACCAAAATGCAAACAAAGCCCCAAACAAACAAAAAGACTAGTGCATGTTGTAATGTGGGACAGTACCTTTCCAGGTGAGTGCTTGGTACACAATTTGAGCCAATTCAAAAGCTTCAAGTGGTCTTGCTGCTTCCTTTGAGCCAGTTACAGTGGCTCTGTGAACAGTGGTGGCTGCTGCACTTGTTGAAAACAATTTACATTTTTTTCCTCTCAAATTAGTTTTCTTCCTGGTTTACTCAGTGGCAAGCCTGCTCAGCCTGTTAGTTGAGGGTCAAAAGTGACATAAAGGAAGGAGGGGATAAGACCACCCTTCAGGATCAATCAGCTGCTAAACTCAGCTAGTTATATCCTGAGACCTCATCCTCCACCTTTTTACCTCACACTCCAGTCAGTCGTATGTGGACAATGTTATAAAACCAGTGCTTGGTTTTCAAGGAAGGAAAGGTGATATTTACATCTCTAACTATTCATCTCTATTGTGCTCATAAGATCCTGGTGATTTACCTTATTATGACTTTGTAGGCTGTCCTTTAATACAGTCCTGTCTTATATGGTATCCTTAGCTGTTCTGTGAGACCAGCATTGGGATTCATGTGGAAACAGGGCAGGGAGGGTGGGAAAAGCCTGCAAAAATTTCACCTTGTTCAGATCCAATCTGTTCTATCTGGGATGAATCGGCTTAAGAAGATCCTATTTATTGTGGACTAAGCAAAACCATGTAAGTTTTCTTCTTTTTTCTTTTAAGAGTACTGCATGCTCAGTATGGTGAGCTGATTCAGCCGAGAAATGGTTCAGTTGATGAAACTCCCAAAATGTCAGCTGGTCAGATGCTTTTGGTAGCTTTTGATGGAATGTTTGCTCAAGTGGAAACTGCATTTGGTTTATTGATTGAAAAGGTATGGATTTGCTCTTTTTTATGGTGTTCTTTGAGTCGGAAGCTTTTATTAAAACAAACCTAATTTATTTCCTTTACATTGCTCAGCTAAACAAAATGGAGATACCTCTTGCTTGGCGTAAGATTGACATAATTAGGGAAGCCCGCAGCACCCAAGTGAACTTCTTTGATGATGACAATAATCGACAAGTTCTAGAGGAAATTTTCTTTCTGAAGAGACTGCAAACAATTAAAGAATTTTTTAGGCTCTGTGGTACTTTTTCCAAAACACTGTCAGGTAAATAAATGCTGCTAAATATTCAGTATGGCTTTATTCACTTCTCGTCCTGTTCAGAAGACCATAAAATGGTCACTTTTACTGTAACTTACCTTTCATATATGGCAAGGATGCAGAAATTAAAAACAAATTCCTGCAATCTTGCTGTGTTTATATGTGGAGTAGATTTCTAGATGCATTAAATGTTTTGTTTATAACAAAAGTTCATAACAAAAGTACTATTTCTTTCCTTTAAAAGGAATCAGTTCACTTGAGGACCAGAATGCAGTAAATGGACCTGTTCAAATTGTCAATGTGAAAGCCCTTTACAGGAACTCTTGTTTTAGTGAAGATCAAATGGCCAAACCAATTAAGGCTTTTACAGCTGACTTTGTGCGGCAGCTTTTAATTGGCCTTCCAAATCAAGCTTTGGGCCTGACTTTGTGCAGTTTCATCAGCGCTTTGGGTGTCGATATCATTGCTCAGGTAGAGGCTAAAGACTTCGGAGCAGAAAGTAAAGTTTCTGTGGATGACCTGTGCAAGAAAGCTGTGGAGCACAATATCCAGGTTGGGAAGTTCTCCCAGCTGGTGATGAACAGGGCGACAGTTCTGGCCAGTTCCTACGACACTGCGTGGAAGAAGCACGACCTCGTGCGCAGACTGGAGACCAGTATTGCTTCTTGCAAGACCAGTCTGCAGAGAGTGCAGCTGCACATTGCCATGTTCCAGGTGTGTGAGTTACTATGTCTGAGCACAACAAATATTTATATTTTGGTGAATAAGTTCTAGAGTATTTTAATGGACTCAATAAAGTACTTTTGGTTTTAAATTATGCTGTAAATATAGAAGGAAAAAGCATTAGAGCTGCTTTCTTTTGAAGACTTGCTGCTTTATAAGGAGCAAATTTGGCAACGTATAAATTATTTTTTGAATCATGCATGTAACTTTTTCAATAACCAGTATGTCATTTATTAGAAAATAGGTCATCCACTGCCTTTCTTACTAGCAATGTCATCCAGTTCTCCCCCTATTTTTCAAGCAGATTATGACTAAGGGTAGAGATTGCTTAAAACGGAAGACATTGCTGAATGTCTTCTTGTATCTTTCCTTCAAAGTTTTAATGATTAACTGTCTCCTTACTCCACTGTTTGCCTCATTAAAAAATATAAAGAGCAGCGGTATCAGTCCTGAAAAATGCTCCTCTGAGGCTTTAGATAAATGCCATTGTATACCTTGGAATGTACACTGGTATCCAGTTGTAGTATCAGTGCTCTTCATTTTATAGTGATTTGTAGGTTAAGGCACAAGGCTTTCTCCATGTCAAGTTAAAATAAACCATTTCATAGACTGGTAAGCAAAATTCTCTTGGTTTTAATGCATCACGAGTAAATTGTTACTGAATATTGATGGCTTTTCCTTTAGATCAAAAAAGTGTGTGTCAGTCACTTTTAGTAAGTTAATGACTGATTAATGGTATGACCATCCACACCAGCAAAACATAATTTACAACTACTTGTGTAATTTAGTGCTCTCTTAATTATTTAGAACTTTGAAGCCATGCTGGTATCATCTGACATGCACACCTTTTAAATGCCCTTACTTTTAAAATATACCAGAGCACTAGAATTGCTGCTTATGAAACAGAGTATTCTGTGCTGAGCAGTTCTGATAATCGAGTGTTGCTGTTATCTTCTTAAAGTGGCAGCATGAAGATCTCCTCATCAGTCGCCCACAAGCTATTTCTGTCACTCCTCCACCTCGTTCTGCAATTTTAGCCAGCATGAAAAAGAAACTTCACACACTCAGTCAGATTGAAGCTTCAATTGCAACAGTCCAGGTATGACTGTTTGGGGGAGGTTTGGTCAGCAGCAAAATGAAATATGACACTAACACAGACTGCAAAATCATCTGCCACCTTCAAGTTACGTTCTCAGTCTTGCACAAATATAGGTGTATTTCATTGATCTTTTATTATGTCTGATGTATACTGGTACCTTGATTTTGCTGTCTTGTCCAAAGCATTCTCTCTGGAATATCAGTAAATCTCTTTGAGTAAAAATACAAATCTGTGAAAGTACCATTCTTTCTGAAGGATGGTCATGCTCCTATTCTTTGTCTCCCTTAGATCATCCTTACTATCATTTTACTAGCTAAGTGTCAGAAGCTTCCTTTGTAGATCTGGGCAGATCAATTTTTCTGTGTTAAGGTTTGTGTGCTGTGGCTTGGCTCAGCTTTTTACATTTTCTTGGTGTCAGTATTATAGAACGTTTAATTGTTTAAAATAAATACTGCTTAGTTTCCTCAATTTTAATTTCCTTTTTTAGGTGCAGAGGTGCTATTTTGTAAACTTCTTGAATTATTTGCAGAGTAATTGAGGATTCCTATGATTTATATATAATTCTTAGTCTAGAAATGATTACTTTTGCTCTTTTTTTTTCCTGGTGATTTAAAATCTAGACAGGTGACTTTCCATAACAATCAAATCCAGTTGTGATGCATATTGAAAATAAACCTTAGCATTAACACTTGTCAGTCATGAATACCAGAGTATTTTACATATATAGGCATAAGAATGTGTCAAGAATGTGTGTTACATATGTGTAACTTTGAAAACGTTAGGCTTTCTATATATATGTTTTTGGGTTTTTTCCTTCTCCAATGCAGGAGAAACTAGCAGCACTTGAAGCAAGTATTGAGCAGCGTTTAAAATGGGCAGGAGGTGCTAATCCTGCACTGGCACCAGTCTTGCAGGATTTTGATGCCACTATTGCTGAAAGAAGAAACCTTGTACTGAAAGAAAGTCAAAGAGCAAGTCAGGTACTATACATAAGTACAGTACTCTTGGCTCTTAAGTCTGTTCACTCTTCATTTCCTTCTTGAGATTTGTATAGAAGATATTTTTCTGCTCTGCACCTAAAGAGCAAGCGTAGATAACCAAATGCTTCTGGGAATCCCACTTGAAAAGCAACATGAATAATCTCTGTGAGAATTGCTGCAGGGTTGGATGACCCTGAGGTGATACCACTACTGTAACAGAGCAGTATCTCTGCATTTCAAATTCTCATGTCTAAGGATGTGAAAAAATGCTGTTTGTATAATACAGCTGAATTGGAGTAATTTTTCTCGCTTTGATTTTCAGGTCACTTTCCTTTGCAGTAATATCATTCATTTTGAAAGTTTACGTACTAGAACGGCAGAAGCCTTAAATCTTGATGCTGCATTATTTGAACTTGTCAAACGCTGTCAGCAGATGTGCTCCTTTGCTTCGCAGTTCAACAGCTCAGTGTCTGACCTGGAGCTGCGCCTCCTTCAGAGAGTGGTAAGCAAAGGTCAACGTGGAACATGACAGAATCACTGTAGTGAGTTCTCAGTTTTGTCTTCCATTTTAAATTAGTGTTGTGTGTACCTTCAAATGGCATGTGGATTACAGAGTTTATGCTAAACACTTCACTGTGGCACCTACGCAGTTAATTGAATTTTATCTCTGGATACAGATAAAATGTTTCTGTTATTTTTAGGGCACTGGTCTTGAACATCCTATTGGCAGCTCTGAATGGCTTCACTCTGCTCACAAGCAATTGACCCAGGAAATATCTACACAGAGAACAGTACAAACAGAAAGAGAACAGCAAATAGAAACAATTTGTGAAACAGTTCAGAATCTGGTGGATAGTATTAAAACTGTTCTCACGGGTCATAACAGACAACTTGGAGATGTCAAACATCTACTGAAAGCTATGGCAAAGGTATGCCTGAATGTCCCTCAAACCCATGTCAGTATAGTTTAAGAAAAATAACACTTATAGCTACGTGCTTCTAAAGTATCTGGAAACAGTGGAATGTGTTCATTCAAATGGAGTACAAGACAGAGTTAATTTGATCTCTAAGAATTTATAAAGCTTTCTAGCATGAAGCTAAGCAGGCTTTGGTTGAATTCAATCTTTTCTCTCTATTGGCAGTTGAAACTTTCTTTTGTGTTTATAAATCGTCTTGGTTCTTAATAAAACATTTGACCATTTTTCAGTTTATTTTCTTGAAATATAACTACTGAAAATTATGGCTGTTTGTAGTCAGATGATAAACTGAGGGACTGAAAGAGCTAAGAAGTGCTCAACTTTATTCTCTTAGCCAAAATATAATAACCATTTAATCTTTTTGCACATCTTTGTTACAGGATGAGGAAGCGGCTTTGGCAGATGGTGAAGATGTTCCCTATGAGAACAGTGTCAGGCAGTTCTTGGGAGAATATAAATCGTGGCAAGATAATATTCAGACAGTTCTGTTTACATTAGTTCAGGTTATGGGTCAAGTCCGCAGTCAGGAACACGTTGAAATGCTGCAAGAAATAACTCCCACCTTGAAAGAACTAAAAACACAGAGCCAAAGGTAAGAAAGTCACGTCTCAGGTGAGAAAAGGCATTTTGCTTGTCTTCTTCCATGTAGCAGGAACACATCATGGAGCACCTGCTTAATGGTTGTCTCAGTCATCTTTCTGAGTTTTCGGTAAGTCAACTAGTTGCATGAATATTTATCAACTCCATTATGTTTCCTAGTGTCTACAATAATCTGGTGGGTTTTGCATCACCCTTAGTCACGGATACATCAAATGAATGCTCAAGCCCAACTTCAGCTGCTACATATCAGCCAACCTTTGCTGCAGGTAATACTTGAAAAAGTACAAACATGAAACCACCAGGAACTGATGTTAGAGAGCAGTGTTATGTGTATCAGCTGTATGAACTGTAATTTCCAGTGAAAATAGTATTAAAATGTATGGTGACTTTGGAATTAATCGGGAAACCCTACGAAAGCATTCATGTCTGCAACATTTTTATTACTGTACATTTGAAAACATGAATAACATTTCTTATGAGAAGTCCTTCCTATTTAAAGAATTATTCTACTGTCAATATTTGGACAAGGCACAGGTTTATAATTTCTGTCAAGAAAAAAAGGATTGCATTTATAACTGCTCTACAGATGATAGAGGTTGAGAGCCCATGAAAATTCGCTTAATGTAAATAAATGCTTTGCAGTGGAACAAAACTTCTTGTTTATGAAGTGAAAGAAATTGAAGATTGAAGACCAGTGCAGAGTTTAAAATGCAAATTAAAAATGGATTTGTTCTGAAGAACTGATAGGTGCATTTGATACATATTTAATTGTGCTTTTTCTTGCCTCTGTAATACACTATTATGTTGAATACTTTTAAGCACTTTTGAACTTTCATTACAGCTGTGCGTAGCAATACAGGGCAGAAAACTCAGCCAGAGGTGATGTCACAGAATGCAAGAAAGCTAATTCAGAAAAATCTTGCAACATCAGCAGATACTCCTCCAAGCACAGTCCCAGGAACTGGCAAAAGTGTTGCTTGTAGTCCCAAAAAGACAGCCAGGGACCCTAAAACAGGAAAAGGTAAATATAGGCCTTAAAAAAAAAAAAACCCTAGGAAAAAAACCAACAAAAAAAATCCCACCACTGACAGCAACAAAAATCCCTAAAATGCCTCAGTGGGTTTCTCTGCAGGAATGTAAAATTGAATTAGCTTTATTTTGTGCCTTTAGCCGTGCAGGAAAGGAATTCATACGCAGTTAGCGTGTGGAAGCGGGTCAAAGCCAAGTTAGAGGGCCGAGATGTCGATCCCAACAGGAGAATGTCTGTGGCTGAACAGGTGAGTTGGAAATAGAACAGTTACAGGACTGGTCCTTGCTTTAAATATGTGGTAGTAAGGACAATGTGTGCTGAAGTGTGCCTTCAAGACTAAAATCCTGTTGTGAATGGGGCATTCCTTCTGGGGTGTGTGCCATATTCCAGTGCAAATCAGGTTTGCTGCTGCCTTATATTGCTGCATTTGGTTTTTTTCCTGTCATATTCCTTTGTTATCCCTATGGGAGGCAAGGAGTCATGAATGGGATAAAAGTGCCTTTTGTCTGTCAATAAGCTAACATTTGTTCACAGCTGTTGATAGCCAGGGAGAACAGCTGTCTAAGGGACAGAACTTGTCTGTGTTCACTGACACAACACAACCACGCTCCTCTCTCTGGGAATGGAGTCAGGGGAACCAGTTGTCCACATCAATTTGAGATTGTTGTGGCTATTTTCCACACAGGGGCTATGAATGAGGTTGTTTGATCTTTTTTTTTGCCCCTGCAGTACAAATTCCTGTTCCTTGCATGAACTTCACAAAGTGATGTTTAGTTACTATAGATTTTTTTCACTGAAATATTTGCAGGTGACATTCAACAGTAAATTCTAAGATCGCTTAAACACCTTTAAAATTTTAGCTTATTTTTAATTACCTGTTTGACCTTTTCAATAGGTTGACTTTGTGATTAAGGAAGCAACTAATCTAGATAACTTGGCTCAGCTGTATGAAGGTTGGACTGCCTGGGTATGAGTAGGGAGACAGCAGATCGGTCTGGTTCAGCGAGGTCGGACATCCACCAGAATCAACTCGGCCTCAGGCATCCGTAGCCGCACCACAGTCGGTGGTGATGCATACTGGGGCTTAATCTGAGGAAACCTAGGAAATCTCGGTGCACTGGGAAGTGAATCCTGCAGGATAGCTGCACTCAGGGATACGCTAAACACAATGGTCTGCAACCCCCACGGTCAAGGGTGAAAGCTCACCGCTTGAGCAACACGGTTTGTCTTTCTGCTACGGAAGAACTGCAAACGTGTCTGGGGGTCAGCTGCAGAAAGAAATCAGGATGCTACAAACCGCAGAGTGATTTGGAACTCAATTCCACCTGACCCTGTGAACAATTCAGGAAACACCGAACCCTGTTCAAAGAAAACAGAAAAATGGGGCCATGAAGAAATCACAGCAAGGGCAGATTTGATGCATTCAGATTCTTGTTACTGTTGTTATGTGGCAGCAGTGCTGGTTGAGTTGACCAGTTAGTACGGGAAAAGGCTAGAAAATGTAAACTTCAGAAATGGACTGAAAGCAAAGAGCTGTACATCAGATACACACTGCATTGGAAGAACTTCTGAGATAGAAGAAAAAGCCTTTGTTCTCTTCTCCCTTTCTTCTTTCCTTTCTCTCCTCCCTCCCAGCCTCTCCTTGCATACATCCCTCTTGGCTTATTCTTGTAGGCTAGGCGTACTTCCAATATACTTTTTATTTCAATCCTTCTACTTCACAGTTTAGTCAAATTAACAAATTTTGTTTGGTAAACAATTTTTCCAAAAGCACTGAAAATATAGAACATCAATGATTACTTAAGAGTTGGATGGTCAAATGCAAAGTGTAATTTTGGTTATTTTAAAGTCATTTTTGTGGTTCTATTATGTACAGTTTCTCAAAATTGTCACTGTGCATTTAAAAGTAATGAATCCTACAGGCATTTGATTTAATGTGCACTTCCCTCTGCTTGCAGTGTACACTTTTTTGTAATTCAAATTGTCCCTCCAATCTCATTCTACTGTGATTGCTGTAGTTTCTTTCCTACAACGTAGCTAAATCCAATGTAATCTTTACCTTTTTAAAAACCAGGATAGAGTATCTAGTAGAGTTTTACATTGTTGATGACAGATAAACAATAAAGTGATGTTCTGGTGGAGGTAGAGTGATACGCTTTTTACTTCACTTTCCTAATTCTTTTAGTTTACACTTGTAAATTCTAGTGCTTCACAGGGGTACACATATAATCCAAGAAATGAAGGACTCTCCAATTTTTGTTCAACTAGATCTGTAAAGATTTCTGCAAAGTAGTTTTCCTTTGCCATATTACTTGTATAGATGATTGTTCAGTAATACATCCATAGGGAATCTTTCAGCAAAGTTGTTTTTTTTTTTTTTAATCAGTTCTCTAAAGTGTGATTATGGTCAGAAAAGTTGCTCTAAAAATGGCATCATCTTACCTAGAATAAGGTCCCGCTTGTCTCCTGGTTGTCTAAAAGACTTCTTCCTTCCTTTTTCAAATGGGACACATTTAGGAAAAGGCAAATTCCTTTTCTTAGAGCAAATAAACCCCACAGAATTCAGTTATAACAACGGAATCATCCAGGTGATATCTAAAGCAGAAATGCACACTGGCGTTCTCAACCCAGATAAATTTGTGTAGTTGTGGTTACGTATAACAAGTTTCTCATTTGTAAACTTTGAATTCATTATGCACAGTTGCTGCAAAATGGGGGAAGATGCTTTATGCCATTTTAGTCACTTTTCAGAGTAAAAACACACTTTAAATACATCGTTTTTCTGTCAAAATCCAAGTATTAAAGGATTTGAGCCAAGCCCACTACTGGCATAAAATTAATTTAATTGAATGGGTTTGCAGCAGTTCATCTGAGTAGGAAGCTTGGCTGGTAATTTTCAGATAACATAAGGAATGCCAGGCAAACTCACGTTCCTTTCAGTATTTGCACTATGCTAACTGCTCTGCCTCCGCAGTAGGTCTTAGAATTCACTTTCTCCTCTGTTGCCAATTTTTCATGGACATGCACTTTGAAGTGTAAGAGTTTTCAACAGTCATATGGCCTTCCTTGCACTCTGATTGCCTGATTACCTCTAGGGAAGTCACAGGCTTTGCATCTAACAGTACCCTGCAAATGCATTCCACTGCCACTGCTTCCTGACCCTCGGCCACAACGCGTTGCAAGGAAAGCTTTTGGAATGTTGCAGTGAAGAACATTCATATGCAGAACAAGACACTTGACACTGTCGGTCCTTTTTATTTTTTTCTCCAGTTAAAAATAACCTTATGAACAATCTGTTGGAGAACCATAGTAACAGGAGTGTATTGTACTTGCTGTTTTGTTCCTTGGAAGCTGGTGGGAAGGGGGGGTAATGCACTCACCTGTGGCTCATGTATTATACCTCTGCAATCCAGAAATGAAACACTTGTGTGGAGATGGGTTCTTACTGCATAATTTAATAAAGTTTAAAAAAAAAGAACACGTATTTTTCATTTCCTTTTATGCAAAACTATGTGTGGTTGTGAAAATTACAAGGAAGAATGAAGTGCCTGATATAAACAAATACAAACCAAACCCCAAATTAGAGCAGGATCTTACGGAGACTTATATTTGCATGACTAATGTAAAGGAGACAGCTCAGATGCACAGGAGATAGTGGGACTGTTGGCTTTTGTGTGCTCATGAAGTTTTTGGAAGTGTTGAGAGTATGGCAGGTTGATACAGTCTTGGTGAAACTTAAAATCCAGACTTCGTGGTCAATTTGGCTTTGCAAACTATCAGTGTGGCCTTCAGGGATTAGTCTTCTTTAAATAGTAAAGTTTTGTCTAATTTTTCAAGTATCTGTAAAATACTCAAGTCTCTCATAAATTGGGCATAAATCAGAGGGAGGGAGCTAGTTTTCCAAGGAAGAGTGAAATGAGATCTGTAAAAGCCATTATGACACTTGGTGCTGTCCACCTGGTAAACTGATAAAATAATATTTACCCTTTTAACTGCCTGGGGCTGTCTCAGTGAGAAGCACTGTATAAAATTATTCCTTCAGAAATACTAGAGAAGATGTGAGAAATCAATCTCTGAGTGCTGTAGTCTTTAATTTCTTTAATTTTCTTCAATTATTCATCAACATATTCTGTACCTGGTACATTAGCCATCCTGTTTTAGTACACTTAAGTACTTCAGAGGTTTCTTTGCTTTCTTTTTTCCCTTTTTCTTGGCAAGCGTTTCCTAAAATTAGCAGACACCTACACTTTGTACATTAAAGAATTGAACTAGGGAAAAAGTTTAAGATTACACCTGTCATCCATTTTAACAACCAAATTTGTAAATATACACCAGTATGTGTATACACACATTTGTTTGATTATATATTGTGCTTCACAAGGCCTGGGTGCTCAGTGAGGATGAGCGTGTGGCCAGACCCCACACTGCCCATCTCTGGCATTTCTGGGTGTGAGGGCAGACTCGCCTTCTCCTCTGCCTCTCTGAGTTATGGAACAACACTTGACATGAGGGAATGGCACCTCTGCAGGCCCTCTGCCATGGGGCAAAAGCTGCAAGGGCAGAGTGGTTTGGGAACTGGTGGAAAGACTGGAAGATGATGAATGTGACGGATTGGAGATGATGGAAATACCTGCTTTCTGTGTTGGTAAGTGCTTGGGGTTTTTTGTGGTAAGAACCATATAAATGGATGAAACTAGGGCCTGGCTGATCATACCAGATAGAGCAGTGTTGCTGCAGGACACTAAATATTCATAGGAAATGCAGTGCATCATAGAATCAGAATTTTGGGAGGTTGGAATTGGCCTTAAAGGTCAGTTAGGCCCAGCGCCCCTGACATGGGCAGGGACACCTCCCACTAGACCAGGTTGCTCGAGACCTTATCCAGCCTGGCTTTAAACACTGCCAGGGCTGGGGCATCCACAACCTCCCTGGACAACCTGTGTCAGCATCTGACCACCCTCACAGCGATAAATTTCTTGTTAATCCCTAAATTTCCCCTCCTTTCAACTTGCACCTATTACTCCTTGTCCTGTCACTACAGTTCCTGATGAAGAGTCTCTCCAGCTTCCTTGCAGGCCCTGTTCAGATGCTGGAAGTTTGCTTTGAGGTCATGCTTCTGTGTTTCGGGGGTCCGAGTGGCAGAAAAACAGGACGAGCAGGCAGGATTTCATGAAGTTTCTCAGGTGTTTATTTAACTAGTTGCATGTTGGCATTCTACAGCCTAATCCTAAACTATCTCTACTGCATCTAAACCTAATCCTAAACTTAGTTTACCTTCCTAGCAGACTCTGTGTCCATGCCCCCAGACAGTGTGTCTGCCCGGGCCTGGACATGTCTGTCTCACGGCCAGGCAGAGTGTCTGCCTTGCATGAATTCTGCAAGATATCTGCCTCCTTCTTCCTACACAGTTGCAATTATATAAGACACTATACTGTTTACATTAATCACCCAATGACTTAGAGATCAGTTTCTCCTTGTCCAACCACAGGAATCAGGCCATGTCCAGTCACAGCCTCACTTCTACACATGCTCAGGCAAAAATTAGCCTACAGCATCGCTTGTACTTCTATGTGTCTCCTTTCTCTTAAAAGACTAGTAACATAATTGCTGGCATCACCTCCTTATGAAATCAGCATTTGTTTGAGCTTTGCTGGGGTAAAATTACAGCTTTTGAGGATGGACTCCATCATAAAATGGTACACAAAAATACTGTTAGCTTTTCACAGCACGTGAAAGAATTTGAAAGTTGTTCGGTAAAGAAACTGTTCTTTACATGCATTCCTGAGTAAGCTTTTGCAGTGTACTCCTTAGTCCTCTCTGTCAGGCTGGTGCTGGAGCAGTTTTTGTGCCCAAGATGTTTTCTTTGCTCTCCTTTTAGCCTTGCATTGCACCCTGGGCAATGTGAGTAAGCTCATTAACACACATCCCTGAAGCATTTAGAAAGTTGAGTCAGAAACAGTATTTATATGCCAGTGCCTTTCTCCTTTCTCTAGTCCCATACTGACACAGGAAATAAAACGTTGTTGGGCTCTGATGTTACCAACGCCATCCCCCCTGTACTCGGCACTGGTGAGGCCACAACTCGATTTTTGGGTCTCTCAATTCAGGAAGAACATTGAGGTGCTGGAGCAAGTCCAGAGAAGGGCAACAGCTGGAGAAGGATCTGGAGTACAAGTCTGATGAGCAGCTGCGGGAGCTGGGAGTGTGTTTAGCCTGGAGAAAAGGAGGCTCGGGGGAGGCCTTATGGCTCTGTACAGCCACCTGAAAGGAGGTTGTAGCCGTGCTGGGATCGTGTTCTTCTCCCGGGGAACCACCAATCGGACGGGAAGGTCCTNGGAGGGGCAGGCGTGGACGCCTCGCGCTGTTCGAATCCCTCCAGCCAACCGGCGGCCGGCAAGGCGCTGGATTTGGCCAATCAGAGAGCCGAGAAGGCCGGCAGAAGCTATAAAAAGCGGCGGCGCAGGGCGGGAGGGCGTGGCCGGTGGGCGGCGGTGCGGGAGCTGCGCAAGATGGCGGATGGGGACAACAACAGCGTCTACCAGCTGGTGAGGACATGGCGCTGCCTCACGGAGGCCGAGGAAGGGCCGGCGGCGGCTCGGGCCTGCCTGAGGTGGCGGGGGAGCCTGCAATGGGAGGAGGTTCCGCTCCCGAGCNTTTAGCCTTGCATTGCACCCTGGGCAATGTGAGTAAGCTCATTAACACACATCCCTGAAGCATTTAGAAAGTTGAGTCAGAAACAGTATTTATATGCCAGTGCCTTTCTCCTTTCTCTAGTCCCATACTGACACAGGAAATAAAACGTTGTTGGGCTCTGATGTTACCAACGCCATCCCCCCTGTACTCGGCACTGGTGAGGCCACAACTCGATTTTTGGGTCTCTCAATTCAGGAAGAACATTGAGGTGCTGGAGCAAGTCCAGAGAAGGGCAACAGCTGGAGAAGGATCTGGAGTACAAGTCTGATGAGCAGCTGAGGGAGCTGGGAGTGTGTTTAGCCGGGAGAAAAGGAGGCTCAGGGGAGGCCTTATGGCTCTGTACAGCCACCTGAAAGGAGGTTGTAGCCGTGCTGGGATCGTGTTCTTCTCCCGGGGAACCACCAATCGGGCGGGAAGGTCCTGAGGACGGCAGTCCTGAGCTGTGCCAGGGGAGGTTTGGGTTGGGCTGTAGGAAGAATTTCTTCACTGAAAGAGCGATTAGATACGCGAATGGGCTGCCCGGGGAGAGTTCAGGGGAAGACTGGACGTGGCACTGAGTGCCATGGTCTAGTTAACATGGTGGTGTTTGGACACAGGTTGGACTCGATGGTCTCAGAGGCCATTTCCAAACGAATTGATGCCGGGTTATCAGCACTTCGAACGCTGTAGGTTAAGATCACCGGCCGGGGCTGCCCGCCCTCAGCCGCGCCCCTCACGGCGCGGGGCGGCCCCGCCACCNTTCGGTGCGGGATCGGCTCGGGTTCCGGCAGGGCCGCTTGTGGGGCGGCTGCTCCGTTTGCCGGCCCGATGTCGGAGCCCGCACCAACAGCGGAGTTACCTGACGCGCGGGGGTTGCCCTGAGTGTGCGTGTGTGTTTCTGTGTGTGCGTGTGTCAGCAGCCTCCCGCCGCAGGCCCGAGAGCCGCAGCGGTGCGGGAGAGCGGCAAGAGCTGGAGATCAGCGTAACTAATGTGCGAAGGGGGGGTTGGATAATTAAAAAACTACAAGGATGTGTATATTTGCAGCGGTAGACGGCTGCCGGGGGAAATGTGTGTACAAGCCTGTGCAGAGGCTGCGGCATTGCCTCCGCACAGGCTGGGACGGGGAGCACTGCCAGGAGCGCAGAGCTGGGGAGGCTCGGGAGCTGCGGGACTGGATTGCCAAAAATACCTGCGGCGTTCGGCAGGGATGCCCCCTTCGGAGCACGAGTTCGTAGTTCTGGAAGTTTTTGTTTTTAATTAAAGAAAAAACATTTTTGACCATGAAGATGATGTTGATAAAAGCTGTCTTTAAGTTTTCCCCACCTGGCCCAGTGGGAAAACGACTTGCAGTAGTTGTTATCTAAGTTGACAGAGGCAGGCTGGTGTTAATAAATAACACTGTTATATTCCAGTTTGTTTTCCATTAAATTCTGTCTTGGTCGTGATGCTAAATGCGAACAGCCAGAAGTAATAAAGCAAAACAGTTTGTTGTAAAATGCCTCCTGGAGAAATGCAGCTTTTTTATTTATCTCCACATTGTGTTTATGACATGAAATAAGTAGGGTAACTGGAATGCATGTCAGATAGTTTTCTACACTTTATTTTGTCCTGGACTGTAGTTTACAAGTGGTTTTCAGTGGTATCACAAGAAAACAATGCTTTACCCTGATAGCTGCATTCAGCTGTCTTTGTTTTTGTAGTGGTGTTGGGTTTCTCATTTGCGTTAAGTGTAGCACATAGTTGAGAGTCAGACCTGCTCTGCTGCCTCTGCGCAGCAGACGGGCAGGTCTTGATGACTTTTCAGCTTTGCTCCTCGGGCAGCAGTCGGTTCTCTTCATGGTTACCTGAGTTTTGTAATCTCTAAGAAGCCATCTCCTACTGAGGGGAGACTGTTAAGCTCTGTTAAATGTGGAACACCTCAGGTGAACTGCTTAGCAACACAGGGCATCCTTGTGGATTTGTAGCGACGAATGTAGGAGTCACTTTGGAAGTGGAGTTTTTTAAGGGCTCACTGTCTTGGGCAGCCTGTGGGAAAACTTTCTTTGCAGTCCAAATGAGATCGGTTGGGTAACTTTCTTCTACTGGGGATTCTGAGTTTGTATTCATCTTCCACATAATAAAAAAATTATGTTGGACAGCAGCTATAAAGCTTAAGTTTAATGTCATAGAGTTGTCTTTGAAAATACACTTACTTTAAAGAGTTCTCACATGAAAATTTTCCAAATGTTGGCACTGAGAACTCGAGAGGCTTTAGCTAGACTTTAAAACTTCACTTTCTACTAATCTGGGAGAAGGGAGTATGGTAAATGGGAGTTGGGGGGAAAAAACCGTGGCAAAATCTGGGATGAGGTATCATTTGGTCTAATCCACTGCTACAATGTTCTAACTTAGTACAACACTCACAACATTATTAGTAATTTAATTACTCAGAAAGGTTTGTGACTGCATCTTTAATTGTTGCACCGGGATTTTTTTTAGTTGCTTCAGTGTGGGAATTAGTTTGATACTCTGGTTAGTGAAGGAGTTTTTTTCTCTTTCTGTGTAGGCTTCTGAAACTGCTGGCTTGGAAGAGCAGTTGCAAGGATGGGGAGAAGTGATTTTGTTGACTGATAAAGTTCTTCGCTGGGAGCGAGCCTGGTTTCCCCTGGCACTGATGAGTGTGGTTTCCTTTTCTTTCCTGTAAGTACCTTCTGGAGGGAGCCTGGAACACCTTTGCACCTTCATGGCTGGTACCAAACCTATTAAAAACTGGGAAGATATCTTCACAAATGTAACAGTGGGGCTTTTACTCTGCTTCCTAAAGCGTGTGAACTTTGCTGTAAAGAAAAATCAGAAGTATTGAAAACAGGAAGTACACGAGTCACATCCTGCTCCGAGGGGGGACAGTGCTTTCTGCAAAAGCTGTGTCCCAGCAGTGGTTGCTGGAATTTTTACTGTGCTCAGCTGAATGTTCCTCAGTGGTGTGTTCATGTTCTGCCCTCACTCTTTGTATCCTGCATCTTGGTCAAATCTGGTGATCTGCTTTGGCGTTTTTACCCCAAACCAACAGCAGTATCATTATGGAAAATTTTTTTTCCATAGGGCAAAATTTCCTGTTCTACATCTTTGCTGTTGTTTGGTATTTAGGATCAGTTGCTTTTGCACAATTTAGTTTTTTTACATTCTCTCCTTTGAGAAAGGAGGAAAAGGAAAGACTGCAGTTAATTTGCAGTTGGTAGGGTGGGGGGATGTGGCTTGTCTGCATTGGAGATGCTGGAGGCACTTGTACATACCTTCATGTAACATGGTCACAGTCAAGGTGACCCGACCTGCCCTGTGCAGGCAGGTGTTCACACCAGCTGTGCACTTTGCTAGTGTATTTTTTCTTGCAGTAAAGAGAAGAAAGGAGTTAAAAAAATAAATGTTGAAGCAGATGAGGCAGGGATAATCACTCTTCTGGGTAATGTAAATCTTATGGTCTTCAGGGAAGGTGAGGAGGATGGAAATCAAATGAAACTGAAAAGTAGGTTTTAAAAGAAGTAATTGCACGAACTTTAGGATATTCTGTTGTAAATTCCAAGATTATAGCAGGAGAGATCTTGTTTTGAATAATACTTTGAAGAAATGCAGAACTACTTCAGACTCTGAATTGGTACTTCATCAAAAATGGACTTGAACATTCAGCTCAGCATTGTGCAGATGTGCAGAACACCTGGCCCTGCCATGGACTGTAATTTCTTTGCTTTTATTACTTCAGTGTTCAGGACATCCTGTGAAGTGCAGTTAAGTAGCACAGACCACAGCTGGGTGTTAGCAGACACTTAGGGATGAGATGGTTCCTGTCCAGTTGCCCTCCTGCCATCTTGGGGTGATGGCACACTGAATATGGAAAATGCAGCACTGCCCTAACTGGAGATTTATGGCTCCTGGGCTGGAACAGGTTTGTCTGGCTCTCACAGTGAAGCAGAGCAAATGATGACCTATAGTGGATTTAAATTCTGTGACTTAAGAATTAGAGCTTTCACTCCACCTGGTTATTTTGATGTTCACTCACTCATCTTCATCCCTCAGTCAGGTTTAAGTTCACTAAGTGTCAACTACTGAGAGAATAATGATGGTGAATTTTTACTTCTACTGAACTTAATACAATGCTTGCTTGTGGCATTATCCTGCCCACTACATTAAGAAAAAAATGGTTTTTTTTACCTGTAATAGTCTTGATGTACTCGAACCTCTTTTTATTAGTAATATGAGCAAATTTGTAATTTATTTTGAGGTTGGGCAAAAGGGTAGGTCTTCTATTTGAAGTTCTGAGCCAGTCTGAAGAGGTGACCAAATTATGGCTAGTATTTAGCAGTTTCAGGATCCAGAAATAATTCATCTTTTTTTCTGCAGGATGATCTACTACCTGGACCCATCAGTTCTTTCAGGTGTCTCCTGTTTCGTTATGTTCCTGTGTTTGGCTGATTACCTTGTTCCTGCTCTTGCACCTCGAATCTTTGGCTCTAATAAATGGTGAGGAAAGCTTGAACTAAAACAGTTTCTTGAATGTAAATACATTACAAACTTTGTCAAAATGGATATCTGATTTGCAGATGTCACATGATTACTTTGCAGAGTCATTGTAGTGGGAAATCAGCCATGTATAATATAGGAGTCAGAGGTATTGGCAAATGAAAAAAAAGCCACAGCACACCAAGATGAGTTTTGAGAGATCACTTGCTTTGTTCTTCTATTCATCCATTACATTCCTGTATCTTCTATATCCCTGTATCTTCTATATATCCTTAGTCTCCTGGGAGGTTCCCCTTTTTATTGTACCTTTCATGAGAAATCTAACTGCATAAACACCTCTCCTTGTTTTCATTAAACAGTAATGTTTTTCAAAACCAATTAGATTCTCAAAATAATTTTTTTGGTTCTCATACTCCTGACTTCTATCTATTTCCTTTCACACCAAGTCTCAAAGGCATTGTGTCCTTTGATTCAGCACACTCATCAAAACATTCATACTTTGCCAAGAGTATGAGCTTTCTTATCTAACTCCCAATTTCTCAAGATGTTGATGCAGCGAGACTGAGAAGTTCCCACACTATAATACATGAAGGACAGTAGGAAGATGTTCTTCATTCTTTTTCTGAAAAGTAACTCCTACAACATACCTTTATTGTTCCTTCTCTTCTGGAAAAAATAAGATTTTTTTTCGAAGAGTAGGTACATTCTTTGCTCTCCATTAAGGATGGTAGTTAGTTCTGCTAAACTAGTTCTTGGTAATAAATGGATAATAGATACTGAGAACTGAAATTATGTAGAAGAGTATTGATTGTATGTTTGGAAACAGGCAGTAGTAAATGTGATGAAGAGAGTAATGCAGAGAGTATGAATGGGACTGAAACAGATTTGAAGAAGGGCAAGGCTTTATAAAATAAGTAGGTTGGAGAAGAACCTAATTTGAACTAAATTTTGAGTTAAAAGTAAATTTTAGTGTATCTGCTTTAAGATGAGTAGTAGTGATTAATGATCCTGTATAGCACTGACATAAAAGTCAAAGTAATACACACTGATCTCAGATGTGCATTACTTGTGTGTATCACACTGGTATCAGGTTAAGACCAATGGTCTTCTGTACTTCATACTTTGTACTTTTGTACTTTGAACGTGGTTGCTCTTTGAGGGTCAGTTTAAGAGATCAGCATAGAGGCAAATGACATGGGCATTTGCATTACAGTGCTCAGTAAATATGAGGTATAAAACTAAGGAAAGCAAATGCCAGGATAAGCACTGGATGTGTTTTTATTGCTGGAAAAAAGCTATGGGAGATTTTTTAAAAATTTGAATTCTTATTTCTGCTTTTTTTTTTTTCTTTAATGAAAGGACTACAGAGCAGCAGCAAAGATTTCATGAGATTTGCAGCAATTTGGTGAAATCTCGTCGTCGGATTGTTGGCTGGTGGAAACGCCTCTTCACTCTGAAGGAGGAAAAGCCTAAAATGGTATTGACTTCTAGGACATAATCTCTATTGTCTTAAGATTTTGTTTGGTTAGACTGGATTTCTCTGGATAGGCAAATTTTTGTGTACACAAACAGTCCAAAGTACTGGATCTTAGCAGTGTGTCAGCTGGTGCTTCAGCTGCTGTCCCAAAACCAGCCTCGGTGTGGTGTGAGGCCTCGGGGTGGCAGGGGTGTCTGGGCAGAAAGGAACTGGCATCTTATAAAACTGAAGGGCTGAAAATAAATGAGGACATACAAATGTAGATGGTGTGATCTCAGTTTTAACCCACCTGTGCGTAGCAGTTGTATGTGGAAGAGCCAGAAAATGTCAAGTTAGTTTTAAATGTTGAAGTGCTGTCAAATACTGAAGGGAAAGGGGAGAATCCCCAACAAGTCTGTGGTAACTCTTCCCTTCTCACTTTTTAGTACTTCATGACCATGCTCTTTTCCCTTGCTGTGGTTGCCTGGATTGGACAGCAAGTTCACAACCTTTTTCTGACTTATCTCATTGGTAAGTGTGAACATGCAGAGCACAAGGAACTTTTTTGTTGGCTGCCTGAAATGAGGTGAAACTGGTAGAAGTAATTTTTGATTATGTGAGTGTGGTGGGGTGTTTTTGTTGCAGGGTTGTTTTTCTCTTTTCAAGCAATTAATAGGGCTTAAGGGAAGCAAGGAATTGCAAAGTTTAAGGGAATATTGATGCTTTTGGTTTTTTTTTTTCCCCTCTAGTAAGTTTCTTTTTGCTGTTTCCTGGGCTAAACCAGCATGGGATCATCACAAAGTACATTGGAATGGCGAAAAGGGAGATAAACAAACTTCTCAAGCACAAGGAAAAGAAAAATGAATGAAGACTTAACTGCTGTTCACTCTAGTAAAAGGTTTCCTTGGGAACAGTTTTGAGAATTAATGTATAATTAAGACAATAGAAGTTGTATTGCTCACTGGCTTTTTTTTTTTAATTGGCTCCCTGATGAAGTGAAAATGTCGCTCCAGCAGCTGCTGTGGGTTTGTCTCTCTGGCTGTGCTGAGTGGGGTTCTGCAGCTGATCCTGTCTGAATGATCCTCTCCTTTAGTGTACAGAGCTTTTTAAGTGTTTTCATCAAACTAAGAGACCCCGTGAATAAATAGCCCAACAGCAGAGCTGTGGTGTGTGATAGTAGTTCTGTAACTGTGTTAGTTCCACTGATCACTGGTTGTGGCTGCAGCAGGTATGAAAGGCAGTTCTGAAGGCCTTGGAGACTTGTTACTACTGATCCTGGTGGCAGGAGAACAATTGGCTGGGTGGGAATGGCCACAGCTGAGGGTACACACCCAAACTGGGGGCAGAAGGTGGTTCCATTGTCTCACTGAATCTGTTTGTATACCAGATTGTCTGTTGAACAGGGGTCTGGAACATACAAATTTGTAGCTCAGTTATGTAGCTGTAGTGTAAACTCATTGCACTGAGACTGTAGAAAATGAGTTAAAGTGTGTGTTACCTGAACAGCTGATTGTTCTAGAAACTGTTGTCACAGACTCATGTAGCACGTTTGGTTTTATGAATGTTGTCTGTATACAAAATCACTCTGAATATGCTGGGTTTGTCTCTGTAAATAAGCCTGAATTATTTGTGCTTTTCTATGACCTCTCCCTCTTTTTTTAAAACTGAACTTTTTTTCTTTAAAAAGCAAAACCTGTGTTAATGTTTTAAAAAGTTTACTGTTTGAAAATGAACTCTCTTCTGTGTCTGTTGTAACTGTTGAATAGGTAAATACAGACTAAAGAAAATTGTTTAAGACTTGCTCTGTGTGAATGTACAGAAAATGGTGGAAATGCACTTTTGTGTCAAGAAGGGGAGCTGGGAATTGTTTAGGAAGCACTTTGCTTAACCGGCCCAGCCTATTGCTGGAAGAGATCCTGCATATGAAGGGAGTGCTTTAGGAAGTGCTCTCCTTAACTGGCACAGCCCATCGCTGGAAGAGACCCTGGATGTGAAAAGCCCAGCGGTGCCACTGCATCCCGGAGCTGTGTTCCCAGGAGCCGGTGCCTCCCCCCCCCCCCCCACTGACCCCGACCCGGGGTGCTGACATCTGCTGTCACAGCACCGCGCAGCGTGTTCCCCGTTGAAGTTCGAGTTCAGTAGAAGCGCAGCGCTGTCCCTGGTGGACTGACGGGGCAGGCGCTCGGTATCCCTGTGGGAATGCTCGCGATGGCCCTGGGAGGCTCTGCGCTGGGACTGTACCGCGCGCAGCTTTTTGTCCCTCACGCCGCGCCGTACCCGCTCGTTCTAAGCGTCTCTGCTGCCATGGGAACGGGCCGGCCGCGTCGCTCCGGAAGCGCGGCACGCGGCGCCAGCCAATGGGGATGGTTAGGCCCGGCGCGCTACGTCTCGCGAGATGTCTGTCCCTGCGCGGGCCCTCCCATGATCCTTCGGGGGGCGGCCCTTCCTTTTCCGCCATCGCTGTGGGTGAGTGGGGCCGGGCCGGGACAGCGCCGGGACAATCCGCCCGCTCCCGNGTTCAGTAGAAGCGCAGCTCTGTCCCTGGTGGATTGACGGGGCAGGCGCTCGGTGTCCCTGTGGGAATGCTCGGTGCTGTGACTGTACCGCGCGCACCTTTTGGTCCCTCACGCCGCGCCGTACCCGCTNGGAGCCGGGGGACTTGAGGCGTGTGCGGATCGCGCGGGGAAGAGGGAGCGCAGCGTCGCGAGTGGGCATGGCCCGGCAGGCGAGGCGGCCCCGGAACGTGGGACAGAACTGGCCGGGGCTGCTCCCCCGGGGGTGTCTGGCCCCAGAAAGTGCTGCACCCGGGTCAGCAGCGCCTGAGTGTTGGGTTGTGACAGCGCCCGGGCTCTGTCAGGGACAGGGTGGCAGTGCCAAGTCATTCCTGCCGTTCTGTGGGGGTGCTCCCAGGCTCTTCTCGTTACCACTAGAACTCAAGAGCTGACGCTGGGTTTTCTTCCCAGAGTGTTGTGTGTGCATCCTGCAGGGGTTTTGTAGATCAGTGACCCAAGCAGCTGCTGTTGATTTAATACCACGTAGGACTCAGTTACTGTACAGGGCTGATACCGAATAATTGAGTTATAAATCCATACTGATGTGCCTGGAGAAGGCGTCACTACTGACAGGGTGTTTGGATGGTGCATTTGAAATCTTAGTGTGCTTTGATACTTTAACTAAGTGTCAGATGTCCTGACTCACGATGGTAGCTGTTTTGATCACATCCGAGTGCGTGTCTTGATTTGCTTATTTAGCTTTTTAAGGTTTAACGCAGCTTCCTGTCAGCCTTGGATGTTTCAGGCCTAAAATTAGCCCCAAAAGCAGCGCTCCTCAGTCCCCGTGCCGAGGGGCTGGTGCACATCCCTGCCTCCTGTTCCTGCAGGCACCATGGTGCGCATGAACGTTCTGGCCGATGCTCTCAAAAGCATCAATAACGCAGAGAAACGTGGGAAGCGCCAGGTTCTCATCCGGCCGTGCTCCAAGGTGATCGTCCGGTTCCTGACGGTGATGATGAAGCACGGTAAGTCCCACCCCGGCTGCTCTGGGGGAAGGTGCTGCTGGAAGAAAAGTCAGTGTAACAGTCAAAATGTAGTGAATGAGTTGTGTTGTCTGTTTGCTGCTCTCCTGCAGGTTACATTGGTGAATTTGAGATAATTGATGACCACAGAGCTGGGAAGATTGTTGTCAACCTCACAGGCAGACTCAACAAGGTAGGATTTATCTTCCTAAGTTCGGTTCTCTGGGGAGGTGTTTAAATGAGACTTTTTTATTATTATTTTAAGTTTGCTTGCTCCATTTTCAAAAGAGGTCCTTGTAAAGAAGGTGTCATTTGATGAATCCATGTAAATGTGAGCAGTATGGATATTATCTGTTAAAAGGCTGGTTAATTTGTCAAGATTCATAATGGTATGGGTCACATTACTTTTAAATTCTGAATACATAAGACATCTTTTCAGAGAAGTCTGCTTGCAAGTGCTGTGTATTTCTCTTTCTTCAAAGCCTTTTGCCTGCCTAGTGGTTTTTCAGTTTCTCTGATGCTTAAACTATTTGGAAGACTTGTCTTAAGAGAGAGAGTTGAGTATTCCAGTTGATGTTTAATGTCTGTAGACGTGGAGAAGACAAACCTTTTTCGTGCTGCCAGGTGGGCTTGGCTTGAGTTAAAGGAAAGTTGGATGTTGTGTTAATTGGTGCTTGTTAAGTTCCTGGGGCATAGAAGGCATTAATGTGTGTTTTGGAAATAGTTTAAACGCTTTTGTCTCAAAATACTGAGCTGCCTAGTTCTATGGTGACTTGCTGTGCATCATTGTTTTCAGTTAAGCTCTTCAAGTGAGAGGTGGCTCTTTACTAAAGAAATAAAAATACTACTTGGTCAGAATATGTTGGGAGTATCTCCTCGATGAATAAATATTGCAGGTGAAAATCGCTTGAGTGTCCAAGGCAGAGAATTCTGACACTCACAAATTACTAGTGTTATGTGTCTGTAGTAAAAGTAATGTGTGTCAGGTTTGAGTGCAGTGTTCCTTGAACTCTTCCAGGGTGATTTTGTCATGGATCTTCTGGGGTGTAGATGGATATAATGTATCTCTCAGTCGTTGCAATAAGGGAACAGTTGTTCGGTTTAGAAATGTGTTTGTAGTGCAAGATGTGCTGTTTTGGTCTTGGATGGTTATTAGTGTAATTGGAGCCAGTGAGGTAACTGGAGGTGGTAGTGGTGGTCATGGTCAGTAATATGATTAACTTGGAAACTTCAATATCTTTTATGCATGTTAATTTCTTCCTGATTAAAATCTACATGTATTTTTTGCTAACCGTGTATGATGGTTAGAGTTCTAATATCCCTGAGTAATCACAGGATTTTTGCTGATTTTATAGTGTGGTTTTGTGCTCTCCCAGGTGCAGGCATTGCTTTGTTAGTGTAGCTTTAGCAGCAGTTTAAGTGTGTTTAGGTGAGCAGGGCACAAGGCTGAGGAAACAACTGCTGGGTAGTTACTGTGTGTGAGGGTCTCAGGTGGGAGGAACAGCTGCTCATACTGCAGGTAGTGGAGTGTGTGTAACTACAGTTGTTAAACTCCTTCAGCTAGTGAATTGGGATGACAGATGTGCAAAACCAGTCTATAAAGCTCTTCAGTTGGTAATGGAATTCTCTTTTACAGTGTGGTGTAATCAGTCCCAGATTTGATGTTCAGCTGAAGGATTTGGAAAAGTGGCAGAACAACCTGCTGCCTTCACGTCAGTTTGGGTAAGTGTGAGGAAGAGTCAAATGCTTCTTGTTTGTAAAAACGTGGGGGGGTTACAGAAATCCTTATTTCACCATTTCTACAGTTTACTGAAATGTAGGACTTTTCTACTACTTGTTTTAGTTTTATTAATGGCCATTTATAAATGAGGGAGGAGTTGTGTAAGTTACCAGGTCAGTGGAAGTAGGCTGTACTGCTTAAATTCAAATGTTCTGATTGCATGTGAACTGATCAGATATTAAGTGATGAGGGACTCGGAGCTTCTGTTAAACAAACCTCTGCAACACAGAAAATCTTACTATTAGGCAATATATTTTTCTTTGCCAGAAAGCACCAGGTCAAGAGCAGTAAATCCCAGTGCACCAGGATGGCAGAGCTAGAGGAGTCTCCAGGGCCTCAGCCAGTCTGTCCTGTCAAAGGAAGGATTAACAGTTCTGTGTAATTTCTGTTCTGAAAGCTCCAGTGGTAACTCCTTTAGCTGTCCCTGTGTAGCTCCTGTGTGTTGTCACTGGGATTTTTAAGAACATTCATAGCAAGAGACAAGAGGTTCTCAGACACAAAGCTGTGTGGGTGAGGTGTGCTGGCAGTGCAGATTTTGGCACTAGCAGTGGCAGTGGCTGCTGCAGCTGGGCCCTCACCTGCTGAGGCAGAGCTCCCAGCTGAGGAGCTGTCTGGCACCATGGCAGCTCTGCCTGCACTGGAGAACCATCCATGGAAGATAGAATTGGACTTTAAACCTCTGAGCTGCTGCTGCACAAGGAGACAGGCCAATATTTGGAGAACAGAAGGCTGTCGATGTCCTGTGTGTGCTGCAGAGCTGTGCTTGTGTGAGGAGCTGCCTTGTCCTCTGATAACCTCATCTTGCTGCATTAGGCCTGTTCTTACAGGAACAGATCTTGGTGTTGTAGCACAGAGATGAGGTTGGTGCTGTTGGCTCTGCACCAGCCTGAAACAGAGTGACAAACTGAACATTTGTCCTTTCTTGACAGGTACATTGTACTGACAACCTCAGCTGGCATCATGGACCATGAGGAGGCGAGGCGAAAACACACAGGAGGCAAAATCCTGGGGTTCTTTTTCTAAAACTTGTAAAAAAAGAGATACTAATAAATTGTTCAAATGGACTCTGCTGTTTCCAGTCGGTATTTTAGTGACTTTGAACACTGCTTGTGGTAGTGCTTGTATAACAGCCAGGCAAAGTGTTCAAGTTTCAGCTTGACTTCAAATGATGTTTGAGTTCCACACCATCCCTGGTCACCATTTTATTTCTGTTAATTATATAATATACTTTTAATAGTTACCACTGCAATGACAGTTTGGGATGGACAGGAGAGCCTCAGCAGGGGAGCTCTAATGCTAAACCCAGTTGTCCTGCATGGGGTCATCTTGCAGTTCAGTGCATGTGTCTCCACACTTACCTGTGTGTGACTCTAGGGTTTCATCTTTTGCCTTAACAATAGAAGGTGCCTTGCCAGTAAGCGTTTCCTGTTTATCATTAAAAACTTATGTATGTGGAATTCTGGAATAATTAAAATGGTTGAAGTTTGATTTCAGATCAGAAACTTGTTCCACATCATATGGTGTAAAGAATAACTGAGGTGGAGAGGTGAATAATTTTGTTTTCCTTCAAATTTTTATTTTGAAAGTCCTTTGAAACACCACGTTTGAGTAGGGTAGTTGCTGTGCTGCTGCTTTGCATGTTGCCACAAAGATGGAACTGTTTGGGATTTCTTAAGATTTTTAAAGTGAGCCTGTCTAAACCTACAGATGATGAATATTTAGTATTGAATGAGTTGGTGTTCGTTTCAGGCATCTGGTGTGTGACAGCACAGTGTACTTGATACAGAGAAATGAACAAAAGTATTTCAAAGCAGTACATGGAGCAGGTGACAACTTGAGTTGGTAGAGGATGGGAAGCAAGCTGGGCTGATTGCATTGTCCTCCACTGGAGATCCCTTGCCTTATTTCACTTTGGAGTCTTGTCAGGAAGGAGCCTATTGAAATGTAGCCTGTTTCAACATACTAAAACAGCTGTTGGAATTTGTGTTCTCCTGATTCAAACAGGAGAAAGTTTTCCTTCATGGTGATACGTCCTGGTGCTTGGTGTGTGCAGTTGCTTGAGCTGGAAGTCATGTGCTTTGAAGGTGATAGTTCATCACAAAGCTTTTGTCAGAGGAACATGAAATACCAACAGAGCTCTGAAAGTGCTCACAGGAAGTGTGGTGTGCACCAGCATCCTGACTTGAGCTTGGCTGAGAAGAGCAAGGGAATAATAAGGCTGATTTAGCTGCTTTGTCTTAGTCATATGATGGTTAATGTCAGAAAGTATAGATTGGAGATGGCATCAAAACATTCAGATGTGATCAGTGTGGTTCTCAGTTTGATTGGAAACAAATTGCTTAGCTCAAATAAATGATCTGTACACTGAATTAGAGTAACAGTCAAAAGAAGTCTGTTCTGACTCCTGTTTTGTTGTCAGATCAAGCTGTTATAGGTGGTTTTCTCCTCTCCATAATGGAGATCATTCTGCCATTTACTGATCAATCTCAGTACTTGAGATTTTGTACTTCTTGCTCAAATTAACGCTGAAGATTCCACTATTGCTTTTTATAAAATCTTGATTTTTATCAAATCTAGAATAGAACATGTTTCTGATACTTGATGGAAGAAGGTCACTGATACTTCAGGCTTCCTTTAGATGAACTTACTATGGCAAGTTCCCTCCTAGTTGGACATTTGTGTTTTAAGCCAGTTTTATGTAGGACATAAAAGTTTGTCTGTGTGTCCTTTACTACCAGAGAGACTCCTGAGGTAACAGAATTTCTGATGTTCTATGTTGACAGAAGACTTGGGAATGGATGTAAATTTATTTCACAAGGCAGCCCAACAACTTTTATAGAATTACTAAATGGAAATTAGAGCTTTGGAGGGAAGGATGCAGCAGCAGATGCACCTTTCCCACAGTGTGTCTACAAATGTAACTGCACACGGGCTCACCATGTGTGGAAGTTTGACTTCACGAGATGATCTCTGAAACCCCTGTTACCAGGCTCTGCTCCTAGTGCTGTTTTGGGTACCCTGTGAGTCACTCCATGCCCTGCACACCACACGTGAGCAGCTGTGTGCCTGGCACTGTGGAGCAGCCACGCAGTGCAGTGTGGACAGTGTGTGGTGCTGCTGCACTGCCTGCACTCCCTTCTCACCTGCCTGGCTGGTCACGAGCAGGTGTGGGAATCAGTAGTCCCAGTCACACGTGGTAGAATGGTATTTGAGTTGTGAAAATCAGGAAGTTGGGAGTAGTTGGGAGAGGGCTGGTGACTCCCCTGGTCTCACTTGTGCTGTCAGATAACGTGATCAGTATTACGGGAGGTCAGTTGCCATTGCTCCTTATGCCACGGTTTGAGAGCAAGAAAAAGTGTGTTCAAATTGCCCGCCGTGTATCCAGAGAAATACGTACTCATTGCTGCAGTGGTGAGGTGTCAACAGATGGCAGCATCCGACTTGGAATCGCTGGGGCTTGAAGGGATGGATGTGAGAGTCTGAGAGGACTTTGGTTTGTTTCCCTGCTCCTGCAGAGTGAACATTCTGACTTCTGTGCTCTGGTCCACAAAGAGAGTTTTTTCTGTCTTTGATGCACTCGGGCCTGACTTAATATGGAAGGTGAGAATAACTGGATCTTCAAAATACAGCAACAGGGTAAGAAACCTAGTGCTTGACAGTGGCATCACTGGAAATGCACCTTCTCCTCATCTTTTTGTCTAATGCTATTGAGCTAATTTATATTTATTGTTCAGTGTCTTACTGCCAATTAATGTAAACATCCACCTCGGTAAATGGTGGATTTAAACACGGTTTAGTTCTAGTGCAGTCAAGGAGTTTCAGAAGCTGGTGGCCTCCATTTTCACTCATACCTCTGACACTTTCTCTGTTCAAGCCCATTTTATTCATGCAGTAATGGGCTGTAATTTTCCTGATCCTCAGGACACCCATCTCATCAGTCTTGTGATGGAGTTGAGAATAGTGATGCTCTTGCTACATTTGTGTTGGTGGGAGGGCCATGGGCACAATTCAAGTTCCAAGTCTAGTTTATTTACATTTTATTGAGGGTTTTATCTGCTGGTGCTGCCCTTAATCATTGTGTATGCATTCCTGTAGCATTGTCTGGATTTGGACAGAGTGCCCTAGCAGGGTACATCACCCACCCCAAACTTTCTGACTGCCAAGGAGGTGTGTTTTTACTGTTTGGGGACTAGTGTTGTGTGAAGATCTTGGAAATGGAGAGCATTCCTGCTACTCTATAAGCTGTTGCTGTTCCCTCATGGACCTTTATAACCAGAAGTTGATTTGTTTCATATTTCATTCATTTGATTTATTGTTCCCACTATGTAAACACATCATGCCACCCGTCCTACAGAAAACTGTTTTCCCAGAAGCTTGTAATCCTGTCTGTCAGCTCTAGATGTCTCTCTTGCCCTAATATAAGAAAATATGAAAAAGGCAGGAGTAACAAAATATTTGGTGTGTGATCTTGGATCGAAGTATGTATGTGCTACACACTTCTATCTTCACCTCCTCAGCTACTTTACAGTGGGATTTGCCCCTTCTATTGTTGAGAAAAAATGTGGCATAACCATTCTTCTTGTCTTCCACTGATGCAAGTTAATTGTTCTTTCAGTTGGTTTTGGCTGTAAGCAGGGAAGAGCAAGAATTGTATCTGGGAGCAGGAGAAAAGGTGACAGGTGAGGTTAAGAGAAAAGCTGCTGCTGAAGCCCACTTGTAGGTACTTTCCCAGTCTCATTAGCTCCATGGATGGAGCCTAATTGGTGTTTAGTCCACTGTTCACTACCCTTTTAAAAAGCAAAATCCAGCTACATCAATGAGAACTTCAGGTTTTTAGTATCTTTACAAATCAGACCTTTCAACTCTAAGAAGGAAAAAACCAAGGAAAATTTTTTTTTTCCTTTTCTCCCTACACCTCTGCAATTCACATGGATGCTTGTCTCCTCACTTGCAACAACATGCCCAGCTGTGTTCTTGCATAACAGGATCCTCATAATCCACAAGTCTGTGTGGGCTGGTAATTAGCACTGGCCCTCGTTCAGTCCTTGGGATTCATTCCTTAGGGCAGCAACATTAGCCCCTCTGTTAAGCATCTGCCCTGCTCAAGTTGGAAACCCTTTTTACCTCACTTGAGTAGGCAGTGGGTCTCAGAGCAGACTGCACACCTCACCGTGTTTGTGCTAGGACCTGTGTTTGCTCTGTTGAGGACAGGCAGGTGGATGTGCCCCTCTTTGACAGAAGTCAAAGTCTTCCTTGTTTTACATGACTGGTGGGGCATTTCTGATTCAGTTCTATTTTCAGTTTAACATGGAAAATAGTTCTAGTTCAGCCCAGGTAGCAGGAGTTTGAGTTTTGTGTGAAGCCTTGCTGCATTTGTCAGGTAAAAGATGAGGTGTGTGTTGTAGGACCACTAAATTCATCTGCTACCTGCCAGGCAGGTGTTTGCTCTTGGAGGGAAGCAAAAATCAGGATACTATTTTTAGCTCTGAAATACTTTTCTTGAATGACATTCAGTCCTCGGCAGCCTGTGATGAGCAGAGAAATAATCCCTCAAGGGAACAAGTGAAGGTGCCTGGATCTGTGCTCTGCTGCTGGCAGCTCCCAGTGTGGGAGTGCTGGGACAGCTCCTGGCACAGCAGCCACTGCAGACATCACCTAATGGCAGGCCCTGGGTGAGAGTGAAGTGCTCAGGAGTACAGGAATGTACCTGAGCTTGAACAAAAAGGACTCTGAGCCCATTTTCCCAAGAGAGACCCAGCCCTATGGAGCAGTACATGAGGCTGAGAGACATGAGCCCATTGCACATCAATAGTCAGCCCTGTTCCCATGACCAGGCTGGAGAACCCATCTTGCAAATTGGTGAATTACAAACCCAGTGCTGGTAGGTGGTGGCTCCAGAAATAGATATAGTGATAGCACATAACACTCCCTGATAGCTGAAATAAAAAGAATTAAACTGTACAAAAGTGTGCTTTAATTGCTAACTCTCTCCTGTCTGCTTAAATCACTAGAAATAAAGGTCTCCTTTTTAGTGATGAGCAGTTCCAGGCAGAACAGACGTGATGGGGGAAACATGTTTGGAATAAATACTGATGTGAATGACACTTATTAGCTACAGTGTGGCATATTTATTTCTCTGTAGTTAGCATAATAGCACAGCTTGAAATGAGAAGGGTTCTTTACTCGTGTCTGTGTGTGTGTGCATAAAAATAACAATGGGTTATGGGCAGAATGCAGATGATTCTCCTGTCTCTGCAATTAGCACCAGCATTTGGATGGTGTCAGTCACTGTGGGAGGTGAGTGAGTGACCCAAGCATGGCTGTGCTTTGAGGAAACCTTCCTCTCCTCGTGTCAAACAGGAGACAAGTGAGATAGCAGCACGAGAGCCTGGCTGGCTGCCCAACAGTTGCCTGTGGTGGCTCTGCTCTCCTTTTGGGTCCTGCAAAGCTTCTAGGAGGGCAAAACACCCCTTGCCAGCCCCTCTGGGACTCCTGGCAACCTGGCCACAGCCAACAGCCTTAACTGGAGCTGTGGCCGCAGTGGGAGGAGAGTGGAAACATTCTGATTACCTCACAGGAATTCAATCTCAGACAGGGTGACTGAGTGAAAGCTTTATTGTCTCCTGAGGAGCTGGGTGGAGATAAAGTTGGCTGCTGGAATATGCAGGCTACCTGCCCTTCTGCTGACAGGAATCTGCTCTTCTTAGTCTTGTCTTGCTTTTCTGTGCCGGGTGCTCTCGGGTGCCTGGTGCCTGCACTCGGAGTGGGAAGCAGTGCTGGGACTCTGCAGGGAGGTGCTTGGTGCCTGCCCAGATCCTGCTGGGTCATACTGGCTGTGTCAGGGTCTGCCCTGCCCCTTCTTCTTCCATGAGGTTTGGGATTTCTTGTCCTCAGGGAGTGAGGGCCTGCAGTGATTTCAAAAGCATTGACCAGTTCAGTGAGGGCTTCCCACTGTGGTTGCCATTTCTTCTCCAAGATCCTGGAGCAAGGAGGGAGGGAAAGTTTTGCTGAGGGTCCGTATGTTGGGCAGACACTGGCTGCCAGCCAGTGCAGGGAGTGCTCTTGCAACAGCTTCCAGACAAACTTCTTGGCACTTGAGTGGTTCAGCAGGCATCAACTTTGAGTTGTTGCTTTGAAACAAAAATTTCTCATATCTTCTGTATATATTTTAATGTAAGAGCATGTGGAAATGGACAAACTTGGACCTTTACTGTCCTGCTTAAACTTTAAGTGAAGGTGTCTAGTGGATTACGGAGCTGCTTGGGGAAGACCACAGAGTGGACAGACAAAGGGATGGTCAAAGCTCTCTTAAGTCATGAGGCATTTCAAATGAGGAGCCAAGAGGTTCTCAGGTGGGCTGTGAATGCTGAGTACTGTCTCAGAGCCAGCTCAAGAGCCTTTTTGTTGAGGGGAATAATTATACTGTGCCAAAAGTATTCACTTGCCAGGTATTTGCCTACCTTATTTGTACTGTATTCTTCCATTGCTTAAATGTAAGATGAAAAACCTGGGAGTACCAAACTTTCTGTTCTAAGTCCACTTGATTGAGTGCTTGGTTCAGAAATACCATAAAAGTGCCAGGCCAGAGCTTGAAATATCTCATTACCAGGTGTCAGGCTGTTTATAACTTCCACTCTGGGATTGTTGAGGGTTTTTTTCCTGTTGGTCTTTTAATGAAAATGCCAAAGGGGGAAAAACTATTACAAAAAATAAAAAATGCTGCTTTGATTGAAAATAAAAATGCTGAGCTCAGCCGCAGCTTTCAGTATTGCTTGCTCTGTTGCATTGCCCTGACTATATATTATTTCACAACCTTGTGGGATGTTATGTGGTGTGAGGGTCTGGTACAGGTATGGACCTGCTGGCTTTTGGCATGCTGGGAGGTATTGCAGAGCTGAGGGATGAGCAGGTAGTTAATGTCAACAGAAGGATCTGACAAGTTGATAGGCAGGAAAAAACTCAGAAGCTGAGATTACAGCACTGGCTTGACTGAAGTCAGTCAAGTGTCCCCTGCAAGGCTTGGCCAGCACAGCCAGCTGAGGGGACAAGGGCCTTGTTGGATCTTTTGTGGCTGCTGGTGACCTGTGACAATGTGGGGACACTATTTCGATGTTCTTGCCTTGTCCTATAGGGTTGTTTGCTCTCCCAGCTTTGGGTGCTAACACGATAAGTGATGTGAGGGAGCCTATGGCATTGCCAGGCTCTGTGTCATGTGTGTGAAGGAGCAGTGAGGCCACTTTGGGCCTGTGAAAGGCAGGTGAAAAGGCAGCTGAGAACTGGCCAGAAGCATGAGCAGGCAACAGCAGTGCTGGGAAGGAAATGTGGGGAAGTCTCCAGAGTGCTGCTGGAGAGGCTGGGGAGGGCATATCTCTGCCTGAAAGGAGTAGGAAGCTGCTTCTGTGGAGACCTTAGTCATGGTTTAGATTCAGCTGGCATCTTAATAAGCCTCCTGTCATGGAGATGATGTTCTAGGACAGTCTTGGCCAGGTCCAGCTTGTACCAACCTTGGGTGGCATAAGTGTATTTAGTCCTGGACTTCAGTGCTTCCCTGCTGCCTGGGCATCTCCCAGTGGGGAAGATACCTATTTCATGCTGGAGAAGGTGCTGTCAAGGATGGAGGTGTCACAGCTTGTACACCAGCACTCAGATGTGCTCGGTGCTGGGAAATCTATACCTATATGCTATGATCTATATGCTATCTGTCAGTGAGCTGTCCCCAGGCACTGGAAGGTCCCTGCTGCCTGGGACATGCAGACAGAGGTGCCTGAAGACTGGTACAGCCAGGGAGGTCACGGTGCCCCAGAGCAGCCTGCATTTGTGGGGGGGTTCTGTAGTCCTCTCCAAGATTCAACTGATGGCTCCTTCAGGCCTTGCCAGAGGCTGCAGTCCCCTCCTTATAGGAATGCTGGCAATTTCCACAGCAGGGAAAGGGAAACTTGGAGACGTGGCAAACAATTTGCAACACTTAAAGCTGCACGAAAAGCATCTCGCATGGAAAATCAGACAGAGCAGGAAAAACAGCACTTACCATCAATATAATGCAGCTGAAATCTCTTTCTTAGAGATAATCATCTCTGACTCCAGCAGTAAAAATAAAGGACAAAAACTGGAAGAATCCAGAAAACACGGTCGTGGGAGTGAATCTTGGTGAAATGAAAATTAAAAACACAATGAAAAGCATAGAATTGCCTTAAGTAAAAACAGCCGCCTGCCTAGAACAACAACTGAGATTATACGGGAAGCACACGGGGGTGTGGGGCTGAGTGTGGGGCTGCAGCAGGGCTGGTGCTGTGCCAGCACTCAGCTCTGAGGGAAGGGTGGGGGAAGAGCCCTTGCCCAGACGTGAGAAAGACCGAGATTTCAGGTTTCCCTCACAGTCTAGGAGACATTCAGGTCACTGCCTTTAGCACCCAGTCTAAAGGATAAAGCAATTTATGGTCCGTCTGAAGGATAACTGGCTGATCCCGACTCCTGCCTGGTGAAGCTCATCCCCGAACTGCTGACCTTTAATGGACAGCGTGTGCTGAACTGGCCTTCCTCAGCAAATCTCGCTGAGCCGCACGTTTAAAGGTCTGTGCAAGCCAGTCCTCATCCAAAGCTCAAACAATTGAAGGGAAGATTTCCACTGGCACAGGTCCAACCCCCACCAGGCTGTGATGGCTCAGAGAGGCAGCGCTGCCAGCTGGACTGATTTGAGAGCAGCCCGTGGAGGTCGTTATTGTCCCTGCTATGTGGGAGCACGGACTTATGCAAATCAGAGCCACAAAACTGGGCTATTAACGTTTTTTCGCACTTCATCTAAAAATAAAATTTTTAAATGCTACAGGAGATGCACAGCCTTTTATCAAAGGATGTCAATGTATGGTGTGAATACCTATGTCTTTTGACTATTTCAGGCTGACCTTGATGGATTTGTTACGCTAAGTGTCATAAAAAATCAAACTGCTAAATTAACTATCTGCTATTTCCCACAACACCAAGGAAGCACCTGGGGCCCTTTTGCTCCCTGTAGACAATGGCTCAGGGAGGCTTATGCAACTCCTCTGCTGGTGGCTGCTCTCTTCCAGAGCTGGCACGGTATTTTTAGATGCAAAGGAGAAGTGTCTCCTAACTATATGCTAATCACATTTTCAAAGCTTCAGCTGATATTAAAATGATTCAGCCGTGTCCTGAATTCACATACTTTTGTTTGTTGCCTTTTGTATGCTCTGTGTAGCTTTTCATATGACTGTGCCTATTTTCAACCAAAATCATGGTTTGTGAGCTTCTGTATGACAAAGGATGTTTTTATCCTTTTTTGAAGATCTTTTGAGTTATCCTTAGCCTCAGAAATCTGGAATACAGACTCATGCATATATATTCTCTCTGCAGGCAAAGAACAGAGGCAGGAATAGATTTTACAGCTGTGATTCTCAAATTTTATTAAAGGGCTTCCTGACCTTCAGGGGAAAGGAAAGTATTTGGGAACCATCATATCTGATGCTGCCACCCTGATGCTCATTTATGGCCAAATAACTTCTTGATGGGATTTTTTTTTATTAGTTTTGCTTGCCCTTTTGTTTACTCTCTTGCCTGATGTGAATGTGCTCAATAAATAAATGTCTGTCTCTGTCTGGTATCTCCCACAGCCCCCTTGAGCCCACGATGAATGTGGGTCTACAGCCCTCCTGGCCTCTGCCCCATCGGTCTGATGTGGTGTCTGCTAAGCTGAGGAAAACAATCACTTCCCTTCAGATGGTCTGGTGAAATTAGTCCTTTCCTTAGCAAACAGGTGCTGCATACTCAGCCTAGCCCATTGTCTGGTACAGAAGAAGTGTTCTCAAATTCAGTCCAGTGCAGAAGGAATTCACCATGTACTGATAAAAACAAGGAACACATGAGATTGCCACAGCTTTTCCTGATGAGGACCTGGCTCAGAGCTGGTGGGGTCATTGGGAACGAGGGGAGGAGACGGGAAGACCCAGCTGGGCTTGGCTGGTGTTTGCAGACGAAGCTCCGGGAGCAGAGGAGGGCTGTCGGCTGGGCTGCACAGGGAGCTCGTGTTTGGGGGATCCCCACACAGATTGGTGCTTCCAAAGCCAGGCCTTTCTGTGCCCAAGCAGCTCCCGGCTTTCCCCTTTCCCAAGGCCACAAGGGCGACAGCCCTCCGGGGCCACATCTGCCTGTGACAGGGACCAGGCATGTGGGCACTGGGCACCTTCTTCCAGGGATTTTGGGATCTTTGCCCTTGCCGTGCTGCTCTCCTGAAGCCTTGCCAGGCCTGTGGGCTCAGACGGGCCGGGCAAGGCTGTGGCACCGATCCCTTTAAGGGGCTGCAGGCGGGGGCAGCTCCCGGGACCCCAGCCCTGCCCGGCTGTCTCGGTCCCTCCCCGGGCCGGGGGGAGCTGGAGCCCGGCTCCCGCATTCCCACATTCCCGCATTCCCGCTGCTCTGCAGCCACCAAGCTTCTCTGGGTTTCAGCCGCCCTCTCCTGCCCAGCCATGAGGGCTGGCCCGGCGTCCCTGAGGGAGGGAAGGAACCGCGCGAACTGCATCGAGGTGAGGCACAGTTGTCATTCTCAAAGAAACTCACCCCGTGAAATTGAAGCCCCTGGTGGAGGATTTGTGCTGTGCCCCCTCTCTGCTTCCCCTCCCTCTCTTTAATCCCCATCTTGCTTGGATTCAACTTTTTATCCTGATCTTCAAGGACCGGCACAAAACGCTTCCCCAGCTTCGGAAGCTGCCCAGATTTGCATTTAGCATATTTAAATATTTAACATATTTAGGGTTGAATTAAAGCAAAGGGAGATAAAATCGGGAACAGACCGAAGAATAAGTGTGTGTGTGCGTGTATGAAGGAATAAAAGCAATGCGTGCAGATACACAGGGAGAATAAAACATGAGAAAGAAGACAGAGAGAGCCCGGTCTCTCTTTGTTGTCATATCAAGCACACTGTGACTAATGGCGATAATTTTCCCCCCCATCCCCAGCACCATAATAGAAGAAAAACCTAATTGTCATCTGCCACCCACTGTTTGTAAAGTGGCTTCTCTTAAATAGTTCCTGTGTATTAAATTCAGCAGTCAAAAGGAGCTGCTTTTTTCATGGTCTGCAAAATGCATTTCAGTATGAACACAGCTCGATGCAAAGGTCACCCCATCAAAAATGTTTCCCTCAGTAGTGAGCATAATGGCAAAACTCAGCATTTTGCAGTCTATTCTCACCATTTTACTTGATATTTATTGAATGGTAGACAGCTGGAGATTAAATTCCCTTTGATGGGCAGAATTTGAGGGAGAATGTTCTGTAGTATATTTTGGGTTTCCCCCTCCTCTCTGCCATGCTGTGGTATGGGCTCTTTAATAGCAACTTATGACAGGTAGTATGAGCCATAAAAAGAACAGGAGACAGAGGAAAATTGCCTATTGTTTTTCACATTGGCTATCGTTCCTTAGGATATTAGTGTGTGTTCCTGCGTGTGCTGGTGTTTTAGTGGTAGTTTGGTTTCTGGGTGCTTAAATTACTCTCTCTGTCATTGTTTCCATTTACTTGACACATTGCAAAAGGAAAAGACTTTGGGAGCCAGCCTACAGAGTGAGGGAGACCACAATGTGTGTAAATATCACTACAGACAGTAGGCAGGGGTCACACAGCAGTGAGAGGGAGGGGTCCTGCTAACATTTCCACTGGAGCTGAGGTGAGGCAGTTTGAAGTTATAGTTGCAGGTGTATTCATGCAGGGATGTCTGCTCTGTGTGTGTGTTCTTGGACCTGCTGGTAACAGAACCTGGTGGGGAAAAAAAAGACCTGGTCTGATTGTCTTCTGCCAGGCATCTGAAAGTGGGTGTTATGTCTTCAGGGATAGAACTTGCATGTTTCACCTATGTTTTTACAAAAACTCTGCTATGTTATTGAGTTGTGGAGGAGAAGTTTGGAGAAGGCTTTATTTGCCCCTAGAGGAAATGGTTTCTGCTATGGTGCTGTCTGGACTAACCCATGGTGACCCTTGTCCAAAGGACTGTGTGCAGACAATGAAAACAGTGGTTCTGCATCAGTGCCTACCAAAATCTTGTCAAGTGGTCTTCCAGTAATGCCAAAGGGAAGCTCAGGATAGTTGAAAATGTAAACCCAGTTGTTCCCTTTCCTCTGGAAGGAGGAACGTGGCTTTCAAACAGACATTTCTTAAAATTTCATCTGTAGTTGGATTGTGTGCACTGAGTGAGGCTTCACTCTGTTTAAAGGCTCATAGATCTTAAAGGAAAAAAGTAAAATAAAAGGCAAGTACAAATGCTGGTAAACTTGAGATTTAAGACCTGCCATTAAAGGCACATAGTGTCACAGTAGTGTCCTGGTGTGGTGACATAGGCAGATTAGGGCATAACAACAGTTTGGAGATCTTAAATGTCAGCCTTCAGCAGGGGCCTTGGATGCAGATTGAAACTGGAGCATCTGAATCATTAAGCCCAGGCTGTACTATTTGATCTATTAGTGAGTTGTAGTAATGAGCAGAAGGTTTGTTGGACCAGCTTCAGGGACACCTGGGATAGTGCTGACCACACCTTACCTGCAAGAGGCACTACCCAGTACACCCCAAAAAAACCCTCTGGTGGTACATGTGATGCTTTTCTCAGCCGTGCATCAGGACAGAAAAATTCAAGTCTGTCCAGACCCTATTCTTCTCTTAACTGTTAGATTTCCTTTTTTTCAAAGGGCAACTGTGCCACATGTAACTAAAATCTTTTACAAGTGTGTTCTGAAGGCAGCAGAACTCGCTTTGTTCTGTTGTCTTTGTGCTGGCAAAAATGTCTTGACAGGGATGGGTGTCTGAGCCCCAGGCTGAATTAACTGGCCTGGAATTAGGCAGAGGATGTTTTGCAAGGGTGTTGCAGCTGGGGAAAACCACACAGTCTGGTCTCTTCTTGCTTCTATGCTGCTGTGCAGTCCAGAGAGCTCCTTTGTTTTAAGTTGTGTTGTTCATGGCTGAGTAACAGGGGTGAAGGCGTCATTATTTTGTCTCTGGGCCCCTTTGCAGGTGACAGTGCCACGAGGTGGCAGTGGCCACCAAATAATGTCTGACCAGAAGCACAAGGTCCAGGCAGTGTATTTGTCCAGCTCTTTGCTCTCTGATTTAAGGCTGGGAACACACTCCAGGCCTAAATGCCAGCCAAAGCACTGGTCTAGCTTATACTTGTCCTGTGATTTTCAAGTAGACCCAAATTCCCATGTCTCTGTTCCTGTGTTTGAGCACCTCAGCAAAGTCAGTCAGAGTGAGAGACCAAATCCTTGATGACCTGTGGGCATGCTTCCAGAGCCTCACTGCCTCTGGAGGGCTCTGGGCTGCACATTCCCTGCAGGATTATCTCAGGTGTTTAGTGTAGTGGCACTTCTTTGTCTTTTCCAATATATTCCATTTTTGGCTAACATTTTCCTCTCCTATGCCTGGGATGGACAGTGAGAATTGCAGCATAAATAAAAGCTAAATCACTTGATTGATGGTGGCTGCACTGCCTTCTCACAGGTCTCTGTGTCTGAAGGGGCAGAGTTTTCCTGCAGTTTGGTGGAATAGACTTTTAGAATAATACAATCATTTAGGTTGGAAAGGACATCTAAGATCCCCTATGCATCTGTTAAATAACTCCAGGGATGGTGACTCCACCACTTTTGTGGGCATTTTGTTCCAACCATTGACAACTCTTTCAGTGAAGAGATATTTCCTAATGTCCAGCCTAAAACTTCCCCTGGTGTAACTTGATAGATAGAGATGTCTTTGTCATGCAGCTTTTTGCTGGTTTTGGTGTAGCCAGTGTAAAGCATGAGCCAGTCTCTCTAAGCAGAATGGCTGGAAAAGACAGGATGGCTTTTCATTCTGCAGTCAAGTTACTGAATAATCTGAGGGCAGGCCAGGAGGGTGGAAACAAGGCAGGAATTACCTTTAATCTGTTTTTCTCCAGGTAAGTCAAGCATTGCAGCACAAAACTTAATAAAGCACTGTGACATTTTAGGTAGAGCAGTGCATGTGAGTGAAATGAGTTGTCTGCCTGTGATGAGAAGCCTCACTTTCCAACAAGGGACTCTGCTGCTGTCATGTCATTGGGTTGGATCCATGTGCCATGGCTTTCTGCAGGCAAACCTCCCATTTCAGATTCCTCTCTACAAAATGGATTTTGCTTCACCCAGCAGGGGTGACATGAGGATACATTTGTTGATATTCTTGGGGTTCTCATCTATTTTTGAGTGCCGTGAAAGGCTTGAATGGCAAATTCTTTCTGTCAAAGCATACCCATAATTAAACTGGTCTGTTTATCCATGAGTTCAGACAGGCTTATTGTTGTTTTTTCTAACCTTGATCTAACAAGTTGTGCAATGTGGTCTGCCACACATCTGCTGCTCTGTGCCTGATGGGGAAGGTGGACACCTGGTGTCAGAGAGAGAGTAGAAACAGTGGAGTGGAAACAGTGGCCTCACTGGGAATTTCCTTTGAAGGTAAAAGCCCTGCATGTCTATTTATGAAATGTTGCTGTTGAAGCAGCAGCATGGGTAGCTTTGGTGTCAAGCAGGAGACACTGTAAAATCAGATAACTGCAAGTGGGCCAAGTACTTAATGATGATCTGTGAGTTGTGACAGGTGAAGTTGCCTGGCAGCAACCCTGGCAGCATTGCAGTGTCACACACTGCTGGTTGCTCATGAGGGACACATTTGTACCGTGTATCTGGTGCACGTGTTGCTGCTCCTCGGTGCAAGACAGGGCTGTTTCCATCACATTGTCTCCTGAGCAAGATAGGAAGATGACAGATGTAGTCGTGTGAGGTCATGACTGGTTCTGCTCCCCTGCAGCTGAGGGGAGAAAGGGGAATGTCCCATTGTGGACAGTTGGGTAGGAAAGGGAAGCAACCCGCTGGAGAGGGATGGATGCCTGAGCACTCCATCTGCCAGCGTGGACACTTGAGCCTTTGCAATACATAAATCATGGAAAATGTGTGTGCTTTTCTCATTGTGTCAAAGTCAGAAAGTCCTGACCCAGCTGGAAGAAAATAACAATTTGAACAGAGATGTCATCAAGCAAGATGTTCCAGCTCGTTAGAAAACAACTTACTGTATGCTTGAAAGGCGCCTGCAATGCATAAAAAGAAATGGCTCACTCTTGCTCTGGAAAATCTAAAGCAGAATAGGCATATATGACCTCATCTCTTCATGCTGGAAAATTACTGCCTCTTAACTTGATGTTCTTGCCATTCTTAAGTGGTTACTAGGAAGTCAGTGATTTAGGAGCAAGTGTAAATGTGGCTCAATTGCCTATCTAGTTGGAGCAAAGTCTCGTGGTTAGAAGTATGTATAATGAATGGAAAAACAACTGAACAAGCAATATTGTCACCCTTTTTCACTGGCCTCTTCCAGGTGTCTGGAAGGCTTAGGAGGGAAGAATTTGGAATGAACCGTGCTGCTTGACCCTTGTACTGATGGCAACTATGGTTGTGCCACTCAGAGCACAGACTTCTGCTCTGGTGCTCATAGTTCATTTGGAAGCACGATCCCAGTGATAGGCACTGCCACAAGTGTTTATGAAAATGAGCCAGTTCCATGATGCAGACACAGTGTACATTTTGGGGATGATCTAAGTGATCTAGCAATAGATGTCACAGATGGTTGTATCTGTCTGCCCTCCCCTTATGCCAGTGCAGAGTACTGGAGGGAAGATGTTCCTTGGCTTCAGGCTCACAGTAGGACACACGTAAGCCAAAGGCCCTCAGCCCTGAGTCAGGCCATGTGGAATGGGACCACTGCAATATGTCTATTTGGCACGCTTGGATGTGTAAGGGTAGATGAAGCAGACTAAAGTATATCACTCAGTAGTGATATATTTCCCAGTGGGGAAGTCTGCCACTTCCCCAGTGGGGAAGCTATTCCAATGGTTTAATTACTCTCAGTGCTGAGAAACAAGCTTTTTTTTTCCAAAGCTGGATTTCTCTGACTTCAGTTTCAGCCCATCGGGTCCTATTTCATGAGGCTCACTCTTGGCTGGCTCTTCCCTGCACAAGTACCTGTGAGTATCAGTTGAGTTGTCCCTTTTTTTCATTCAGACACATTAAATTCCTTATGTCTGTCTCTGCAGGAATTGTTCTCCAGGCCCTGGTTTCCTTTCAGCTCTCATTTAAACTCATTTCCATGTCTTCCTGTTCTCTGAAAGCTGACTCTCTGGTCTGGGCACAGTTCTTAGGACGTAGGTCTGTGTACAAAGTTAAGGTCACTTTCATGCTGCTTGGCTCTTCAGTCATGCAACAATGGCATCAGCACTGCAGAGACCATTACTTTCTTCTCTGAATCCTTGTTTTCTGTCTTGTAAACACAACATTGCCTTTTGAATCCCAGAACTACAGCCTTGCATTGTGTTCTGCAGCAGTCATCCAACACGGCCAGTGCTCACCTCTGCAGAGAGCACAGCAGCTCTGACTGGGAGCTGGGGCTATGTGGGTTTTGTGGGTATTGGCACAGACTGGCAGGTCACTATTTTCTACCAGGTCTCTTGTCTGGGTGTTACTGGCACTCAGGGAAATGGGAAAGTTCTCTCTATGACCTCAATTTCCCAACCATTTGCTTTGCAACTGAATTGGTGTTTGTCAACATTAGAAAATTTTCAGCTAGAAAATGTGTTTACACTTGGCTGGGTTTCAGCAAAGTGGGGAAACAGGAACTGTTCTCACTCCTTTTTTTGGGGTTTTGCTGCCTGTCAAGGGAAAGGGAGGGATGAGAATGTGGAGGGGAAGCTGGGTCTCATACCCACCATGAAGGCATGAGGGTGAAACAGCTTATTTTATGTATATGAGCTTTTATAGGCAGTTGCAGAGAGAGGTACTGAATGTGGTTCAAAGCAACTGTCTGCTGTGGGCAGGCTGTGCTGTGGTCCAGGAGAGCCACTTCTGGTTTTGATGGATATTTTCCTTTACTATGAACTCTCTTTTACTTGGTCACTTACCACAAGAATTGGTTAACCTCTTGAAAACTCTCAGAAAGTGGGTAGCATTGCCAGGAGTTGATGTGAAATTAAAGGTTAAATTAACGTGTGTGCCCCCTGTGTAGTGTAATCCACATGAGCAAAATCTAGAGGACTGGAGAAGGCCAGATATCACCTGCAAGACTCAGTTTGCAGCTCAGAATAGTAAATGTCTGAAGTAATGAAACAGTGCTGGGATGAAATGTAGGTCTTGTTCTTCCCACCTGTTCTACATCTCTACCGTCTACAGTGTCTGAGTCTCACTAAAGTTGCTTGGATTTCAGTGCAGTGCTTGGGCATGTGCTTAGTTTCTAATATCTCAGATTTAGGAAGGACTCAAATGTGAGGTCTTTTGGCAGGAAAAAAAGTACAGAAATCCAAACCAGAGGGCAGGGTATATTTTCTTTTACAGAGTTTGTTTTCCTGTTTAAATGCAAATACTTGGCTATGACATTCTGCTGGAGGACAGAAAAGTGATTGCTCCTCGTGGCTATGCTGATTTTCTCTTTTGAGTCTGCTGCTCTAATGGCAGTCAGATAAAAAAAAAAAAATGGCAGATGATTGGGTGGAGATGGGATGTTAAATGTTATGGAGAGCATGGAAACCCTGTGTCAGCCCAGAGCTTGTAAAGGGAAAACCATCACTTGGCAGAGACAGCTTAATAGGCTTGTAAAGTCTGGCACCATCAAAACCACGATTTGGGTTTTATCAAAGCATGGCAGCAGAGCCTTGAGAAATGACAGCTGTATTATCTGTCTTCAGATCATTCTGAGAGCAACATCAGGAACAGGCTGGAAACAGTTCAGGAAATAATTTTATATTGAGGGTTTGCTGGGGGCAGAAATGTATAAGGAAAATTGAAATGAAAGAATTAATAACAGTATCAATAACCTTTCTACAGCAGCTCTCAGGCATGACATGAAAATGACTTGAAAGTTGTCATCTACTGTGTATTTTATTCCCATCAGAAGGATTGAGGGATGAGAGGAGAATCCAAACAAGGCAATTAGAAGACTGGAGCCTGTTGGGGAAAGAAGGAATGACTGGTGTGTAGAACCTTTCAATGCAATTTTCCCTGCCAGACACAGGGGCTGGGCCAAATTCTGATATATAGCAGAGCAAATACTGGAGTGAGCAGATTTACAGAGTGACAGCAGTGACAGCAGTGTCAGCTGCTCTGCACAAGGGTGGTCTGTGCAAGACGCTGATTGTTGCAGTGAAAAACATAATGCATCTCTTCCTGGAAGTAGATCCTAGAGGCTGAAGATTCTAGCTAGGGTTTCTCACTCACCACCAAAATGATTTATATTCACTGAAGTCAGTGCCAAATTTTCCAGTACTTTTTCTGGGCTGTGGACCAATCCTGCTTAGTGCAGTCCAGTTTGTGTGGGTGTTTGGGGGTGGTAAAATGTCCTATTTTTTTATTCTATCACTGTAGGTTGACTCTGGGCCATTTGTACTCATTCTTTTGCTCCAGGATGACTTGACTCACAGCCAGGAGCTCACTGTACTTGTCTTAAGCTTTGGGACTGGACCTAAACTGGAACTATCCATAGCTACTGGAACGGAGAGCCCAGCACGTAGGTTAAACCACTTATAAATGATGGCATGACTGAGGCAGCCAAGCTCTATTTCTGCAAGTGACATAGTCACCTAAGAAATGAAACCGCACTGGAAATGCTCCCCTTCCTGTGGTCCAAATGCTTTTCAGACATTACCTAAGCCATGAGGCTGTGATGGGACAGTCTACTGTGATCCCATTTGCCAGTTCCAGGTCATTAATGTGCAGAGGAGAAGGGACTCAATTTTCAGATTTTCCCAGAGACAGCAAGTTTCTATTGCAGTTTATGTTCAAACGTAACCTGCAAATCATCCAGAATTGACACTGTTTTTTGACCTATTTTTGCCACATGGCTGGACAAACTTGTGGTGTTTCCAAGGAAAAGGGGAAGAAGTGAAGCTTACAGTCTCCATTTTCTGAATTAGCAATTGTATGTCTGAGAAAAGTTAGTGAAGAAACCACTTGCATGAATGCATGGTGAATGCTGAGGTGCAGACCCAGTTGCACAGGGCTGAGAATACAACAGTCTTCTTATACAGAGGAGAAAAATGATACGAGGTGAGCAAGCTGGTCATTGCTAGTCATTTTAGGAAGCTGGTCGTTATGTTCCTTTTTGCTCCCACAGCAGTCTCTCCAAAATTAATTGGTTACTCCTTTGTAGTGGATATAGATATAAATAAAGAGGTTTATACTTTCAGATGGAGCACAGGCACTGAGCTGAAGAGCAGGTACTGTGTCTGCTGCCAAGCACCTGGAAGTTGCTGGGGAAGCAGGGAAGCAGTTTGGCAGCTGGAGGAAGGTTGACTGCCCATCTGCAGCTTGGTCCCATCCTGGACTAGGGATGGCACCGTGTGCTGTTCAGCCCCAGCCTTGGTCCCCGTGTGGAAGCCTCTGACTTGCTGCTGTCAGAGCTCTGATGCACAGAGGCCACGATCCCTGAGGCCAAAGGATATTTGTGCTGCTGGCGAGCTGGAGTGGCTCATAGAGGGAACGTGCTGTTCTGAAGCAGTACAGAGCTTCTCCATGTCTGTTCCTGGAAGCTTGGCACAGAAGAGAAAATGCCTTTTCAAGGGAAAGAAGTCAGTGTATTGGTCACAGTGTTTGGTGGGTTTATTTGCCAAAATAACCTATGCATGCCCAGAGTAAGAAAAGACTGCCATGGCACCAAGTCTGTGATTCTAGGTCCTTTCTCCCTTTGAACATTTGCTTTTCTTCTGCAATCTGTAGTTGGTTGGGATTTATTCAAAGATCAAAGACAGATCCAGTCTTTGTAGCATTCATGCCTCTGCCATTCAGTTTATGCAGATATTAATGAGGTGTGTTTTATATGCCTGACATTCATGTCTTTCTCTTCACCCTAACAAGACTGTTCTGCTATCCCTCTTGTTTTAATAAGCAACAGAGTCTCCAAGATCAAGTTCTAAAAAGATATTTTTCCACTTTAGGATTATCAGGGGCAAAACTAGGAATGATAATTTTAACAGGCATAAAACACCAGGATCTTGTGTCTGATGCCTTCAAAGCAGTGCATTCTCCTCTGCTTCCTCTACTCTGGATTATCACAGGTTTCAGGCTAACACATACATTTCTTGCCCTTTTATCTCCCTAATTGTTTTCACAAGTTCATTAATGATTTTGCAAAAGCTGTAGTGAAACTAAATGACATGCTCATAAACCTTTAAAAGAGAATATACCCGTCTGGTGATGGGAAAAGTCTCATTAGTCTTTTGAAATCTCTCCCAGCAGGTTTTTCTGCAGATTCAAACTTAGGTTAGGTGCATAAATATGCTTCTCTAATTCAATTGGCTGTGCTGACGGTGTGACAACTAAAGTTTGCTCTGCTTTCAAGTAACCACTAAAATCACCTTTCCAAAGCAGATGTTCTGAGAGCCAGAAGTAGCTGAATTCTGAGGGTTTTTTTTTAAATTTGTGGAAGTACTTGGGCTACTATTGTCACTTATGCTTTGTTCCCAAGAAAATCCTGTGGTAGCTCTTTGGAAGGACACTGGGTTTCTCTCTGAGCTGGGAATATTGAGGTGATGATGATACAGTGGCTGTAATATAACTTGAGTCCAAAGCTTAAGATGGTGTGAGATTTTTTTGGACAAGGACTAAATTATTGTGGGATTAATCACAAAGCGATAAGTGAGCTCCTTTGTCTACAGATTATTTGTTCTGACGTGTGCAGGGCAGAGAGAAGAGCTGGGTACAAGTGAAGGCAGCTGGAGCATGTGCAGGGAAATGTGCATCATATCCCATGGGAGACAGTCCGAACCCTGGCGAGCTGGGCCTGGGTCGCTCCTGGCCCCACCAAGGAGGTTAAAGAAGTCAGTGTTTCTCAGTGGTGTTTGCAGCAGGGCTTTGGGCACGAAGCAGTGGTGGGAGGGACAGCCTGATATAATAGTGTTACAGCTCCACAGGACATGGAGGGCTGGTCCCAGCCCAGGAGTAGGGCGGGGGGCAGAGCAGGGCGGGTGTCTGGGTGCAGATGAGCCGAGGGGAACTGAGGCCAGAAGGCTCAGTGCTTCTGCAAAGCAGTGGGGACACCCCAAACTGCTGGAGCAGCACATTTCCAACCTCCCTCAATTCAAATCTGTTCTTTCTGTGCTGAGATAAAGGATGAAAATGATTTTCAAGTCTTGAGAGTGCTTTCCTTTGAGCTCATTTAGATGAGGATGTTTCTACCATACAAACCTTAATTGAAGTATTTGATTTCACTTTTGTATGTGGAGTTAATTTATGTGACACGATTGAAATACATGTTATTTATACAATAGGAACTTAGAACCGGAGTAGATGATTAAAACAACTGAACAGCAGCCTCTTCTGAAGTTCTAACATTGCTAAAAGCATAATGATCCTTTGGCAGGATATTCTAATGAAGTGTTTCTGAAAGTTAAGTTAAATATAAAGATGCATTTTAGATAAGTATATTACCATGCAAAGCTCCATTTTATGACTGATACTAAAGTGTTGAAAAAATTTTGATTGGTCTAGGCAGGGGATTCTAATATAAGTTTTGGCTCACAGTTGCCTGTATGAAGTTGAACTGTCTGGTAGTGTTACTTCAAAGGGGTGAAAACCCCCTCTGGCTGTGTCTCTTGTATGTTATGTTGTCACCTCTCCATGTAAAGCTACTCAGCACCACACTGGTATTCTCACATTAGAAAGTGAGTAGACCTCGTTGGCATAGAGGTAAACAGACCTCTTTTCCCAAGGAAGTAAAGTAAGAACATCCAAAATCCAAAGTCGAAACGAAACTGCACTGAGTCAGGTTTGCATCACTACCAGTGACCAACAAAGAGCTCTCTGAGCAGTGCTCAGCAGAGAGGTGACACATTGGTGTTTGGTAACGGTGAGCACAGCTGTTATTGTACCCATCTCATACAGGCCTCTCTTGGAAAGGGGATTTAGCTGTAGCTCTATTTTTAAGGCCTCGTTTTGTCTGAGACTCTGCTGAAGTTGTAAAGGCTATTTTTGGTGGTTATAACTGACAGCTGCCATAACCTGCACTCTGGCACAGTGCTGTGTGGATCACAGTAAAGTGCAGCCGTCAGCCCTGGCTCTCCCAGGAAAAGAGACACATCTGCTGATGTTTAAACCTCAATTGTACTGAAAAAAGCAAAGCCCTTCTCAGGGTTAATTGCTCAGCTGAAATGTCTGGGGCCACAAGCTGCCTGTCCTGACCATGACAGCACTTGCTGGGCAGGTGGGGCCGTAGGTGTCCTGCACATCTGACGGTGGTTTTGGCATGTGCTGGGTGGTGAGCACGGAAAGCTGGGCCGGCTGCTCTCTGAACACAGCCGGGATTCTCCTGCTCTCCAGGGCCCACTGTGCTGCTTTCACCACCTGTGCTGCTCCCTGTGGCTGCCCCGAGAGGGACAGAGAGCTGTGGCTGTGCTCAGGCTTGTGCATCCCATGTCAGTTTTACCAGCTGGATGATCTCTGTTTTACAGTTTCTCTGGGATTAGAGATTAAAAACTCAGTGTTTTTCAGAAAGGGAGGTAGTAGTACTACTACTTGCAGTAGTTTCTGCAAGTCTCCAAAACTGGATTTTGCTGGGGACTGTCTGAAACTACAGAAACAGGATTCTAAGTTTTCAGTTCAAAATATGTTTGGCAAATCTACTTGATTCTGCAATAAAGCATTAAGGAGAAGCGATGACACTCCAAGCTTGTTGGTGTGGCTGTTTGTTTGTGAAAATGTTGGAATTTTGACCAGACATCTTGGGATTAACTGGAGAAGAGCAAATATGTTTGGGGTTTTTTTTTTGGTGTTTGGTTTGGTTTGGTTTTTGGTTTTTTTGACCCCCAGGACAAGAAACATTTCCTATACAAATTTTTTGACCCCTCATTATCTGACAGCCACAATTCCCAGTTATTATGTTGGTATTTTACTCACTTTTTAGTGCCTAGCTTTGGTTCATTGTTTTCAGTTTTTATAACAATTCAAATTTCTCCTTTCTGGCAGTATAGTTGTGCTGCTGCGTTGCTGTGTGCAAAGTGTTCTGAAACCTTTGCATAGGAGGTACAGCTCAGTGGAAAGTCCTTCTGTTACACATGAGAAATTAATTTGCAATTAATTAAGTTGTTGGATGAATTCCTCCTTTGTTCTGTCTGAAAATTGCCTGTGAGGAGATTGCTAAATTCTCAAAAAATTCATTGCAACAAATTGTTGGTGAGTTTCTTCCCTAAATAATTCACGGTCTGACCAGAACAATTTACAATATGCAAGTGGAATTCATAATTTCTTAGTTTCTTGAGTGGCTAATATATGGAATGAGGTCCTCCAGTCAGTGTGAACTGCAGGTAGCACAGGATATGATTCAAAACTTGCTTTTAGTCTGTCCTTTAATACTGGGATGTTGGATTGTGACCTGAGTTTCTGTTATCTTTAGGAACTGAAAGAATAGGGGAGTGGAGGGTTTAAAACTTGCTCTCAGGTGAATATTTGCAGAGGGCAGGTGACTGTCTGCAAGGAGAAACCATGTACTGGGATTTTAGGATAGGATTAGTTGCTGTAAATAGATAATTTTAAAATTTCTGAATATTATGAATGGAAGGAAAAAAAATGTGGATCATTCTTTGGTGGAGGAGGGGGAAAAGAGCAAATGAGAAGTGCTGTGTGGCTGGGATCTGAGGTATGAGGGAGCCTAAGGATGAGGAGCTGGACGGGAAGCCAGGGCAGACTGGCCACGTAGCTCGTGTCTGGTAGTGCTGGTAGAGGTTGTGTGGCAGAGCATTTGATTGCCAAGTCATCACCCAGCCTGTCCAGCTAGTAAATATTATAGGAGCTGAAAAAACGAATGGGAGCATAACAGAAAATGTCACCAACTGTGCCAGCAGCTGAAAAGGGCCGGGCTCTGTGGTGTGATGCTGGCAGCCCTTCCCGTCACTGCTGCAGCCACAGCTCCTCCGTGCTCCTTGCAGGCAGCTGTCACATAGCTCCATCTGCATTCCTTCACTCTTGGTATTTGGGAACACCACAGGATCTAAAAAAAGAGACTCTAGTTTTTGCTTTATTGCATTGTGTTGCTTTCTGCCTGTGGTGGTTTTGTTGCCTGACTTGGTATAAAAACTGGCAGGAGCATTTTCTCTGCTGTACTCTAAACCTTGTTTTCACAGCATCCTTTTTCTTCTTACAAGGAGTTGCATGTGGCCCTGCTAAATTCTGCCTGTGCTGGCTCGTGCTTGGCCGTTCACACAAAAGTGAGCACTGCTAATGAAGATGGAAGTGCTGGTGTTCAGACTATTGCTGCTGTGCTGGTCTCTGGTCTCGATATCTCTGCCCCCCATTAAAACCAACTCAGGAGCATATGCCACAGTGTTCACTTTGTCAAAATGTTGGCTGTCCTTCTAGATTAGTGCAGCTCCCAGACCAACTGCACTGGCATCAACAATTAGTTCATTCTGCCTCTGTTAATTAAAATAAGCTAAGAGTATCACATATTATCATGGCTTTCAAAAGCATAGGGGCATACTTGTGTCCATCAGCCTGTTCCCATGGCTGGTCTTTGTTGACTGAATCGTGTATCTGTGTAGTGGTTGCTAAATCTGGAGCAAAACAGGAGCAACAATTAGTGAAACCCGAAAGATTTCTTGCGTCTCAGCTGTCTTTGGCTCAGTGGTAGCTTCTATCTCTGCCATCTCTCATGTGAAGCATTAAAATTAGGGAATTGTCACCTGCTTGGGTGGTGGAGTGAGAGGCAGAGTCAGTAGATGGCACTGTCAGACCCTGCTGGGGAGGCTGCAGGGCAGTGCAGGTACAGCTCTGAAAGCTGTTCGGTATTTGGACTTGGCTTCTCTCCTGCGCAAATTTGCTGTAAATGACAGGTGGATCTTTCGTTCCCTTAAATCTCTCCTGCCACGATCCGGTGGTCAGGCTGAGGGAACATGTCATTCGTGTTTTGACAGGGGATCCTGCTGGAAGGGCCCAGTCCGTGTAGGTGTGTTGGTGCCTCTGCTCAGGCACCGAGTCAGACATGACTGGCATTGGCTCCACAGAACGTTCCTCAGGCAGTGAAGAAGTGCCTCCTTGCATGCGATGGAAGTGCCCAGATGTGCTCTGTGAGGGTAGGGGTGACGTTTCAGTTTTGATTTCTGTGAAGGTCACCAGGATGTTTCCAAGGGGCAGGAACACCACGGCTGCTGGAGGAACTGGCACAGAGGCCACGTGCTGTGGAGAGCAGCACTGGGCTTTTCTGTGTGAGCTTGGCACATTCTGTGTGGGAGTAGCTCTCCAGGACTTCAAAACTGCAATATGGCTTTACGGAGTAGCCAGTTCTGCACTGCTGATGAGAGAGCCTCATTTCCTAAGGGATGATTCCTAGAAAACTATCTAGCATTGCTGTAAAATGAGGATTTGTGGTTTAATAGTTATCATGGGAGCAGCTCCAGGAATCCCTCTGCTGCACAGTCACCATCCTGCACAGACTTCTGTTCTCCAAGCAATGCTTTTTTTTCAGCTTCTAGAGCAGACACGAAGCTTGACATCATGTTCATTTGGCCATGTACTGTAATATTGCCAGTGACATTCGGTACTTCAGGGATTTTTGACTGCTGACTTTCAATGACATTAGGAGCAATCTCCATGGCCAGTGTGAGATACTCCTCTGTGCTAAAGAATATAAAAGGGACTGTTGCATTTAATATATTGGAGTACATGAGACACAGCAGCAGTTTGTGTGATTTATTGGGTAGACAAAAATGTACTATAGCATGTTCTGTAAATACGAGCAAAAATGTATCATGCTACATTCCCTGTAACTTCCTTTACTGCTAAAGTGTCTAAATTAGTGAATACAGGAATGATGGGTTATTTTAAACCATAAGTTCAATCACAAGCTACTTGGTCATTAACATGGGGCACACTCAACTGCCCTGACAATGATATAGGACTTCACATGATGGTGACATGGGACGAAACAACATGTCACTTAGGGTATGGCCTGATGCCCTTGAGTCTGCCAGAGGTGGTTAGTCCTGGGGAGACTGGAGAAAGGGGCTGCCTCAGTATCTGTGCTGTAGATCCCCATCTCTGAACCACTTCTGCATCTTACAGGGAATACTAACCTGCATCTATCACTGGATACCACCTCTTCACCTCACATTTTTAATGTGTGTCTGGCAGAAGACAGGTGATTTCTATTTGGTAGTGTCTCAATCCCTCTCATATTGGATTCTTAACTGCTTTTGCTTTTTTTTCTGTCTGAAGGGTGGGAATACAGAGAATTGCTCTCAGTTGCTTTGGACAGATTCCCAAAAAGAAAGAGACAATTAAGTAAATACATAAATTTTTAAAAATAGTAATTATTTTTACTTGTGATGAGGTTGACAGCAGCTGGCTGATGGGAGGCAGTGTGGCATGTCTGTTATCACATCTCGTTTGATGTAGCCAGCTGGCAAATACCAGCGACTCTCCTGAGTTCATAGCTCACCCTGCTTGTGTTGACATTTCTGGCAAGGAGAGGTAAAGAGTTATCCCAGCTGCAATAACCTGTGAGCTCTTGCTCTGCATTTCTCTTAATTTGACTGAAATTAAAGTCTCTCTCAGCAGGAGTGATTCACGTGCCAGCATTTCCATCATTACTACTTGGCTGGGGGACCTGCTGTGAGAGATGGCACCTGAAGTGATCCAGTCCCAGCTCCATAACTGCACACCAGTAGCCTCACAGCTTACACCTTCCTTTCCTCCCTCTTAGAACCTGACTCTGTTGTAACCCGGCTCCCTCCAAGCACAGTGCAGAGCTGGTGTGAGGTGCTGCAGCCCCCAAAGGAGCAGCAGACTGAGCTCTGCCCTGTTCCTGCAGAGGAAGGTGTGGGGATGCTCAAGGAGCTCCTGAAGAAAAGCTTTCAAATGAGTATCTTGACCATGTGTCCTTATACAGGGACTGGACATTTTAGCAGAAAGAGCTCTGTGCTTCTGGGGCTGAGTCCCTCTTCTCATACTGTTCACAGCAAGTCATGCTTATGCTGTTTGTACTTTAGAGTCAGTTGGGACTGTTTGTTATTACTTATTTGATATTAGCTGCTAGATATTACCTGAATTTCTGCCCAAGCATGAGAGATGTTGCTGACGGACAAAGGCTGTGTAAAAACACTCTTACCTCTGAAGAGGAAGCTGATGCTGACAGGGTTTCCTTTGAACTCTCAGAGTCCATTTCAGCTTCAGATGCCTTTGCACAGTGCCTTTGACTTCATCATTAATATTGAAGGCTTTGGGCCTGATTCTCTTCTGCTAGATTTACCCCGAGGTGACACTGGAGTTGTTTTTCTCTTGATTCTTATGTATCAGAGTGAAACACAAATCTGATTTCCATCATGAACCTAGAGTGTATATGAAAACAATACAAAGGAAAAAGAAACAAAGAGCCCGAACTGTCAGGCCTTTTGCAGTACAGTGGAATTATAAGGCATATTTGATGCAAAATTGTTTGAAATTGTTGGGAAACCTTACTGTAATTGCAGTGGTCTTCGTTCATAGGGTCTAATGGCATGGCATTCTGTCTTAACACATGACATCTTATTAAAAGTATGGAGTGGCTATGGGATGTTGGACTGGTATTTTAAATAATAAGAAAAGAACCAGTGCTGAGAACATTTTATTTTATTTCAAATAGATGCCAGAAAAAAAAATCTGCTATTTTAGTAAGCTAAATTTTTATGAACGTATTTCTGATTAAATACTTTGTACTTTGAACTGCTGCTGTAGCTTAAGTGGAATATGTCAAGTCGTTCTGTCATTATCTGATGTTCTTTACTAGACCTTACTAGTATGTATTTATGGATCAAATCTATGGGCCAAATAGCAATAGGAAATCCTTTTGCTTTCTGATAGATGATGCAGGTACCCTGAGAAAAGCACTGGTGGCGTGGTCTGCCAGCTCATGTTCTTCTCTTGCTGGGGATCTCTGTGATGTATGTAGACAGAAAAATAAATACAAGGGAAGGTTTACTTATAATATTTTCCTCTTTTTCAGTTGTAATATAATTAGGGCAACACCTAAAGGTTACACCTTTAGACAGGAGTCCAGTACAGGGCTGCAGATGACTGCTAAGAGAACATAATCTATTCTGAGCTCAGAAAAATCCTTTCTCTGCTCCTAAGCCCAGACTTTCTTGGTTGAGAAAATATATTTATGTATACATATAAGCCTCATATCTGGCAAAAAAACCAGGCCAGCCAGGGACCAGAAGGAAGGAAGCCAGAGAGAGCAGGGGCATGACAGAGCATTGCAATCACTGGCAAGCTCTGGGCTGTCTTTCTCCGTCTCTCTTATCAAACTAGTTCTTGATGATTTTTCTCCTGTTAGCCAAGTTTTTCAGGAGATTAGATTCAATACAGTAGTTAATAGGCAAAATTATTAAATGCTAGGGCACTAATTATCTGTAAAAGAAGTTCTCTAAGGTCTGGAGATGGTATTTTGTCATTGCATAGGAGGTAAACTTCAATTTGAATCAATATTTAGTTTTCAGTGGCAGGGTCCCAGGAGGTATGTGAGTTATTGATAAGTGGGTTTAGATGTCTTTGTTTAAAGTATTTCATTATTTATTTCTCTGAGTCACCCCCCAAACTGTAAATTGGCAGACTTTTTTTCAGTGTTAGTAGTTCTGTTGTCAAATCAGGTTACATGGCTCCTAAAACACATTTGAAAGCCTTCACACCATCATGTGGTGCTACTTGGTGCCTTTGTCAAACCCAACATTTTCTGATTTGGCCTTGGCATTACAGTTGTAAAAGAGAAGAAACATTCTTAATGCTGCCTGCATGGGAAGCTGTGATGCTGAAATGATGGAATTGCGACCCAAATTCTGGGAGGCAGAAAAAGTCTACATTGAGAGTAAAGAATTGCTGTTCTCACTGCAGTGGTAAGCAGGTTTGGGACACACAGAGGTGAGGGCAAATAATGCAAATATGCATCTCCAGCTCTTTCCATGTGTCAGCTGATGTTTAGGACGGGCACTGACTGGGTATGATCTGAAGCCTGTGTAAATGAGGGAGTATTTTAATGATACCAGTTGACTGTGTCTGGGACTGTGATGAGTAGTGAAGGAGGTTCAGGCTCTATGGTTGCCTAGTGCTGTCTCAGGTGATGGAGCTGGGCTGGCAGGGAGTGTGGCTAACTGCTTCTGGTGGGAATGTCCCCAGGACACACCATAGCAATTAAGATCTCTGAAGCAACCCCTTCCTTCAAATAATGCAGTTGGGACACACCAGTGAGACTTTTGCTGTCCATGGGTGGACCTGGGTGGTCCTGTCTCCTTGAGTGATGTTCTGTATACATCATATTGCAGCTGATTTTCCTTGGAGTGGATGAGTTCTGGTCACTCCCCTCTTTGTGGTGGTGCTTTGGGTTGTACATTGGCTTAAATGTTCCCTGTCCCCACATGGTCTCTGTAAAAGCTAATTTCTGCTCCCTTGTCCACAGACGAGTTGCTGTTATCACCTGTTATTACCACTGATTGCTCTCCAGGGAAGTGACCATCATGTCAAGGCTTCTGCTGAGCACAGGACGTTTTCTGCTCCTGCTGCTTCAACCCCAAAATCTTACCTTAAAAAAAGGGCAGATCTTTTCTTCTGTCATCACCCCAGCTGTGCTGTCAGCTCCACTCATGAAAGCACACTGAATAATTGATCTCTGCCATATGCAAAACCAAAGGCCAAAGAAGGTGTCATTGACACTGGTAGATAATTTTTTGCTCAAAATCACTAGTGAGGCAGTGACCTTGAATAAGCGAGAGGCCAGAAGATGAGGGCCACCAATTCTGTGGTTCCTGTGGTCTCTATAATCTTGTCAGCACCTGAGAGCTGCTGAGAGTGGGTACTGACTAAATCTGTGCAAACCCCCCACCCCGTGCTGGACAACCCTAGTGCAGGAGTTATGGAGGGACAGACCAATGTGTGAGCAAGTCACTGATGGACCATGCAGATTGCTGAGCTTAAACACTGCTGGACAAATGCCTTGTGAAGCCCTCCTTCTCTCTGATAAGCAAACAAAAATACTTTCTTGTCCTTAAAGCTGACAATTTGCCTTCAACAGAGAGGAGAGGAAATTAAAAAATCAAAGGAAACCCAAATGATTTGACTCTCTTGCCAGCATCCTGTGTTTCCTTAGGCTTTGCTCCATTGCTTTCTTTGTCTGTACTGTTAATAACTCTGTGTTCCCATGGAAGTTGGCTACTTTTATATTCTTGCTTCTTTTTAAAAATGTGGCCTTTAGCATATGAGGTTTCATAATTTCTGTTATTCTGTTCAATAAGGAAAAATAATAGAGCAAAAATCAAAATCTGGTCTGTCTGACTTCGATCTTTGACCACTATTTTCTCTTTAAGACATTTCCCCCCCACCCTTGGAAATGCTAACCCCTGTCTGGAGGATTGCTGGAAGCACACAGCTCCTCCTCTGTGCATCCACTGCACCCTCATGTAGAGGCAAACAGGCTGTTTTTTCTTTCTCATCAGACTTTCGTGTCCTGCCCTTGCCACTGCCTTTTTGACATGGCATTTGTATTCAGTAGCCACAGTCATGGTCCAGCTCAACTTGCACCCAAGAGGTCACAGTATCACACATTCCCTGGAGCTGTGCCTGGGGTGTATTTCTGTTATTCAAAACCTCAGATTTGGTCAATGGAAGGTGATACTCCTGAGATCAAAGCTGGCCCTGAACTACTTTGTACTTTGTTGTATGCTTTGCAATTTCAGGGTGAACACACTTTTAAACTCCACATATTTGAGTGATGGGAAGTTGTTTTTTTCAAGTAATTTCACTGTCAGTGTGCTTCTCCTGGGTGGGATCCAGACCAGTCTCTGTCCACTGAGTGTCCCCTTCAGAAATACCTTATATTATAACATGGTACAAGGTGAACAAATATTGTGTTGCTGGAGGCCAGGACATAATTCCTCTCCTTTTGTTTTAGCCATGTATATGATGAAAGTGTCTTTCCAGCACCTGATGCTTGAATAATTCTCCTCCTTAGTGCCTGAAAGCTCTGCTCACCTCGCCTTGCTGGCTGACTGAACTCACACTGCCTGTGTCTCCTTCCAGGGTGACAGCCAGGAAATTATTACAGTGCAATTTAAAGACCATAAAATACAGGATGAGCAGATGGCAGGTCACGTCTCCTTCCCATGAATAGCCTGTGTCACTGTGGCACTGCTTCAGTACCTGCTGAGCTGCACTCAGAAAGTCCAAACAAGAAGCATCACCAGTAGAGATGATGTCTGTCAAAGCAACATCCCAGCAGCACAGACCTTACGACTGTGGCAAAGAATTTGGGCATTGGCAAGCAGCTTAAGTGACAGTGAGCTTTAAATACCTGCTGCTAAGATAATCACAATAATCTGTCTGCCAGCTTTTTCCTAATGTGCATTTTCTAATTCATTGTGGGAGGCAAAATCCTTTGACTGGTGGAATGAAGACGTGGCACTGTGACTATAATTTACATTGTTAAATAAGTAGAAGGAGCAGCTATCAAAAGCTGAAATCCTTTCCAAAGCAGGATAGCTGCCTTCACAGACTTTTTTTTTAAAAAAAAAAAAAGACAAGAAATTAGTGTTTTCATACAAAGGAATTCCTGATGGAAGGAATCCTCAGGTCTGTGAAAAGGATTAAAAAAAGAGAATATCCCAGTTGCATGATTTGCTGTGGTGCTGATCTTTTGGAGTCTGCCCTTGGAACAGGGGATCTTACCTACTGCTCTGTGGACTACTGTGCTTCGTAGGGACAAGAGGCTGAAACAGCTGTTATGGTCATTCTGGTCGTCCCAAAGGGGATGTTTTTGAGAAAAATAATTTCTCTTTTATCTAACTGGGAAACTCAGAGCTCTGCCATGTATTGGCCCTTGGTGCAGTAGTCAAGTTGATCCTCCTTATCCTTTCAGCATTAATTACAAAACACCTCTGCTCCTGTGAGCAGGAGTTTGCCAAAGAAGCCTGTGTGTTACCTATTAATCAGCAGCACAGTTGGGTATATTTGTTGCAAAGGGACACAACATGGTGTCAAAATTGTCATTGTTCCTTTACCATGTGGTGCTGGGACAAAAGATGGATCTGGGATTCACACAGAACAGAGTAGAATAGAATTAGTAGTTTGATAAGAAAGTATCTTTAAAAAAAAGAGGAAAACATTGAATCTAAATGAGGCATTGAGCTCTAACAGCAGGGCCAGCACATAAATAATGTGTACTGAGAGAAGCACAGCTACCCAGAAATCATTCCTTACTCCATGTATTTTCAATTAATGAAGGTGATTGTTTTTCTTTTTTTCACACTCAAAGCTTTCACACTCTTTCACACTTTTTTCACACTTTTTTTCCCACCCTGAAGTGAGGGAGGGTGACAGTGAGCAAGGAAAAACTTGTCAACCTGCTGCCCAGATGGCAGCTCAGATCCTTGATCCACTAACAAGGCCTGACTTGCATAGACCTTCTGATGAAGATTTGGATGGTGCCTGAGAAACACCTTTTCTTTATTCCCCTTTAGGTGAAATCTGCTATAATTTCACCCTGTTCCTCTGGGAATATACCTGTCCCTTATGGGCAAACCCCTGTGAGAGGCAGATCTTCATGGAGCTGGGACTTGCAACTCCCTGCTCACCTCTGAAAATGGCTCTTTCAAGGACACTTTAGAGGCATGTTTGCAGAAGCTTGCATTGCTGCTCACTGTTCATGCTGAGGAATAAATTGAATTTGACTATCTGCAGCTGCTTTTGGCACCTTTCACTAGTGCAGAAATTCCCGTTGTGATCTGTGAGAAAATAACCACCAAAAATCCTTAATTTTCAAAGAGATATTCCTGGGAAAAATGTCACTTTTCATACAGGCTGGCTGAACATCGCCAGTTGTGCCGTTTATTCAACAGGGAGGATTAGAGTTTGCACTTTGCATTTCTAAGAATTGAATTTGCTAAATGGAGCACTTCCCACTGACAGAGCTCTTGTTGGACTATGCTCTTTTTTTTTTCACTTTGCAGCTGGAAACCATTTTTACTTGTATCATAGAGCTTCTTAGCTCTGTTGAATCTGGCTTAGTGTTTCTCAAGGGACAGAGCCAGGATTACTAATAGCTTTCCAACCTGCTTTAGTTTCTCCCTTCATAACACAAACTCTCAGCAAAACAGACTCGAGCAAGGTCTTTGTCCTGGATGACTTTTTGCTAAATAAGTTAGCAATGCTCTAGTTAGCAGAATCTCTTATCCCCCATGGATGCATTCAGACTCACTGGTACACTACAGCAGGGCTGGGACAAAGGTAATGTAAGAAATGCTGAGAGAAAAGCTGTGTCATGTTTAAACCTTAATGCAGCCAATACCCAACATGTGGCCTCAGACCTGCCAGGGAGATAAAGAAATATTGTGATTTGAATCAGAGAAATCTGTCATTTTCTCACAGAGAATCTGAAATTAGTCCCTCTTTTTCTCTCTCTCACAAATGAACAGACAGAATAAGCAGTCCACCTTCAGATAATGAGTTGACTTTGCCTTTCAAGAAGAACATTTGTTTCTTCTACATTAAATTTATTAATAAATGTGTTTCCAACAGCAATCTTAGTTCCTAAAAATATATACCCTCGGATTTGTTAAGATTTTTTAAAAGACTTCTACTGAAGTTATATGCTGTAGGGTCATGCAAAAGGGAGCAGGTGTATGTGAAAACTTATTGCAAATTCCTCTAGTCTAGACTCTATTTTTTTATTACTATTTTTTTTTTAAAAAAGCCTTTTCTTATTCCCATCATACAGTGAAATGAATCTTTAGATGACAGATACTGGGCTCTGACAGGCATCTCATCTTGTATTGAGGCTAGTGACAGTCTGAAAGAAATTGCTCATTTGAGTCAAGAGCCAGCTTCTCTGACTGTGTTTGTCTTCAGTGCTAATTTCATTTCTTTGCTCAGTTTTCCTGGAATCTGGGCATGCACACTGACCTGATAAATAACTGAAGCTGGGTGATAAAGTTCTACACTTCAGAGGTCAAGCTAGCCTCCAAATCATATTTGCCCTAATGGAGAACAAATTCAACACTACCAAAAGTCAAATGAATGTTTAGTCACCTGAGAAAATACCATTATAAGCTGAAATGAGCTCTCATTATTTTTTCCATTTTATTTCTTTAATTTCTCCTAGGCTTCTGCTACAAAACTAAAAATAGGGGCATTAGTCACAGGGTAGTTCAGAGGCACCCTCAAGGCAGAAGCAAGGTTCTAAGGTAAATCACAGCTGGTGACTCTTAAAATGGATGAAATCGCTTGCATTAGGCCTTCAGGATGCATATTTTCATTTACTTGATTTATTCCTATTGTTTAAGCTGTGATGTGAAGTGGCACAGTGTGATGGAGCCGGGCTGATGAGGAACTTTATAGTGAGCTGTCAGGGCAGAAAATCCCATTGCAGAGAGACCCTTTCCTCAGGGCTGTTTGTGAGGATGGTGCAGCAGAAAGCTGAGAGAGTGATTTAAAATGAGAAAAAAAAAAGAAGAGAAGATGCATGGAGAAATAGGCAGGTAAATTATCTGACATGCTGCTGGTGCCAAGGTGCTGGACCACCTTTGTGCAAACAGCTGCAGAGCTGGTGCTTTCCTTCTCTGCTCAGCCTGGAAGATGCTGGTGACTTGTTTACCAGTTATATCCATAATCCTCCCTCTACCTTCTTACATGCTTTGAACAAAGACTGGGAGCTCTCTAGTGCAATATTTGTGACAGCCAAACCTGTTTGGTTTGGAGCCCAAAAGGTAATTGGTAAATATTTTTTTTCTGTCATTGCTGATGCCATGGGGTCCTATTCCCATGCCTTTGTATCACCAATCCTGGAAGAACCTCCCGCGTAAGGCCTCTTGGCAATAACAAGGTGTTTTATTGATAGATTTGTTGCCTTCTGGGGNTTCTGGGGAAATAATGGAACCAGCAGGGCCAAATAATGCTTTAATAGTGTCCAGTACTTTCTCTTGCCATTTATATCTTGGAAATTCCTTAAACCACATACATTTTGCAAAGCACTGAAAGAGAGTAAGGAGTTACTGTGGAGGTAGATATTAGCAGGGACTGGGGAGGAGCAGAGAACCTTTTATGTATCCCACTGTGCCCCTGTAAAATCTCAGCACTGTCTTACCTCACTTGATATATGCTTTGTTACTGTGGGCATATGAGTCTTAATTGGTTATGGGAACTTTTTCTACTTAGTTTAAGTGCAGTTGTGGAGTTCATTAAAGGCAGCTGCATAGCTTAGGTGTACACACAAAGGATGACATATTTTGTGTTCTGTGGGTGTCATTTATTATAGAAATATCTTTGTAATGAAACTTCATCTGATTTGTTCATGATGGCAAAAGTAATTGTGAATGACTGACTTGCATGTTAATGTAGTACGTGAAAAAGGGTGGACACATCAACAGTGTTTGAGCTTTTGTGCTACAGAAACATATGTACATCAAATAGAGCTGTCAGCAAGTTGTAATGAAGCTGACTTCACTTAAACTGATTTTTTCACCTATGCAAGATAGTGTGTGGGTTTATAGTAAGTTACATTGAATCAGGTTACTGACATCAAGAGATGTCTGACTGTATTTCGTGACTTTTGTTTATCCATTTGTGCTGCTTTTGTAATGGGGATTCATTTGGTGCAACTTTCCTGTAAATTGCAAATGCAAGATCCTCAAACAAAAATCCCCAAGCAACTCCTTGCTCCTGTTTTCACAAAATCAAAGTATTTTCAGAAGAAAAAAAAAATTAAATTCTTTTTCTCTTCAGAACAAAAATCTAAGTGATATCATGGTCGCTTGAATATTAGCAGAGATTAATTTATCAGATATCTTAATTTTTGACCAGCTGAATACGNATTGCTGATGCCATGGGGTCCTATTCCCATGCCTTTGTATCACCAATCCTGGAAGAACCTCCCGGGTAAGGCCTCTTGGCAATAACAAGGTGTTTTATTGCTAGATTTGTTGCCTTCTGGGGAAATAATGGAACCAGCAGGGCCAAATAATGCTTTAATAGTGTCCAGTACTTTCTCTTGCCATTTATATCTTGGAAATTCCTTAAACCACATACATTTTGCAAAGCATTGAAAGAGAGTAAGGAGTTACTGTGGAGGTAGATATTAGCAGGGACTGGGGAGGAGCAGAGAACCTTTTATGTATCCCACTGTGCCCCTGTAAAATCTCAGCACTGTCTTACCTCACTTGATATATGCTTTGTTACTGTGGGCATATGAGTCTTAATTGGTTATGGGAACTTTTTCTACTTAGTTTAAGTGCAGTTGTGGAGTTCATTAAAGGCAGCTGCATAGCTTAGGTGTACACACAAAGGATGACATATTTTGTGTTCTGTGGGTGTCNAAAAATCTAGGTGATATCATGGTCGCTGGAATATTAGCAGAGATTAATTTATCAGATATCTTAATTTTTGACCAGCTGAATACAAAGGTCAGCAAGTGTTTTGTTATTTTCCTATTTCCTCCATCCAGGCGTCAAAGCCAGCTACATGAAAGTGTGTTACTTTCTAACACAAAATATCCAGTTTTGAGGACAAAAGGACAAATCTTTTCTAGAAAGACAGATCTGATTATTTTTAATTGTAATGACACGTATATTCCAGGGTTAAACTTGGCCAACTGTTTATGAGTGCACACGATAAAACAGATGTAAATGCAGTATATATTGTTTGGCTGTGGGAGAAGGAGTGCTGCTCCTGGCATAAAAACAACAAAGTGGATGACTCTGAGAGTTAATATACCATCCTAGGCACTTCTCCATACATCTAGTAGAAGGAATAGTACTAAAAAGGCTGCTTCTCAGATTTTAATAAGATGGTCTGTGAAGATTACATTTTGGCTTATAGTACAATATTTCATTTTCTCAGTTCTTTAGAATATTTTTTAATAATACATCTGTGTGTACATTTTGTGGTTGCAAACATATTTTAGGTCACTCAGTCAAGTGACATTAAAAAAAAAGTGCTAACAACAAATTTAAAATGCTGGTGGTAGATGAGTGCAATAGCTCATCTGGTAAACAAGCTGTTATGGCAAAAAAGTTACTGGTACTGTGTATGACAATTATGGCAACTGAAAATTTTAGTTCAGCTCCATGTCACCAATGCCATCAGGAGGCAGATGGCTTTGAAATAATCCCAGTCTGACTGGCCATGTCTGTTCCAACACCAAAGATAAAGTTGTTTTTCCTGTCCCTATTTTTAGCATAGCCCATACCAGTCTGATATCCTGTTGATAACTGGTAATAAATCTCCAAAATTCAGCTATTCAAAGCAAATCCCTGGTTCTCACTCAGCACTCTTTTTTGATCTTAGAATTTGTTGTACCATTCATGGGGCTGCCTTATGTCCTGGGTTCTTACTCCCACCATGCCTTAGATTCAGATTTCCTAGAAACTGGAGGCAAGAGAAATTCTTAAGTGTTGATTTTAATTTTCTTCCCGATATTCAGATCCTGACTGATCAAGTATTCACGACACCAGTGTGGTGTTTCCTGAAAAACATTTGCAGTAGGGGGAAAATATTCTGTCAGTGCCTGATCTTAGACACAACACCTGTGTAAGCGATATATTCTCTACTAGTAGGCAACCCAGCAAGCATAAACTGCATCCCTGAAAATTCCTGTCACTCCATCTGAGGTGGCAAAGAGTGACATTAGTCTTCTGAGCTGAAAGCTCAGAGCTGGCTATTGCTGCTTTAACTCAGAGTGTGCAGAATTGAGTAGAAAATGTCATTACTTTTAAGTTAAGTGAGCAAAAAAGTGCAAATAATGGAATATGCAGCAGTTTTTTAACTCTCTTGAGGACAAAATAGATCTGTATAAGCTTTACTGTAACTTATTTGCTGGTGAGACCAAATTTCATGAAAAAATAGCTCACAGAAATTATTTGTTGATTTAAACTCCTCTAAAGGGTCTAACTGTCCCAGGTTCTTGTGCTGACACATTTGCAAAAAGCAGTCCCATGGCAGGGTGGCTCAGAGTAAAACTTGTTGGTGGGTAGAATTATGGATTTAATATGTTCAGCACCATTAATTGTACCTGCTGTTTACTTAGTGTTTTACAGGGTCAAATTGTCATCCTGACTGATTTATGCAACAGTCAATCCTTTATACTTTCTAACCTTGAGGGAGGACAGTAAAATGATACATCTCATGTTACCCAGAAAATCAAAGGCAATAAGGTTTGTCCCATAGTCACCAGAGGCACCTGAGGGCTTGTTCCTCCTCCATTTTACTGTTTATGGACACCTGTATGGCTGAAGTTTAATTTAGGGAATTTTTCAAGAAAAGACAAACTCTTTGTGTGGGTCTGATGAAGCAGAATATGTGTAAAGAACAACCAAATATTATTTTAGGGTTAATCAGAAATGTCTAATCAATATTGGTATTGGGACAATCAATACCAAATAGCCACTGAAACAGAGAGGTAAACACAGAGCTCCAAATTGCCACCAACAGTTTAGGTTCTCTTTATGGCCACTTTGGGAGCAGTCTGCATCCTTGACTGTATTAATCAGCTGTGAGTAATGAACAAACGTGAAAATTAATATGTTTTTTGGAGGATGGTTAATGAGCTGAAGAAGGGCTAAGTTTATTGAATAAGTCATTTATTTAATGAACAGTCTGACTCAAAAGTATGACTCAAAAGTATGTTGTAGCTCATAGCTGGACCTAAGGAGCCTGTGTGTTTTACTCTGGTATAAACTTTGTATTTGATTGCTGTGGTGTAGCAATACAGGTCAATACAGGTCTCCTGTGTATTTTAGTGCTTTGGCAGATTTCTGACCTTTTCAGTGAGATGTGGACAGTTAGACAGTGACAGCAAGCAGAGTGGAAGCAGTGGAGTGCAGTTCTACAGCCAAGATACAGCAAGAATAAAAAGGGATTGTAATTGTAATTACACTAGCAAAACCATCCTGAAGGCTATTGTTCCCACATTTTATAAGGGAACTTGTATGCCATCCTTCATGTTGTAAAGCAAACTTTATTACTGGCTTGGTTGAAACTGTTTTGGAATGAGAAAATGATCTCCTGTGTCCTTCTGCAACCTGTCTCTGATGGAGAAGTCGTCTGGTGTCCTGTGGCAGGACCTGCACAAGCCAGAGGCTTGATCCATTTTGGCAGTTCTCGTGCATCTTTTACATCTTCCAGCACAGCCATAGTGCAGACACGTGTAGTAGAGTATGATGGAGAGGCGACTTGCCCATTCCCATGGCAGGTTGGTAATAATTAGTTTTTCCTTAGATGTCTGGGACTGGTCAGTAGATGCTTGACTTGGCTGGTGAATCCCATACAGTAATTCCTGTGCAGTTTTCAGCCATACTGTGCTTAAAGACAGGCCTTCTGAGAGAAGAATTTATATTTCTGCATATTTACTGATGCCTGCAGTGATGTTTCAAAGGAAATGGCTGACCATAACTCGCATATACAAACCAGGCAGAGCAAATCAACAAATAAACTCTGTGATTTCATGCCAAGGAAGCCACTTCCTAGCACCTGCATTATATGAAAAGGGATGTAGCACAGCTATTTTATAGCCATGGGAATACTTGGCTCCAAGTTAGTAAACAGGATTAATGAATGATTGTTTTGTTGATGAAAAACACATAGCATTTGTGGACCGTTGAGGCAATCAGGTGCCAAGAAGGAAACGTACTAAGCCACTGCTTTTAGCCCTGAGTGGAGATGCAGCCCTTGGAACTGGGAAAGGGTATGTTAAAGAGTAGAAAACAGATCAATAAGTGGCTCTTGGAGAGGAATGTTTGGTTCTAGTTAAATGGTCAACCTGCAGGGAGCTAGAGAAGGAAAAGCTGTATGCAGAAGGATGAGGAAAGCTGTTACAGGAAAAGGGATTTATTTGTTAAAAGTAGGGCCATATCTGAATCCAAATTTTTTCATATTAAAAAAAAAACTGAAAAAGAAAACTCAGAGTGAATAAAGCATCAATTTTCCTACATTTTAAATGAGATCTAAAAAAGAACTCAGTAATGGCATTGGTTGCCATGGTGTTTAAAGGTGCAGCTCCACAGACACTTCAAATAACAGGAGATGCTTTTATCTGCCTATACAGCTGAGTTAATTTTCATCTGCTGGAATTATTAATTTAGTTTGCTTTAATTATTCTATATTGGCATACCATAAAAGGGCCTGATCCTGCCAGCATAATACAGACAGAACTCCTTCTGACTCCAGAGGAAGGAAGAAAGATTAGATGTAAGCTGAACTACTCAGGAAATGCAAATGGGAATGCTGTGACTCTGGGCTTACAGAGATGCACATGGAAGCTCTGCTCATGCCACAGAGGTCTGTCTGCATAGGGGTCAGGGCAGAACTGGGCAGGGAAACATTCACCAGCCTCTGGGGTGTGAAGGTACATGCAAAATCCATGGAGAAGGTGCACAGGCACTGATGCTCTCCAACGTCTGTTCAGAGGGAATGTTGAAGTTGGAAGATTCACTCTGGTGTCCTACTAGGTTTTGCCTTTCTTTTCTAAAGCAGTGACGTTCCCAGCTGGGCCAGGGGACCTTGTGAACAGCACAAAGCCTGTCCCTTTACTCACCTCCACACTGCTGGTGTGTTGGACCACCCTGTGCCAAACAGGCTTTTGAGCTCACTCCTTTTGCATGTCTTTTGTGGCACTGGGAATGGTTATTGATCAAATAAAAAGGTTACTAAGTAAATAGGACCTGCAGTTAGATTCCCAAATCCCTAAACTTTGGTTTGACTTTTGAAGTGCTGAACACTTGGCTTCTCCTATGGCTTGAGTGGTGCCTGCTGGGTGGTTGCTGACAGCAACACCACTTGGGTGAATGCTAAAATCCCCATTTGTGCACTCTAGATTGCAGTAGCATCCATCTGCCTACAGAGAGCCTGGAACTTTTTTCAGGTCTTGGCTCATATATGCAGTTTGTTGATCCTGTGCCTTATTACCTTTGTACATCACTGGCTTAGCTCCCTCTGCCCCAATGTATTTTGGCTAAAGACACAGCCATCAATGCTGGCATTGCATCTCTAAACACAAATACCTCTTTCCTCTGTTTGGCTTTACTTAAAATGCAGGAACAACTTGAAAGAGGAGAAATTAGAAACTGATGATGTGAGATGATGCAGCCCTGTGTCACTATACTATGGCTGTCGTTTGAAGCAGGTCATCAGTAAATACATTTATTGTGTTTTCTCTCAAAATATTAGTTGTCACATAATCTGCAATGAAGTGGCATTCAGAGTCAGAAGATCTTTTCCAGCACTCTCTCTATGCTTTATTTTATTGATGTTTTAGCTTGTTCCCCTTAGAAGCATGAGTCAGGAACCCTCTGTTATTAAAAGCAGTCCCAGTTGTACATACCTTTCATTTCCTTTGGATTACATTAATTGCCTGACAGCTAAAAGTGATCTGGGTTTTTCAGTCTTCAGCACTGGACCACAAGAAATATTTACCAGCTACAGCAGATTTATAAAGATGCCACTGAGATGCCTTGAGACTAACAATCAGAAAACACAGCAGCAAAACAACACTATTTTTCAAGGTTAAATGCTCAGAATGCTAAGAAAGGAATTGCACATAATAAAGCCAAACAAAGACTTGGATTCAGCCCATATTTTCCTCCACTGGTCTCACATAAAAAGGAAGGTGCCAGTGGTTTAAAAATGATTACCCATGACGATTAGAAATTTAACAAGGGAGCTTTAATTTAAATTTGGTTTTGGTTTTGTAGTTCAAATATGTGTTAGTGTCAACCCCCTACCTCTATTGCACAGTCATTTTCTTTTCATGCATGCCTGGCTCTGTCTCTATAAGACTCGTTTAGCTGAGAATGGCTGGATGATACTATATAAAGAGCAGCTAACGTGAAGGGGGGATTGACCAGGCTGATATTAGCAATCTGGAACTCAAACCTGTCCTGCATGACTTTGAACAAGTCATTTAGCCTCCCTGCACCTCGTTTCCCAGGTAGAAAGTGCAGGTAATAGCACTTCTCACTCTAGGAGGGCCAGAAGGATAACTGCTTTTGGAGGTGCTCAGGTGCTATGGCAACCAGACCAGGAAAGGGGCTTGGACAGAGGCAGTACCCAGTAGATGTGTGCTGGGAAGCAACAATACCAAATTTGGAGGCTTAAATTCCTCATCAACTTTGCAGCTTTGTTTCAGTGACAAAATTAATAGCCTTGATTCTTGTTCAGCAACAGCCACCACTTCTTGTGTATAAAAAGACTCATCTTAAGGCCCCGCATTGCTGGCTGAGATGCTGCTCCGAGGACATAGATGTACTGAGGTCTTTCTCCCTCCCTTGCAGCAATGACTGAGGTCCCCATATATAATATTAAGAGATTCTTTGTCTTGAAGTGACTTTGGGTTTGCACATGAAAAAAAAAAACTTGAACTTCAAGAAATAGATCTTTACTGATCTCGGTGTAATTTATAAGTCAAAATGCAATGTTCTGTGTATGAAACCAGTAGAACTGAACCATTTAAAATTGGTCTTTAAGGGCAGTAATAACCATTCTTTAGTGATACGCAGTGAGAAGAGGTGATGCAAAGTATTATGAAATTTTGCCTGAGTGACCTTGTAGCAATTGATTGGGTTTGTCAGTGTTTCAGATAAATGCTGTAAACTTACATATTTATAAATTATTGTCATTTGAAGGGATAGGACTTGCTCACAGGAGATGGCACTTGAAGAAGCACCCTGAATCTATCCTTCAGTTGTGAGAACCAGGGAGAAGTGAATCACCTCCCAAGGTCAGTGAGGGTTTTAAATAACAGAGGAGTCCAGCATCCTGGCTGTACTGGCCTTAGTTTGGAGGTCATCAGAAAAGATTGGCAGCAGCTGGGAAAAGCTGGAATAGGTAGTAATTTTCTTTCCATCAGTCCTCACTGTGACATCTTCTTGAGCCCTTTGCTATTTTCTGAACTCCATCTTTGTAGCACCACAAACCTGTACTGGGTTTGGATACCACCTTAACAAGGAAAAAGGGAGATGAAAAGCTCCACAATGATATAGCCTCCCATTAATAACAATCGAGACATCACTGACAGGCACTGCTGTCTTTCCAAGCCTTCCTTGAGATTTTAATTTCCCTTAGGATGTGGATTAAGTTTAGTCTATTTGTCAGTAGTTTTTCTGAAAGGTGCTGTTTCTGCAACAGGACAAGGATGGAGGTGAGTGGGAAAGCTGCTGTTGCAAGTGGCCCGAACAGCTCAGTTTGGATGACCTGCTCCTCAGCACTTCCTGAGGTTGGTCTGCAGTAGGTAGGTGACCCAGGTACTCCCAGCAGGCCAGAAAGCTGAGGTGAGTGAGTGCTGCAGGGTATTTGCAGTTCAGCACAGGGGGGTGGCTGGTGCCAGCAGTGTTTAGAGCAGGGTCAGCCCTCACCCATTGCATGGAACAGAGCAGCTGGTGGCATAGAGCTTTATACTCTGGTTAACATCTCTGTTGTCTGTTTGTGTGTGTGTGAGGCTGAGGTGTATATCCAAACTATTTTAAGGAAACGCATAATTATTATGAATTAGAAATGCCTACAGGGGCTTGAAAATTTGGTTTAAACTCCTTTATAGATTGCAGGTCTCATTAGTTTTGTGTGGGTATATCATGTTATGACTCCAGGTTTCTTCTTCTATAATGAATATGGAAAGCAGACTTTCGGGTTTCAATATACTAGAACATCACACCTGTTATTTTCTTATTTTCCTCCCTCTGCCTTTCAAGTTGTAAGGAAGCTCTCTGCCTTGGAAATGTGTCTCTTTCTGTGTGGGCCTTCAAAGTCCCTCGAAGCCTAAGGCTGGCTGCAGTAATCCTGCTTTATCCTTTTTTTAACCCCTAGAAAGAATTAATCATGTGAATCATTACTCATGTGAATCTGCAGTACTGATTTTGTCATTGTTCTCAGTCTCAACTTTCACTGCTTTTGATGATTCAACTCAAACTGTTATCACATGTTCACATTCAGGGAGAGGCTTTGGGGGACTTAAATTCTTCTTTAATCCTACCTTCAGCTAACTAAATACTCTGAACCTTTGGAACAGAGAATGAGTGTGTTTGTGCTTGTGTGTGTGCATGTCTGTGTAGGTTGACCTGCTTGAGAGATCGTTTCTTCAGGCTTTGCCTTATCTATTTAAGGATTCAGTTAAGACCATAGAAGGATTATACCTGGTGATCTTTGGCCCCAAATGTTTAAGTCATCTCTAAATTGGACATGCCTCAGCAGTAGACAAGGGACTTGAAACATTGCTGTTACGAATACGCTTCAATATTTTATATTTAACTCACAATTTATTGTTAAAACAAATTGCTTCCCAGGTAAGGTACTCAGGAGGGGTATTTGTGTTTATGAAGATTTGCTCACAGGGACTTTAATTTTGTTTACTTGTAATGTGACCCTAAAATAATCAGCTAAATTGGTCAATCCTTATGTATTGGGGGAGGATGGGGATGAAACTATGTGTAAGTTTCGCACAGTTGATCAAAAATCCTCCAAAGCTTGGACTGAAGAAATCCCTAACTTTGAGGTATCCTCCTTCTTCTCCCTGCACACAAACATCAGGGTTTGATCTATGCTGTGATGTAGAGGAAAGAGGGGAAATCATTAGGCAAGTGGAGGAGATGCCCAATGGAGAGGATGGGAATTGTCAGCTGTTACAGCAGTGAGTGCAGTGATGGGGGAAAGGAGCAGCAAAGACCTTGAGGAGCTGGGAACACTTCCACAAGCAAAAAATACCAGTTATTTATTCAGTACATTTCCTCTACTTTAAGAAAATTAGAGAAAGGTAGGAGATTAACTTAGTTCCCTGTGTGAGAGGAACAATGCTCCAGGGAGAAGAGACTTAGTCTCCAGAGCAGCCCTGAGATATGAGGGCTGGCTCTGTTCTTCCCATTAGGGTGAAGAAATTATCCTTCCCATTCTGCTGCAAACCAAATGAGTATCTGACTGAACAAACTTGAAGCAAACAGCTAATAAAATCTAAAATAAATGAGATTAGTGAATCAAATCATAGAATGCAAAATATTAGTGTAATTGTGTAATTCAAAGCTGTTGCAATATTAATGAATATTATAATACAATGATTAAACACAGAATTCATTTCTGTTTTGCAAATGTGCCTAAGCCTTTAATCTAGCAGGGTATTACAACCTAGGTAAATTTTGTTAAACCTTTCTGTGAAAGCATTTTATTTAAAAAACACAGCTAGAAATCCCTTTCTGTTCAAAGCCCTCATCATCACTCTTTGTTTTCTTTAGTCTGCTTCTTCCCATTGTTTCTGGCTCACCTACTGAAGATAAAACAAGGCAATATGCAACTAGCACACTAAGCAGTGAGAAACCAAGGATACAGTTCAGCACAGCTAAAGTCCAATTGCCTAAAGCAGCCTTTTGTTCAAATCCTGCCTTTTCTTTTCCTGTAGTCTGATCTAGGTTCTTGTATAAAGTGTTTTTTTTCTCTGAATAATCTTGCTGTTCACCATGAACTGTTTAAGGAGCAAGGTCTCCTAATGGTGGTAAGCGTGGCTAAAAGTAGCCCCAGGAGAAAGAGAAAAATCTGAACTCTCTCCTCATTTATCTCAGCCACTATTTAACTAAAATTTTTTTATATAAGCCAAAGTGCCAAGCATAAGCCAAGCAATGTTTTTATTTTTCCTATGAGTTTTTTGATCATCTTCTCTTCAATAGGTTAAAAAAATGATGCTTAAACACCTTTGTGTTTCTTTCAAACATCAGGAAAGTTCCAGAACTTCAGTCCAGACTGAACAAAATTGATGACTCGTATCTTCTGCTGTCTGGTAACTAATCATGGCTCTGTGGAGCCTTGCTTTAAGTTGCTCTACAGAGCTTTTGTGCTGTTGTAAATCACTGCTGTTGTCAAGATGGAAAAGTTTTGAGCTTTCATCCATCCTTAATGCTCAGTAGTGCAAGGCTTGTGTCTTGTCTCTGAACTCTGTTTGCTTGATCCTGGCAAGGAGAGGGACAGATTTCTTGACTGTAGCCTTTAAGTGAGCACTGTGCAGATTGGTGTTTTATGGTCTGCGAGGTGGGTGAGGCTAAGAGGTTGTCCAGCTCTCTGAGCACCCTTCCTATCATTTGTGTTTGAATCTGCTCCTGGTCAAGCCACAAACCCGGAACTGTGTGGGCAGTGAGGATACCATGATAAACAGCTCAGGGACTCCTGTCCTAAGCAAGGGAGGTGGTTTGATTGGTTGTGTCCAGTGCTCATGTCCCTCTCCAGGGAGCTGTGATGCTGGGCCCCTGCACTGGGCTGCTCTACCTCCTGCTCTGTCCCTATGTCCTCTCCCTTTCTCCCTGCAATGCACAAATGATGGCCACACCAGTGTCAGATTCGGGTCCCCAGGCACCAAGCTGTAAGAGCCTTTACCATTCTATTGGTGAATAGACTAATATCAACAGCCTTGAGAAAGTTCTCTTTCTCAAAAATCTGTTCCACCAGTAGAAACATCTCTCCTGGTTACTGGAGAATCAGCAAAGACTGAATAGATGTGTCAGGCCTAGAAAGGGGTATATGTTTTTGCTGCCAGGAGATTTAATAATGTGAACAATTTACCTTGGACTGTGCTGGATTCACTGTCACGTGAAGTCCTTAAATCCAAACTGGATGCCTTTTCTGAAAATAAGATCAACTTTGCTGAGATGTTACGTGTTTGGTAAAAGACTTACAGGGTGAAATCCTGTCACATGCAAGGTGGAGAAACCAGTGACCATTCTAGTTCCTTTTAACACTGACATTGACATGAGTCAGTGCCAGGAAGGTGGGTGAACCTCTCTTGCTCCATGGGCTACCCAGCAGTGAACTGTGTGAACCCAGCCTATACCACAGTACTGCTTTCTTTCTGGTCCTCTGTCTTTATACACTTACAAGAAAAGGATTGGTTGTCCTTTTTATACACGATTCCTTCAAAAATGCTGTGCGTCATAAGGGTGACTAATATTATCCCATCATCTTCATAACACTGCAGTCACTCTGCCATCTTAGAAGGTTTGGGCACCTGTATCCCATACAGGCTAACTCTTAACAATGTAAACAGTACTTTGAGTGCTTTGACGCAGGAGAATAAAGACCTTCCTATAGCAGTTGTAATACCTTCTGGGAATGTTTTTTGTCATAATGGAAATATAACTGGTTGATTTTAATACCAGTAAGATGATGTGGTAGGATTCATTCTTTGCAGGTTGATGAAGGGATCTTGTGAAATGGCTTGATTCACAAAACAAATCAAGGTATTAGTAGATCTAAACTGTATCTCCCCTTTCACTCCTCACAAAAGCAGAGCAGAGAGTAGCTGTCGTTTTCTGTCATACACAAACAGGCTTTTGTGTATCCATTTGTAAATGTAGAACAAGATTTTGGATTCCTGGCCTCAAACCCTGCACACCAGCATGAGCTTGAGGTTCCTTGAAAGGCAATGGGTGGTCTTATCATGCTGTTGCCTGGCAATGAGATGAATTTAAGGGGAAATGCAGGTAGTTTTAGCTTTCCCATGAAAGGAAAACTCAACATCACTCTAACCTAGGTGTTTTATTCCGCTTGAAATAAGTAGCTATTTTCAGTTTTTATTTTCAAATTATCTAAGCCTTTTAATTTTTCCTTTGAAAAAAAGAACAAAATTTCTGTGAAATGTAGTATCAGTAATGAATCTTGGAAATATGAAGTCGGACCGGCAGGCTTTCAGTGTTTCTCCCTCTTTGATTAAGTACTTGCTGAATTCATTCCAAATTTACAAAGCATAAGTTTGCTACTAATTCAGTTTTACTTTTACCCAGCTTGCAGCACTGAATTAAGGGTAATAGTTCAATGCTTGGTACCAGCAGATAGGGAGGTCAGGAAGAGACTGAGACTGAGCCTGGGTTGTGTGGACAGAATGCAAGGTGAGCTTGGCCACTGCAGAGTTCCTTACTGTAGAATAATAGCATTATGTACATCAGGTTTTAGGATCAACCATGTGGTTTTGTGCATGTTTATGTTTAGCAAGGATCTGGCAGTGCATGTAAGGACTGTCTGAGCTGCTTGCTGGGTAGGTTTGACTGCACTGTGATGTTTTATTCTCCTGTCCCATCACTCAAGATGGTTGATTCCTTTATGGTAACAGCAAATTCTATTTTCTAACAATGACTTTCTGAAATAATTTTATTTTTTTCCCCTCTCAAACTCAGTTTTGCATTAGAAATTACACAAACTAGTAAATGCATTGCAGGAGCATGTGGGGCTAATTGCACCTGTCTGACAGTGCAAATTTTAGCCCTCTGAGCCTTCAAAAGGCTGTGGATTCAAATCACAGTCTGCAAAACAACATGTGGAAAGCTCTCTGAAAGTCAGGTGTTTACAGAGCTCTCCCTGAAGCTGTTAAATCAATGAGAAGTGGTGAGCACTGTTGGAAATTAGGGTTACAAGAATGTATATGTTTGAACAGTGGGAACACTTACAGAGAGGCCTCTGTAACAAGTAACCCACCCTCAGACACAGCAGCCACCCTCTGAACACACAAATGCTCAATTTAGATGTTTTCCTTTCCACATACATTTTGCATCAAAGAAGCATTTGAACATTCCTGTCTTTTTTTGCACTTTTTCTCATTGTGTACCAGTGAGCCCCTTGGATGGGCTCTGTGGCCATGTGGGCTATGAAGTTTCAGCAGAGGAGGAAAGATGATGTGGGAGAAGAATCTGTGGAGGTAGGAGCAGGAGGTGGGAACCAGAGTACGGTTTGAACAGACTCAGGGACTTGGGAATGGCTTGAAGGAGGCCAGAGCAGAGTCAGGCAGGGATTAGCAGAAAAGGAATTGCAAGGAACAATTTGTAGTGCAATTCTTCTCTGTGGCCAAAATGGTTCTCCAGAGAAGCCCTCAGTGTGGACACAGGGGTGAATGTGGGATAAGCATAGAAAAGCTGTACAGAAAGGGGGTAGGATGACCTTGACAGCTGCACTGTTCTTAGAGTGAAGAGATTTGTGGTCAGCCTGAAGCCTGGCAAGAGAGGAATGGCGTGCAGGGTCGGTGGTAAAAAGAACATTGAAAGTGTTGGGATGAGGTGCTTGTGCATTGGGATTGTACAGGAAGAAGAGGAAGAGTGATGTGGTCAAATCACCGGGGGGCTGCCAGTGGAGCCAAACTGAGATCTTTTCCCCCGCATTGCCCATACATATCTAACCTATTTTCTTGATGTTCTGTGGCTTCCCAGCAGGGGGACGTGTTTTTCTGTGTGTCCTCTCTTTTGCCACGGTTTGTGTAATCATTGCTGAAGTACTCCTTGGCATCCTATTTAGCTGATACTATACAGTACCTTTGTGTGATCTCCACAGCTGGGAATACTGGGCATAAATCACTGCTGGATGAGTGCTGCTTTTGGTGTGTGACACTCTGGCAGCCAAACAGGGTTCAGCTGCACACAGGGCGAGTGGCTCTGGTGTGGCTGGAGCAGAAATGCAGTGAGGGAGAAAAGCAGGAATATTCACAGCCCTCTCTGTCTTTATCAGCACCATGCTGAGCTCTCCTGTAGGCTCTAACGCATCTCCTTATCCCCGGTGCTTGGAGCCAAATTACCCATCCCGAGAGTGTGCATCTGACACAGAATTTACATTTTCTCAGTATCTGAAAGCATGCGCTATAAGGACAAATGCAGTTTCACTGCAAACATGGCCCAACCATCATTTCGAATGGGAATAGAGCACCTTCAGAGTGAATTGCATTATGCTGCTCCATTGAGGTGTTAAACTGTTTCATGAGCGTTTCAGAGCTGAAGCTCTGCCACTGATTAGTGACAGCGCACACAGGTCATGCAGCACACCCTGTCAGCAAGGCTGCTGGAGGGCTGCTGGCAGTGCCAGCCACTCCTCAACAAGTATGGCTCTTCCACCACCTCTGACATTCAGACACACATCCTAATGCATTTCTTGCTAAAGTATGAGGACCCATGGCTTTCTGGAAATGGAGCGGTTAATATTTCCCAAATCTGGGAACATCTAAGTACACAAGTCACTTTGGAACACCCTGCCTCTCATCCACCTCTCCCTATAGTCATGTTAAATGACTAATTAGTGTTTCTTTCATCCCAAAGTTTTGTGAGAAGGTACAATTAGTTTAGGTGTACCGACACTCTGCTACCTGGTGTGAGAGAGAGTTTGTTTCCTGGTTGTGTTTTGTCAAAGCCAGAATAGCTTACAAGAGCTGACAGGTTTGGATAGGAGAAGAAAAGCTCTGTGATAAGATGGAACGGTGACAGCCAACCACCTCTTGGCAAACGAGCAGAGAAGCAGTGACATCCGTTCTCCTTTTCTGTGGGAGAAGTAAGACCAAACGTCAGCAACCAGGGTGCTGTGTGAGAGAAGCAGGATTTCCAGGTGGTGACACACCAAAGGTGGCTGCTGCAGTGACAGTGCAGTGAGTGCTTGAAACTCCTGCTCCCTCAGGGGAGAAAAATCAACCTGCTTGCTGTAGAACTGCTCTGCTGCACTGGGCTAGCTCTCCTCCCTTGGAAGTTATTTGATTTTATTGACGGCACAGTGAGACCTAGCATTAGAAACACTCAATCTACCTCCTCAGCCAGCATTTTCCTAATGGTGGAAGCAAGCATTTGTGTAACCACCAAAATCTGGCTGTGGGAATTGTGACCTCATTTGGGATTATTTCATTTCACTAAGCAGAAGCTGTGCCTTTCTACACGGCTGTACTAATTCCTCTTGAAATCCTGTCCCTCAGAGCTGTATTGCCTCTGCTCAGACTGTGGGCTGCACGTTACAGCTGGATTTGCTGTGAGCATTTGTGTGATTGTTCCCTCATTTCCAGGCCCTGCCTGAAGGCTGTCTTTGTCATCTGTACTCTCATTTGGCATGAAGATGTTTTCTTCTCAATTCCCATGTCAGATATTTACCACTGTAACTCTGGCCACAGGAAGGCAAACTTAATGTTTCTTCTTGATCTTGCATCAGGGTATCACATAGGAAGCTGGAAGTGAAAGGCTGGAGAGAGCCTCCAGAGACTTTCTAGCTCAAGGTGCTGCTCCAAGGAAGGATCAAGTCAGCTTACACAGCTCTCAAGACATATCACAGCTTAACTGCTCTCAACACCTGCAGTGAGGGGTTTTTTGCAGATCCAAAGGCAAATCTCAATCCCTTAATAAAACCTTAATAAAATCTTTTTCTTACTATCCAAAAAGAACCTTTGCTGCTAATAAAGCACTTCTTTTTTTCATACTCGTCCTTCTTGCTTCTTTAGTCACTAGGCTGGAGTATAACCTGGGATTCTCCATCCTTTTACAATAATGTTTAAAGTGTAGAAGGCTATCAACCTGTCCCATTGCCTTTCTCTTTTGTATATTGAACAAAGTAAAGCCACTCGTTAGTGTTCATTTCTTTCCAAATGTTTTCCTGTTTTGGGCTTTCCTGAAAAGCTGAAATCTCAGAGGAGGCTCAAAGATGAATGAAACATCACTTCTCCCAGTTACTGGGCCCCACCCATTTAAAATAAGACATTTTTTCCTTTTCATTTTAGAATTGTTCGATCTATAAATATAAAAGGTAAAATCTAGAAATGTGAAACTCTTGCAAATCAAAATGTCTGAATTCATTTGAATTATTTGGCTAGCAAAGTTTGAGCAGCACATCTTTCCATGCTCCAGCTCTGTTTCAGACACTGCAAGAAAGTTACTTAAGGCAAGAGTTATTTTCTTAGTCAACTGGCTTCTTTCTTGCAGCCTTCATCTGCAGGCAATACTGTCTGCAAGCATAATGTCTTCTTCAGCTTCACTTTTCATTCTCAACCCTGCCCTAGGCATTAATTGCTAAAGACACTTGTTTGTTTCTTCACGTGACCAATACATGCTTTTTTTAGGAATGACAGTTCAAAAGCAAAGAACCACACCCTAACTGAGGTAAAGGCGTGATTTTAACATGTTGGATACCATTTTTCATTCTATGTGGTGATATTTCTTGAGCATCCTCATCTACAAAGTAATCCTAAGAGATTTGCCAGTGTGCTGCAAATACACTTCCTACTTAGTAAGTGCACTCCGGGGGTCCAATCCTTTTGACTGACAGTGATGGATACCCTTATCAGTAATCCTCCCACTGCATCCCCTGACTGGCTGCATGCACCACAGAGTAGTTAGAAAATTCTTTGCTGTAGAGAGAAACAATTATAAAGCATTTTTAGAACAGTGAATGGAATGTTTTTCACAGCTGGCAGTTCTTATTTATGACAAGTAATAATTGCCTCAGCTGAAAAAAGAGTCTGAAAAGGAAAAAGGAAGTATTTGAAAGGGAATTTGGTACTCTTGGATTTGCAAGTTGGATTTTGCAGGTAATGGGTAGCTTCAAGCAATGTCAGAGTGCTGAGGGGATAGACTGGATCTGTAACAAGGCACTGCTCCTTGGTGGTGCCAGATCTACAGGGGTGCAGCCATGCACTGACCAGATGAGGACTGAAATAAGTGGATTTCCTTGTGTTGTTTTTTCTTTTCTTTTTTTTTTTCCCCTACCTTTTTGTGAGGTGGGTGAGGGGTCTTGGTGTTGGGTCTGTCTAGAATGTTTAGGTATGAAAGAGCATGTGCTATACGGTGTACAGATCCCTAGGCTGAAAAGGATATATAATTATGGAAACTCCTTCTGAAATTGAAATAACTAGACATTAACATGTTGCATTACCCTCCAGGTGTGTGTTTTCTGTAAAGAAATTTATGAGGTATGTTTAGAGCTAATCTCAGACACTCACCTGCAAATATATGTTGGATTTCAAAAGACCTGAGCTCCTGTGGCTTCACGTGGTTTTTTTGCAGGATCAGTCTTTTAATCTATGATTTTCCTTAAGAAATTCTAAGACTTAAAATATATCTGTAATGTTATAAGATTATAAATATAATGGCCTTTGAATTTTTAGACTCTGCAGAACAAATATTTCTGTGTATTGTTTCTCAGTTGGATGGGTTCTGTGAGTACTGTTCAAAATCCAACATATTTTAAAAGTGGCCTGGCAAATATTTTTATCAAAAATTTTCCCAATGAGTCACCTGAAAAAACTTACAGCCAACAATGAGCAGAAAGGGAGATTGCTTTGTAGGGAGGAGGTAAACTTTCTCCAGTTCTTTTGTTGAGCTTGCAACATTTTTCCTTTTATTAGTGGGCAGAGAAAATTTACCAAGGCATGTTGTCTGTAGTATCTATGTAACTTGTAAAGGTCTTCCCCTTTATGCTAAAGACCATTTTTGTGCAGAGAATGTTATATAGCCTATTTAAAATAGAAAATATACTTTTTATATTTCTTTGCTATGTGGCAAACTTTGGCTGAGAAGAATGATCCTCCATCTCCTTGGCAAGGAAGACAGGGAAGAACTGCCAGGACAGTCCTGCAAATGTAGGAGTGCTCAAGGAGTGCCTCTGCTTTGTGGCTGGAAAGTCTGTGTTTCTGGGCGTCACCAGTCTGACTTTCTCTCCAGTCTCTGCTCTGTCTCTTCCCATGCATGGGCACAAAGAAAAGGAAAAGATCAGTGTTTATTGCACCTTGGCTGTGGCATCTGGGTTGGTGCATCTGAGAAGTGACTGGCACGGTGTGAGCACCCAGTGAGGCATTTAGTTGGTCTCTTATTTAGACTGTGAATTATTCTCTACAGAGATGCTGCATCCTTTCGTGTTGTATGACATTCTGGGCAGTATTTCAAGACAAATAAATAAATAGAAACAGTAATAATTCCCTTGCACTTTTCTCTCAGCTGCAGGATTTTGGGAACTCCCAGTACACACTTCTTCTAGGTCTTCATTTTTGAAAGTGCCTCGAATGGGGAGAAGCAAAACAAGTAGTTGGCTCTACTAAAAAAGGACAGTTAAGCTTTCCATTAGATCTTGTGCAGACAAAGCCCAAAACACCCTGATTTCACATCAGCATTAATAAACCCATAACAGCAAATAGTTTCCTGGAATCTAAGACCCTTTGGGCTCTTTAGAAAGCAGTCAGCAGGATTTTCCACATGCTGTAACTAACAAGTTTTATGTGCTTCCTTGGGCTGAGGTCTCTCATCATTGTTTTCTGCTGATACCTTGGAGATTTTCTGGATCTCTGTGTTCCATTGTACGACTAACTGCTTCTGAAAAAACCATTTTATTGATCGTCCATAGGGGCTAATCTTGGAAGAGAAATGAATAACATATTTGTATATCCTTCTCTCTGCATGACTGTATGTGGGGTCACACAGGGACACCTGACTTTGGATTCCAACACTATTGAGACATATTTTCATCAGACATCTTGTAGAGAAGTCAAAGCTGAGCTATGCCTGGTCATAACAGCTGAGGATTCAGCCTTTATAGTGAACACAAGAAATTACTTTAGATCTCATACTGCTGCAGCAGCAGAAATGGATCAGAAATGGCCGGGAATGTTGCTCTCTTGCTTTTTTTGTCTTAGGCTGCACACTTCTGGGCATTGCAAAGAAAATAAACCAAATAAACCCTTCTGAGTCCTTTCCTAGAGCTTGCTTTTCAGAAGCAAGAGGATCCTAAAACAGGCAAAACATTCTGGTGGAGGGGAGAAAAGAAAAATGTAGGAGTACAAAGAGTCTAAAACATTACCGTTTTTTTTTTTTGAGAAATTTCTGCTAAAAAGGGGGCATAAAATGATCAAAGATTCTCCACTCTACTAGCATGTGATTTATTATGCCCAAACATGCTTCATATCTCCCTAAATGTAGCCAGGCAATGGCTTCTACTATTAGGATGCAAAACTTTGAGCCTGAAAGAGCTGAAAGATCAGCATGAGACTGATTTTGGAAGCTCAAAAGCAAAAACTGACTCTGAAGGGGGTTCTGTGTGTACAAGCACTGGGGCTCCTGTGCTTTTGCTGAGGAAGCAGGTGGGAGCAATCCTGCCATGGGGAGGTCAGGCACAGGCAGAGGGGAGCGAGAATTGCCTGGCAGCAGAGATGCAGCTTGTGCCCCATCAGGGGTGACTTGAATTAGGATTTGCTGCTGACTGAGTCCTGACCTTTGAGGATGGTGGTATTGCAAAAGGAAGATAACAACCAGCTGTCTTAGGAATTACCTTGCTGGAGAAGAATTGTGACAATAGTTTTAATTATACCTCAAGAACCAGATATGATGTGCAGATGTTATATGATGGCATTATTTACTGCACTGGAGATTTCCTATTTTGCTTAATAAATACTTTTTTTTTTGTGACACAGGTTGCTGTTTGGGAGTGGGGAAAGTAAGTCATTGAACATTGCAAAGATTTTTTTCGACTTCACAGGTTTCTGGATGGAGACCTGAGGCAGTGATTTGCTTGCACCCTTTACAAACACAACCTTTTGGCAGTCAGTCATGTCTTGGCACAAGACTTGCAGTTACTTATCACAAAAGTTTTTCATGTAAGCATGTCAAACTTAACTACACTTTTTTTTTTGGTTTTTTGGCCCTGATTTTGAATTCTTTCCAAGTAAGATTTTTTAACCTCTGGCAACAAAGTTTCCTGGGTAATTATTTGATTACCAGTTAAATATAGTTTCTCACGTAGAACACATACAGTTGGTTAGTACCTGATCTAAATATCTATCATGTTTCTTTCTTGCTGTTTCCTTGCTGTGGCTTCTTTTTGCCACTGTATGATTCTGTGTACATTTCAGAGCCAATACTAATAATTCATAGTGTGCAGGTGATGATACAGGCTGACACTTGGCTTTCTTTGCTAAATGGACCATTTCCTTGGAAAGGTGAGGCTAAGGCACCCCTTTTTTGCCTCCCTATTTCTCCTGTTTCAAGTGGAAGAATGTGCCCATATCCCTGCTAGATCTGGTCCTCGTTCAGGGCAGTCCTGCCTGGTTTGGGGGGAGAATTTGAAATGATTGGAGGAAGGGTGTGCATGTCACCTGCCTTGTGCCTGTAGCTGTTCAAAGGGAGAAAGCCGTGTGTTGACAAATGCCAGCACTTTTTCACAGCACATTGTAAGATAAAACCTAAAATATATTTGCTATTGTTTTCTGCTACTCTGGGTATAGCTCTGTGCCTGGAATATGTATCAAAAACAATTCCTCTGTTTACAGTTTAAACATGAGCTATTGAGTACTTACTCCAACTGCCAGTTTCCTGGGAAAAAGGTTTGCAATGACCATCTATTATCTCGGCTGCAAAGAAAGTAAACTCTCAACCACATATGAAATTAAGCGATTCTTTTTTAGCAATTGGAGTTTGGGCTTGGTGATAATAAGTGTGGGTTTGTGATTTAATAGGTCATTACCTACTTTGCCTATAATCACAAAGTAATAAATAACTACTGGCAAGATGGATAATAGCTAGGTCTGAGAGGCATGAAAAAGATAAAGCAGTAGGCACAAACCCATACTTTATATTCATAGAAGATGGGTGCTAGCTGAGAAATGCAATCTAAACTGATAAGAGAGCAGATTTTTACTAGATGACTCTGATTTGGGAGATGGTGAAACATCTACTTTCACAAGAGCTAGTTGTCCTTCTATGTTATGAAATGTGTTTTGGACATGTTACATGGAAGTATCCATTTCTGAAGAATTAATTCTATATTTCACAGACCCAGACTCATGGTCACTGGATCTAGACTTCCCTCTGAAAGACTACACTACATTTTTGGGCCCAATTAATCAGAAGTTGTTGCTGCTTCACTGATCACTTACTGCCCCACTCAACATCTGCTGCAGCTGCTGTGAGTTGTTCTGACTTCTGGGGCACAAGGTGAAGTTCCTTATTGCTTCCTTTCTTGTGATACCTTACTCTGTTCATGTCAAACAAATAGTGTCATCTTGTATAATTTTATATTTCCCAGCCATTCTTGTTCCCCTCTCTGCAACATAATAGTCATATTATTGCAGCATATCCTATTGCATCATTACATCAGTTTTGTTATAAATTCATCATGTTTTTGGTCATCTTTAGATATGCCGTGCAGAGCTCCAGGCTTGCTTTGTAGTGTGCAAGAAAGTAAATGAGAAATTGAAATCCAAACATGGCAACAAACTTTCCCCAGTCTCTGCCATGGAAGAGAGGATGGCATGGCCATGGTGCTCATCAAAAACTCTTGAGCTCACCATTTGTTTCTTCTCTGCCTCTGTTCTTCATTTGACTGGTACCAGACAACAAAGATGCCTTTGATGTGGTCTAGTTTGGAAAATGTGAAAATACAGTAATGTAGTTCTGGGCCCAACATCAAGGTCAGCTGGTGGCTGTGTTCAAAATTTTTGGATTAATCGAGAGGATTGACTTGAAATATCCATCCTTTTTCTTTTCAGAAAGGTTCAAAGAGAAAACGTCTTTGCGTATTTTAAGGAGGTGAGGAGATGGGGAAGGAGTGAGATGCCTGCAAAAGTGCCAATGGATATTTGTTCATTCTGAAATAGAGAGAAACAAAGAGAACTCTTCCATATTTCTCACCAGCCTCCCCCGTTTCCAATACGTTCACTTTATATCAGCTAACTTTAAGAACAAAATGTACTCAGGGAAAAGAGATTAAAATTGCAAAGCAGTTTCCTTTCCTATCAACAGAACTGACAGAAAAATGACAAAATGCTTGTGGGAATGATTAGAGAGAATGAATGTTCTCATTCATGTCATGTTGTATATTGCTAATTTATATGTATTTGTTTTCGTACCAATCTGGCAAATTTCAAGAAAGAATCTGCCAGGAATCAATGGGAAAAATGGGCCTGTATTCTTTTGGAAATTAATAATAAGTACTTGCTGTGTTTTATTTGGATTTTAATGACATCTGTAACAAGCGATGGATATCAGGAATGGAAACAGCCAGTGAGAAGAGGCAGGAGGCTCACAGCAGGACTCTGGAGACTTGGGACCTCTTGCTGTTTCTGCTGTTGGCCTGCTGGGTGACCTTGGTCAGTCAGTGCACCCTCCTCTGTGCTTCCATCTGGGCAGTGGAAATACTGATCCTTGCCAGCTCTTCAAGCTAGCTGGATTGCAAGGCAGGACTGGCCAGGAACCAGGAATTCTACTCTGTAAAGAACGACAACGTCCAGGGTTCCATTTTTTTTGCTATAGGAAAATGAAAAGGTAAGACCTCTAAAAATCTCCCATGAGGGAACAAAGCTCCAAGCACTGCAGAGCAGGGATCTGAATCTTTGCCTTCCACACCTGTCACACATGCTCTTGACTGTTGACTTTCTAGAGTTCCTTGCACTCTTTCCTCCCTTTCCTCCTTTCTTCCTTCCTATTGCTAAAGAAATGGCTACTGTGTGCTGACTGACACAGCAGTTAATAAACGCAAAGTATAAATTAGATATAAACATTCCTTCACTTGCTAGGACAACACTCTCCTTATTCATCTTTTGGCCGCTGCAAGTTTCACTATGTCAGTAATTTGCAAATACAAGATTCTTACCTTATGCTTTGGATTTTTTTCTTCAAGTTTTACCCCATTAATTGGTAACATCTCCACCGATCATCCTAAATATCCTCTAATTTCTTCAGCTGTAATTCTGTTGCTTTTTCCATAACAAGTAGGGATCTATTTAAAGTTCCATTGCCTCTATTGATTCCAGTGACGTGATATTGAAATAAAATTCTCCTCAAAAGCCTGAGGAGAAAAAAAAATTCTGGCTTGTTCACCTGACTTCTCAGTCATTCAGGTGGCCAAATCCTCTTGATTTCCCTGTCTTAGAAGATTTGGCCTTTAATGCTTCAATAGTCTGTAGATGTGCTGATTTAATTATCACTCAGCCTAGTTATACAGATTTAGTTTTTTCAGTCTTTCCTGGTAAAGTAACACCTACAGCTCCTTAATCATTTCTGTTACTGATTTTATCTCCATTGCATCCCAACCTCAATTTTTTGGCAAGGTTGTTTCCTTCTAGGTTTTTCAGCCTGAGTGTTAGGAACATGGCATGGCCATGAATAGGTTGGAAAATATGATTCTTGCTAGTCTGTTTCTACAGAGAAAAAATAACATTCTATGAGAAGAAGCACTTGATCTCTAGCAGAACTTGTTTAATGTCATGAGAAAGGGAAAAAAAAAGTGCCTGTGAGAGTTAGCACTGGGGCCAATATGGGAACTCAAGAGAAACACCAGACAGATGGTATATCATCCCAGCAAATACTTAGGCTATTTTCCTGTCTGAATCCATTGATTTGATCTGAGGAATGTGCTATATCTAATCTGTGCAGCCTGGTTTCTCAGAGATCCTTTGACAATGCATGTCATCTTGTGAATCAAATTGCATTTGCATAGTCAGAGGCTGGGGCTCTGAGCTGCTGAGGCATCTGCAGGAGGGCTGAAGTGCTGCATGCTAGAGGGCAGTTCCTGGTGTGATCCATATTTATTTCCAGAAGGGAGATTTGCCTTTGTGACTAGCCAGACTCAGTCTCACATAACACAAATATGCTGTGGGGGTCCTGGTCCTGGGAGCCTGGCTGACCCATCTTGACAGCAATGAGAAGTCTCATACATAACCCAGGGAAAGGCTGGGAAGGGCCCAGGTAGCCTGGGAGGGCTGCAAACACCAGCATGGTTGAGGAGGATGATCACTTTTCTCAGTGGAAAATTTCCTCTTTCCAAGAGAGTTAAACCTGAAAGAAATGTTTGTTCAGATGGTGGAACTCCTCCATCTCCCTAAACCACTCTGTGGTGAGTGTTGAGGGGTTTTTTGTCTGTGCTGTGGGTTTCTTTCAGTGCAGGATATGTCTGGTATGATCATGTCATACTCTGGCTGTGGAAGGAACATCAACTCAGCATTTTCAATGGAAGCAGAAGCAGAATTAACCCAGCTTGTGTATGGGAAAGGGGTGAGAAGGAAATCTTGGTCTTGGAGGGCCGATGGCTTAATTTACTGGAACTGTTTGAAGTGTTTCTGTTTGGTGTGGCTCTTCTCTGCCTTGGTGTAAAGCAGGAGTCATCAGCCACAGGAATTAACATGTTTAGCATAAAGGAGAGGAGATTAAGGGACACATCTGTGAATTTTACCCGTGTTGTTTAGGAAGAAAAAGCCATGTAAAGAGAACACAAACAATTAGGGCATATGCTGTGGTGTTTATCTTCAGAAGCCCGTGGTAGGTGTGCCAGAACACTGGTGTTCAGCAATTAACAATAAAGGCAGACAGCAATTAACTACATGTCTGCTGTGAGTGGTAATGCAAGTTATTTGTATTTAACCTTCATGATTCATGAACCACTTTCATTCTGAGAAATAGAGAGGAAGGGAAAGAATATCTTAGAGCCTGATGTCACCATGTGAAAAATAATCAGACTTCAGTAGTCAGTAATGAAAAAACTTCTATACATAAATAAATAAAAAGATATAGATTTTTTCCATTATTGACAAATGAAATATAATAATTTATCTCATATATACAAGCATGCATACTTATCTAAGTACATATATATTTTCATTGGTGACAACAGAGTACTATTTATGGGAATTTCAGTCTTCCTTTGCTTTTAGGATCTCAGATTAAACATATACTGAAACCAGTGGAAAAATTTTTATCAGTATCAATGGCTGTTGCATTTGGACTGCTAGTGAAAACACCATGTAAGAGCTATAGGCTCTGAGGGGTTTTTTGTTTGGATGGTTTTTTCCCCCCATGTATTTCTGAAGAAATTACACTTATTAGGAAAAATCAGCCTTTATAGGATTCAGTATTCAAAGGAATGCAATGGGACACCCAGACTGTTGGAATCAAGCCTGTTCTGATGCCACATCTTTTTCAGGGGTTTTTGAATTGACAGGTAGTCCCTATGAATAATTGTCTTTGGAACAGGTACAGAGCTGGGGTTTTTATAAAAAAAATGTTTGGCCACAGGGAAAGAAGAGCAAGAAAAAAGGATACTTGTGTTATTCTCTGTTAAAGAAGAAATAACTACTTCATCAGGATCACTTTTTCTGTTTCTCTGAACCAGAATCCTGTCACAAAGCTTGTTTTTGGTGGAATGAGGTTTAGCAACCACTTTGTCTCATTATAGGTAAACAGATAGATTTTGGACAGTTTTCCATTGAGCATTGTATAAATCTAAGCTTAACTATAATGAACTGGCTCCAAAAAGTATACTGGAATATTGATTTTTGTGAATTAATAAGATATTGTTTTCAGGTTTTTATGGATTAATACTTAGCTACAAGCTGTTCAGCATTTGGATAGAGAATATCCTAGTAGTAAAATGCAATTTTGTTTTGGAAACAGATGGAACAATTGGATTGGTGGACAGATTGTACTAAAGGGTAGCAAAGGAGAGACACAAAGTGCCTTTATTGGTTATTCTTTTAATACAAGTCATAAGTATTGACAACCTAAAATGAATCCAGAAGGAACAGAACCCCAAATCCTCTGCAATTCCAAAACATGCAGACACGCACGCAGAGCCCCCCCAGCAACAGCTGGCTTAAAAAAAAAGGAAAATCACACTGGTGGAAAACCTCCAGTCAATACCAGCAGCACAGCCACACACCCCTTTGCACTGATGTGCAACTTAAGTGTGGCAGGAGGCACCAGCAGAGATATCCACAGCCATCTCCAATGTCAACGAGGCACAAAATCACAAAATCTCCCAGCTCCAGGCTCAGAGGGATGTTCTTTTCTTTTTTTGGTAGGAGCATCCTAAAAGCAACAGCCACAGTCCTGAGCACTGGGATGCCTGGTGCCATAGGAACCCAGAACTAAGACTCAGCCTTTGTCCCCAGAGCCTTACAGCTCCTTGTTTCACGGGTGATCCATGTGAAAGAGGAGAGAGCAGCCCTTCCTCCTCTATTTTAAAAGACATGCAAACCCAAATTCTCATTAGGACCAAGTGAGAGTGGATCATTTATGCAGGAAACTGCCAGTGCCCTGGGACTCCTGTCGTGGGGAAGAGCTTTTCCAGCAGCTTTGCCGTGATTTCTGATGCAATTATTGCCACAGGTCCTGACACTGGGTGTGCGTCCCTGGGGAAGCCTGGTCAGGAAATGAGGAGCTGCAGATGCCTCTGCATTCATCTACCAACTCGAAGACTTAAAACAAGAGAGAAAGGGTGGTCTCATCCCCGGGATTAACTGGAGCAGGGAGGTCCCTCTTCCAAGCCGGGTAGGTAACATTGACTCAGTTGCCGTGATTGCTCAAATCATTACAGCCAAGTACTTGCAAAATAAGAGTTGAACCACCCTGAGGTGGAACAGAAAGGCAGCCAAGGCCGAGCTCTTCATTTTTGCACAGCACCTCTGCAGAGAAATCCCTCTCCTTATACGCTGCCCTAACTCCATCACATTAGGCAACAGGGAGAAGCTGGGCAGGCTGGA
>WEIV01003214.1:117042-141452 GCA_013390005.1 Calyptomena viridis
GAGCAGAACCCCCTGGCTGGGATGAAATCCTGCCCTGCTGCCTTGGCCATTGGCTTTCAGAGCAAATCCTGTGGGTTTTTTTATTGGAACATTCCAATGGGGAAGGAGGCCACTGGGGCTGGTTTACCACCAGCCACATCAGCTGTAATCAGGTTATACAGTAGTGGCTTCAGAAAGCAGAATCATTTTTATTATCAAGCCACTAACCAGACTGACATTAATTTGGTCAAAGCTAAACTAAAACAGTCTCTTGGACTAATTTTCTGATTCAGATCACATTTAGTTAGTTGATGTAAGTATTTTTTGTAAATTATGCTTAGGGATTGATGGTGATTATAGACAGTTTTTCATTTGTGATTATACAAGTCAGTGCTTTTCTGAAAAAAATGTTCCCTTAATTAATTCTACTCTATTAAATTACTGCTTAAAAAAATAAAATCAGGGGGAATATTGTCTCTTAATGGAGGACATAGCACTCAGAGTGTCAATTTAAATACAGGCTTGACATCTATCTCCAAACCAGAGGAATTTCGGCATTTTTGTCAAGAGTGAACATGTGCAGTCCTTACTTGTAGGTAGAACCTGAACAATAGGTGAATATTTTTGCCTACCATCTCCTTAGGCTCCACCTTTTAAAGAAAAGCTTCTAAGATGCTTAATGATCCCTAAAATAAATAAAAATAAGAACCAAGTGTGGCGATGCAAAATCAGTGTGGCAGATTACTATTGATGAAAGAAGATCAGTCTAATCCCCCCCAAAATATTTTTGTTTGGCCGGCAGATGTTCCACCCACAGCAATTTGTGCCATGCAGGTGGGCATACACATGGTAACTGAGGTCCTGCAAACCCACAGGTGTGAGGAGCTTGGCAGGTTACTCAGCTCCTTCACTATAAGGAGGAAAAACACATCCCAAGTCCCCTCTGGAGCTGTGCATACAGCACACAAATCCTGCCTTTGGATACAAGCCTGGAGGTTCACTTCCTCCTGACTTCATGATGGATTTGAAAAGTTAGTGGAAGGGAAGAGGAAGCCAAAGTTAAAATACGGTGAGTCCTTCACTAGCACAGCTCTGAGTGATCCCACTGGATACCACTTGCCCCATCCAGCTCTGCACTTCTCCAGCCTTCAGCAAGCCATGCCATGGGGCCCTGTTCCATTTTTCCTCCATGGTAGCTTGGGTTTTTTGATTTTCTAACAAGGTTTTTTAGTGGCTGCCTCGAGTAGAATAATGAATGTACAAGTAATACATGGGATGATGCATCTTCTGAGAGTGGCAGGTGGGAAAACCTACATGTGGTTGGGAATAGCTCTGCTAAATTCTGGCCACAGGAATTTCCTTCAGCCCATTTAAAGAGTCCCCTGTAACCTCAGCTGGACACCATTTATGCACTTATTTTCTATTCTAAATCAACACACACTTAAATAGTCCCAAGTTGCATTTCAGTAGCAACCCAATGTCTTTCACGGTGCTGGTTCACAGCCTGTGCAGTGTGTTAGGGTGGAGAGCAGTGCTACAGGGAGCACATCAGTGGCTGTAACCTTTCCAGGCTTTCCTGACTCCAGAGATACCCTTTCTCAAGTTCCTACATGCAGTGAGGTCAAAAAAAAGTCAAGGAAGGAAGGAAGAAAATGAAAAAAGAACTAATAAAAAAAGAACGAGCGAATGAAAAATGGAAAAATGAATGAAAGAAAAAAGAACAAAGGAACAAGAAAATGGAAAAATGAACGAATAAAAAAAGAAAAAGGGAATGAGAAAATGGAAAAGAAACGAATAAAGAATGAATGAGGGAACNAAAATGAACGAATAAAAAAAGAAAAAGGGAATGAGAAAATGGAAAAGAAATGAATAAAGCATGAATGAGGGAACAAAAAAAGTGAACGAATAAAAAAGATCAAGGGAATGAGAAAATGGAAAAGTGAATTAATAAAAAATGAACGAGGGAACGAAAAAAAATGAATAAAAAAAGAACAAGGGAACAAGAAAATCGAAAAGCGAATGAAAAAAGAATGAGGGAACAAAAAAATGAAAAAGGAACAAATGAAAAGAGAACAAGTGAACAAAAAAATGAAAAAGGAACAAATAAAAAAGAACAAGGGGACAAGAAAATGGAAAAATGAATGAATTAAAAAAGAACAAGGGAATGAGAAAATGGAAAAGAAACGAATAAAAAGGAATGAGGGAACAAGAAAATGGAAAAAGAATAAGTAAAGAAAGAACAAGGGAATGAAAAAATGGAAAAATGAATGAATAAAGAACAAAGGAAAGAAAAAATGGAAAAAAGAACAAATGAAGGAAAGAACAAAGGAACAAAAACCAGTAGAATTAATGAATGAAAGGAAGAACAAAGGAATGAGAAAATGAAAAAAAACAACGAATGAAGGAATGAAAAAATGATAGAATGAATGAACAAAAGAAAGAACAAAGGAACAAAAAAATGAAAAAAGAACGAAAGAAAGAATGAAGGAGCAGAATGGAGTTTTTGGGGCTGTTATTTTTGTCCATGTCTAAAAATGTAATTTTAGAAAAATGAATTAAAATTAGGTTTTTTGGAAGGTAAACAATAATCTTTTTAGCATTAAAAAAATTTAAATTGTGTTCCCATTTATGAAAATATAAAACTTAGCTTGGAATCAAAAGCTTATTTAACACATTAAGCAAAACGAAATCTGCTTTGCTCCTGCTGTCCCTATTTCTATTGGGAACTCTAAAATTTTCCAATAAGAATGTTTTCAAAGGTTTTTTCAGGGGAATTTTCTTTCCAATCCACCTAATAACCATGTCAGGGAGCACTTCAGATGTTCCACAGTGAGATGAAAAGAGGTCAGTATATTGTAAGAGGAGCTGAAGGATGAGAGAAGTGATTTGAGCTGCAGACTGTCAGACTTATCAGACTTATCAGACCATGGTAATGGAGGCAGCAGAGCAGTGGGCTAAGCATGTCAGAGGGGTTGATGGGCAGAAACAAGAGTGTACTCTGGAATCTGTGATCACCCTGGGATCCACTGTGCTCTGGTTACCTTTGAGCTCCCAGGCTCTGGACCAGATAAAGTGCAGTGGTGTCAGCTGGCATCAGTGGGAACGGTATTTTGACTTGTATTCATGCAAAAGGGTCTGTACTACAGTGTTTCAGGAAAAACAGTAAAGCCTATGTGTTTTGTCATCCTTCAGTTGTAGGTAATTATTCAGCTCTGCTAGTGCCAATTCTGATCTCAAATGTAATGCTGGGGTAACCACACTGGTTTCATCCCCAACACAAAACAATTGTTCAACTGAGAGCAACACCAGGGCCATAATCTCTGCTACAGAGCAGTCACAAACACAATAAATAAATAACCATTGGCATAGCTTCAAGAATTGTGTTCCATCAGTTGTTGTTCCCATGCCTGTAATGGAGCAGTCCTGTAGGGAACAGGGTGCACTTGAAATGTAAATCAAGTTCAATATCCTCAGACTTGTTAGTATAGTTTTTGGTGCTGCTTGATAAACAGATAGCACATGAAGCCTTGACATCTGGCAGTTTGGGCATTAATAAAGCACTCGGTCAGCACTTTAACTGGGAGGCATTGAGGAGAGATGCACGAGAGTGGGTGAACACGTGTCTATATGTACTTCAGGAAAGATGTGAAAGCCTCAAGTGTCCTTCAATTGCAAGCAATCTTTGTTGGATCTCAAGGAGAGGAGTGTGAAGGTGAATATGTCTCTGTTCCTAAAACTCAAAATACATTGTGCATTGGTATCAAAGCACGATGTGTCACAGGTCTGGAAGAAGCATAGCTGAGCACAGCCATCAGACAGAGCGTGCAGCTGAGCTCTGGAGAGGGATTTAGTGTGCAGTCACAGGATTGCCTGTGAGAGCTCCTTGATCAGAACAGAAATATTTAATCAGGTCTGTCTTCTGTAACTGTCATGTAGAGAAAACAAGGCTACAAATTGGATTTGTGTGATCAATGGGCAGGAAAGACCACTTTATCCATCTTAGCAGTGCTGACGTACAAAATTTGGGTTTGGTGGCAGCAAGGTGTCTGTATTCTGGCAGGACTGAGTCTCTCCTGTCTGGGGACATGGGCTGTTCTGGAACAGTACATTGATAATTTTTAAATTTTATCCACAATCTTGCCTTCTTGTATGACAATAGAAAACCAGCTGCTGAATTTAGAAAGAATATGATTCCTTTTACAGCAAAATCAGATGAAGAATTTGCACTGATTTCTGAAGGCAAGTATCATACCCGAGCATTCAGATGAACAGCAGTATTTGTGTACCTAAAGGTATGGTTTGGAATTTATTCAGGTGGATTGGGGAATTAGGATATTCATAGTTTTTGGAGGTCTGGGCTGCAGTAGGGCGCATGATGCAGGGACCCGACTCAAACAGAAAGGGGTTCAGAGACTGAGCAAATCCTCTGCAGCAGGTCTGGCACCACAAAGCCACTGTTAAATAGATCCTCCAGACCTGACACTTCACAGTTTCAAGCATTTGCAAAGCATGAGCAGCACAGCAGGTCTTGCTGAGTCTAATGGCACAGTAAATTTGGTAAATAAATAAGTAACATGCAGCAGAGATGAGAGCTGTGTCTGAAGTTTGTGTCTTACCAAGTGTTAGCACGGTGACTTGGCTGAGTCTTTGGAAGGTTCTGAGTTACCTTGATGGGTAACAAAACTATTTTTTTAATTTTCTCTGTGTTTGAGAAATGGACTTATAAAAGAGGAACAGACTGCTGGCCACAGTCTGTCTGTCTCCCCACGAGTCTGGAAGAGGTTGATGAGATAGAGAGTGCAGCTGTGGAAACCCCCCCAAGCATGAAGGATCCATTTGGAGAGGAGCACAACTGAATCCAGGTATGAAAGGGAAATGGGTCACAGACACCAAATGACAGGTGTAGCAGCATCAGCCTCTGCCAATGTTTGTTCTGTGAAAAAAAAACCCCAACACAAAAGCCACCCCAAACCCAGATCTACAGCAACAATTCCTTATTTCAGGAAATGGAGCTTTTCTGAACAATAGCATCTTCTGTCATGCCTAATCAAACTAATTAAAGAACACTACTGCACTTTATTAATGTAATTTATCTCTTGCCTGAGGTGAACTCAAACATTACTGTTCTGTGTTTGAAGGAATGATGTTATTCAGTGATGTTTATGTTCCACAATATCAGACAGTAATTTAACAAGCTCCTGGGAAGTTGGGTATTTCCTGTTTCAGAAAAGCTTCTCTGAGGAATGCGTTGTTTCACAGGTGTGTTGGTGAACAGGCTGGACTTGGGCATGTCTTTATTTGAATTGCAACTGGAGGCCTACACGAGCCAAACTTTTCAAGCCAAACAAGCCAAAATTCATCTATAAGCATTAAGCATGTGAATGGCCTGTTTAACTGAACACACGTGTTCACATCATTTAATGAATAGGGGTTGGGAGACCAAATTTATTCCAGCTGAAGATCTGGCAGGGAAAAGCTAATATGTGCTGAAGGAGGAAGGAAGGAAGTTAGTTAGTTCTAGGGATTAAAAACATTAAAGAAAATGTCAATAGAAAAATGATACTTATTTTAGAAGATATTAATGGCTTCCATGAGCTATGCCTCTGATGTAGCTGCAGTTGCAGGGCTAATAGGCACCTCTCTTTCACACTAAGTGGAAGAAGCAGTTTAACATCATTTATGGAATAGGACAGTGTGAGACAATGGAGAACATTGCCCAAAATTGGCTGAGGGGTTTTCCTGGTGTTTGCTTGAAGTTTGTTGCTGTCTGATTAAAGGAGAAAGTAGGAGACAGCAAGGAGAGAAGAACAGAGCTGACACAGGCCTGGTCTGGGTAGAGGGCTGAGACAGAGCTCCTGGATGTGCAAGGCTGGAGGCAGAGTGAGTTGGCAAGGGAGATGCAGCCTCCTGCCTTCCCAACCTGCCTGGCTTTGTTTACGGAGTGAAGCTGAGCTGAGCTGGATCAAGGCCATTTTGGCCATCTGTCAATGCTATTTGCCTGCATTTGAGGCCTTGGGTGGTCTGAGACAAAACCCCAGTGGGGCTTGATCTTAAAAGTACAGTCAGAAAGTACATTGCATATGGTCTTTGTCTACCCTACCTCATCTATACCTTGGGTGAATAAGACAGGCTTTTTCCTACCAGGGACCTGACTTTTCCTGCTGAAATATAGAGACATCTGAATCAGAACTGGTCCAAGCTGCTTAGGTATAGCATGTGCAGAGTCCTGGGAGAACCTGGGCTTAGGTAGCACAGGCACAGAGAAAACAGTGGGAAGCAAACCTGGCTGGGGAGATGGAAAAGCAAAATCCCACCTCAAAGCGTGGCACTTTTCACATCAGACCTGCAAGAGCAATTGCTGTCAACAGTTTTCAGTGGGACACTGCCAGCTCTTTCCCAGCCCATGTACTGGGCATTAATGCAGTGACAATGCAGTTTTACTCAGGGTGATTTAGAGAATTTCACAACTAAATTTAAAGCACCGTTAAATAGGATGACATGTGGGGAATGGTACCATGCTATTTTATATTTTTTAAACTTGACTTATGTATTTACTACTTTACTAAGTGGATTCTCAAAAAATATCTACCAAGTAGATCCTGTCTCATAAATAGATCCAAATGAATTTTGTTGAGATTTTTGTATAAATCTGTTCTACCCTGCTCCCAAGTTAACTTTGGCAGTTTAAAAAGCCCTCTAAGAGTAAGGAAAAAAGGTTTTTTTCTAATTCATGAATAAGTGAACTGCAAATTTCCTTGGGTAGTGGTTAAATCTTTTTTGGATTTTCTGAGAACAATGGCTCACATCCATTGATAAAGTACACCTTACCTCTGTATTAATAACAAGTGCAGTCGGGTGTATCAGATTGCATCTGCCATTGAGAATAGAGATGCTTGTTTGGAGGGCAGAGCAGGACTGAGCTCCCAGCATGTTGTGTTTATGGTTCCAAACCCAAAGTACAGATTGGAGATTTGTCCCAGGTCAGAGTCTCCTTGACAGCCCGTGCACTGTTGCATATCAAGTGCTCCTGCATAAAAAAGTTGGATGTCAAAAAATAAATCCTGGTGCTCTGGCGTAAAAGGCAAGTCCTGATGTCTTACGCATTCTAGGAATAGACCACTGAGACTGCCAGCTCAAAATTTAGGGTGAAAACAAAAACCCCAAAGCCACGATGAAAATGACAAGATGATGTGTAAGGTGCAAACTGGCAGAGCCTGTGGTAGAAAAAGAATAGAAGTTATTTTGAAATAGAGAAACATGACTAGAAAGATAACTGAGTAGCACATTGAATGTGCTGATTTTTTTCCTGATGATTAAACAAGAAAGATCCACACTGTGGAGCTGATCATTAGTGTAACTGTGATTTTAGTGCTATGTTGGATAATTTCTTTCAACACTGGAGAAATAAAAAGAAATATGCCAAAGATAGAGGATCTATTAACAAGTAAGTCATCTGGGGCAAGCAGAAATTCACGTAATATTCCATGAGCATGATGAGATCCAAAAAAGGCATAAGGAATGAAGAAAATGATAAAATGCATGGCACAGAAAGCAGTCATTCTGTTGGAGAAAGCTGTTATAGCAAACACAAAGCTTTGGCAGTTTATGCAATCAAGAAACAGCTATTAATTGAAACTGGAAGAGACATTTTTTATGGATATAAATGAGGCTTTCTATTTAGGAAGGTTTTTCTGGTGTTATTTGTCTGGAGGCTGTTTGCACATTAGGTCTACTAAGTCCTGTCCTTTGTTGCTTTGTACCTATCAGGGTCTCCCTAACCTTGCTGCCAAAGCCTCTTTGAAGGCTGTGGTCATCCAAAAGCCTCCTTTGGCAATCAGCCCGGCAGTCAGTCCTGCCTCTTGGAGGGTGGTGGCATCTCTCCAACTACCATGTCAGTGTGGTCCTCATAGCACAGAGAGGCAGAAGTGATTCTCAGTGGAAGGACAATAAAAAATGACTTCTGGTGTCATCACCTTGGAAGAAAAATTGGCAACATAGCTTTTCATTAAAAAGAAAACCTAAGTATCTGAGATTTCTGTCTTGAAATCAGTGACCTGTACCCGGAAGAGGGTAAGATACTGTAGTTCAGAAGAGTCTCTCTGTTGCTCCTTGCCTCAATAAAAATGAGAGAAAGCAGGATTGCAGCTGGAAGGGAATTGGTTTTGGAAGCTCTAGAGCAGTGCATAGAAATAAAGCCCCTTCTCCATGAAATGTCTCTCTGGGGCTCAGATCGGCAGATGAATCACAGCAGAATTTAACTGGTTCGAGAGAAGCTGAATGAAAGGGTTTGGTAACTCTGCCAGATTTATTGATTTATTCATTATTTATGCAGACAGCAGCAGCAATACAGGTTTAGGTACTGACTGCAGTAAATAAATGGCTGACGTGGCCCAGACAGATATATTAAACACTTCGGCACTCCATGGCTGTTGCACCAATATGCTAATTTTGGTTCCTAACCCCAGTGCTCAGAAACTGGTATTAGAAGCAACACCCACCCAAAGCTGGTGTTCCTATTCAGGATGACAGCAGCAGAGCAGGTGCTCTTCCTCCAGCATCCATAATGTGATATAGATACCATAGGGGAAGTCTCTTGCTTAAGATATGGGATATCTGTCCCTTCCACCAGGGATCATCCAGAATTAATTAAAACGCAGTGCTCCCAGTACCTTCACGGGCTTTACTGGTCAGTGAGCCTTGCTGGGTGAAAGCACTGCTGAGTGGAGCAGCAGGACTGCCATGCCAGCTCCGCTGTGTCTGGGACCCTGCAGAGGGACAGATCCCACGTGTGTCACCTGTGGGACCTCCTTACTTGTGGGCAGGGGCTGCTAGTGAGAGCTGTACCTCCCCTGGGTCATGAGGTCTGAGGGATGAGGAGCAAAGCTGCTCCTGGAGAAGAGTGGAGAGATACACTCTTTTTTAAAAATTTTGCAGATAATGCATTTTCTTTCAGTTGGTGTGATATATTTCATACATCTGTCCTGGCCAAAACAGAGCTTTAATAATAGGTGTGGGAGAAACCAGTGACTGAAGGTTGCTCTGCCTGTATCAAACTGTTGCTGAATGTTCAGTGATGATACAGTCTCTTGGCATAATTTGAATAAGATCTTACTGTCTGTGGTTATAGGAAATTTATCACATTTAAATTCCTGTCTGTTATCATTGATGGTATCATCTGGCTCCTGAGTGCATGCAAGGAGAGGGGTTCCAGGGGCAGCAGACCCTTGTCCCCGTGAGAAGAGGTCCTGGGGATGCTGCAGCAGGACAGGAGACAGGTGGAGGTGCCATGTTGTGGATGAGATCTGTGCTGGGCTCCTCTGCTGCTTGCACTCATCAAGCATCCTGTGGCATTAGCAGCCGTAGGGCCATTAACCTTAATGTCCTGGCTAAACTCCAGCCTGCCTAATTGCATTCTGCCCGTGAAGCAGTATATTCCCAGTGAAGATTCAGGTGTGGAAATTACTCTTCTCTTCCTCTCCTAAACAATGTTATACGAAGGGTGGTTTAGTGCTGAAGATGAAGTCTGTTTTATTCATAAATCTAAATTTGGATTTAAGGATGTAGCAGAATACAGAGCCTTCAAAGCAACACCCAGGCTCCTGAGCAGACCCAGGTGCAGAATGTGGTTTTTGCTCTCCTGCAAATTTTTCACATTCCTTTATTAATAACAAATCTCCTAAATCTATTTAAGCTCATTACTTGCAGCAAATGAAAATACTTCACGCAAAAAGGAAACAGATGGTCCTGAATGTTGAAGATCTGTTTGAGATGTATTTTCAACCCACTGTCTGGAACTTGTCTTGAGTTGTAAAGGAATCGTTGTTTAATTACAAGCTCTGCAACACTAACTCTGTGTAACCAGGGATTCTGAGTGTTGGCCTCTTTGCATATCAACGTAACTAATTATTCTATGTTCTCTGTATCTTTCCTAAAGGGAAATATTTATGCATTTGTTGGAAGGAAAATCGTACTGGGACTGGGGGCTTCCCCTCTGGGATCAAATTGTTCCTACATTAGATCCAAGAAGTTTTGCTGTTAAGCTGGAGTAGACACAAGATTTGCATTATCTAAACTGACCTGACACCCAGTGTGGTGCTTCTGGATGGTTCCTCCTGACTTCACATTTAAATTTCAGGGTGAAAGCTGGGTCGTGGTGCGAAGAGCCTCAGCCTGCAGTGCCTGAGCACTTCTAGTTTCTCTGATTTTAAAGCTGTATTTGGGAAAGCACAGACTTTAAGCAGAAGGAATGGTTATGGGTTTTTTCCCCACAGGGACACCTCAGGAGGTTAATTCAATCTGTCTTACTCGGACTCCACAGTTCCTGCTGGCACATCATCTAGTTTTCATAGTCAGTGTCCTGCTTCCAGCTGAAACACAATATGGTTCTTTAAAGAAATAATAAAAAAAAAATTACACAGCTGCTGTCACATAGGATGTTGTGCTCTTAGATGACCCATGGACATTGTTCTCTTCAGGTAGATATGAACGAGCGGAGGAGGAAAACCTGAAGCCAGAGGTCATGCTAAGCCCTGGCAGAAGAGGGGCTGCATGTGAGTATTCCAAGGACAGCATCTGGCGCAGATTTGCCCATTTCTTAGAATAATAGTGGTAATAATAAGTTGTCACCAAACTGGTCAGGAGAGAGTTCATGAATTTGACTGACTTTTTTCTGACACACTTAAAGTTGATGAACAATTGGCAGGTAGGATGTGAATAATGATGCTTCTTCTGAGAGCCAGGTGTTTAAGGTTTGCTGGAGTTTGAGTACTTGGGATCTCTGATGCTTTTCTGCTTGGTTGGATGCTGGACATTTTTGTAGCTGAACAACAGCAAACAATGAATAATATGCATCTGAAATGAAGCTCTAAATGCATAATTTCAGGAACTACGGACTGTTGAATTTATATTTGCATAACATCGGTGAATACTGGTAGTCAAACACCTATAAATGAAAAAAGGTCGTCAAGTAAAGGGAGTTTATTTTAAAAATTAAGGACTTGTAGGATTTTTATGTAATGTATTTTTGTAAAAATCTAATTTTTGCCTCAAATCTAGGACTCGAATTTTCTCACTTCCTCCTCTCATATTTTCACGGGAAGGTTGGAATAGCTGTAAAAAGTGAGGGTTTATGGAGGAGGCATTCTTAGCTTCTTTCTAATAAATTATGGAGAAAGAAAAGGTCAAGCAAGGTTTCACTTATCAGATTTTCTACTGGATTTTCTCCTTTACCTTAACTGAAAAATAATGAAAAGTGAAAGGTATTTTAAAAAAAAAATCAAAGTGAAAACTTCTATTTCCCACAAAAAAACAATTCAGAATTTTCTCTCAAAATGGGGAAAACCTTTTTCAAGGTTCCCAACCTTGCAAATACTTATGTTCCTCACTCTGCTTCCTTCACCCCCAAGTTCAGCTGGCTCTGGCATCATGCCCAAGTGAAGCAGTGAGGAAATGTCTCAAGGTTACTCTTTTTAGCAGAGGAATGTTTCTGAGGTGGGGTATTTTTCATTTGTTTATTATTTGTTCCTGCTTGTTTGTTTTTGTTTGAGACATAGCAATCTCTATTACTACAAACCAAGCTAACTTATTCTGGTTTATCCTCCAGGAAAAGAAAATCCAAACACACTGGGTGGTATTAAATGTTTGCCTATCTGAGCCCTTGAGCTGCTCTTGTGTGGTTGTGACTGTGGGCAGAGCATTGGCCGTGCTTGGGCTGGGGCTGGAAGGTTCCTTGGGGTATCACTCCTACTCATCAGGGGGCTCTCCTGGCTATGCAGAGGCACCAGCACTGCTCAAATGACTGCTTTTGGTTTTTTTCATGGACTGGCTTCACAGTTTGGCTGTTTGAGGGGTTTTGATGGCTCAGACTCTGTGCCTCATGGGGGGATTAAGACTGCTGCACCTTCACCCATAAGCTGCTCCAGCTGCCCCAGAGCAGGGGTTGGTGGTATAATGTTGTGAGTAGTTTAGCCAAACCCCTTGGTGGGGTATCTGGGATTAGTGTTAGTTCCTTTTCCAGGGCTCAAACACATTTTTAAGGAGTTTTGTTCTCAAAACCACACCTAATTTTATTACTCCGTTCACAGCAAGGGCACATCTCTGCATAGCCATTTCATATTTCTCATAATGTTCTCCGCTATTAATTTTTAACTAAGTATCAAACATGACCTCCGGAGGAGCCTGAACTTCTCCTGGGCAGTGGGTCTGCCAGTCCCACTGGTGCAGCTCGGCTGTGGTGAGAGGTGCTGGAGGATGACTGGGAAGACACAGGTGAACAGGCAAGAGGAGAGTGGCCACGTGCTCTTTGAGCCATGGTGCCATGTGCAAGGTATCACCTCCAGTTATTATATCACCCCTGTATGTGCAGTCCAGTGACATGAGCTGGGTAATCCTTACCTTTCCTTCAGGTTACTGAGAAATCGGGTTTGTGCTTTTAGTCTCCTTCTCAGTAACAGTAATCTGTTGGAAGATACCTGATGAGCAAACTCCAGGGACCAGACAGATTATTGGCCGTAGAGACTTGGATCCTGTGCCCCTCACTGGGTGCACAGGGGTGCAAAGGCTGGATCCTGTACCTCCCTGGGCACCCACCAAGTCATTGCCCAAATATTCAGCTCTGACTGTGCACCTTGGCACAGTGCACCTTCTTTAACCTGCGTTCTAACAGTGATTCACTATTTGAGCTGAGAGGTAACAAGTAGTTATGATGAAGTGAAAAATTCACCATCTGTCTCCCCTGAGGGGGCTTGGCTCCATCGGGATCCTGGAGCATGAGCTTGAGGGGGCTGAGCTGCTGTCGAGTGCCTGCCTAGACAAATAAAGCCATGGGAGGTGGCATGTTGGCACCAGAATTTCTTTGAGTTAAATCAGGTTTGACAGTTTGAAATGATGTCTAGCTTTCAGCTTGACTATTTCTTCATCAGTTAATTTTTTTGGTAAGAAACCGACAAACCTAGAAATCCTTCTAATTTGTTTCAACAGAGTTTAAAAGTTTGGGGTTTTAGTTTAGAAAATGCAAAATTTACAGGAATAAATTTAGAGGACTAGAACAACCTACAACTGGTGTTTTGTTTACTGGAAACATCTTCCTCCTTTTAACAACTGTTTCCTGTGGTCTCTGTTGACAGGGTGGCCCATGTGGGATCCTTCAAGGATAAAGCTCAGAGTGTCAGCCTGTAATGTGCTCTATGTGATTGTGATCTCCTGCATTATAAAGGACTGTCTCACTGCTTCAAGCCTGAAGTGGGCAGCTGATATCAGTTATCCTGGGTGCCTTGATATCATGATGCTATGGCCATTAAATTTGAGTAAGATCTGTCCCAGGCTGACAAAGATTCAGTCACCTTTGAGATGCTGTGTATCAAAGTCAGTCTTCTTTGGTCCCAGTGTTCGTATTTTGTGTAATTCTTTGTGTTACTGTGTATTTTTGTTTTGTCTACCCAATCCCTACTTTTGGCAGCTTTATCCAGAATGCAGGTGTTATCTTGCTTTGCAGGTGGTCCCTGTATCGAGAATCCACATGATGGGTCTTTTCCAAAGAGCCTGGCCTTCCTGCCAGTGAGACTATCTCCCCCTCCTCTCTCTATCGTTTGCTTTGAGTATGTTAATGAAATGTTTGTGCAGTCTTGGTACTGCTGAAACTCTGGCATCTGGTGTGAAATTGGGAAGTGTCAATGCCCAAACAGCAATAGCAGGTCTTCACATATTAAATGCATCTGTTGTTCACTTGCTGCTGTTCCTTCCTGCTTGGCACTGTGTGCTCACAAATAATCCGCTGAAGCCATTGCAGGAAGGAATGGTTCATCTCCAGTGGGTTTTGTAGTGTGAGGTTTGAAGGACATTTTCCCCAAGGCATGAAGGTAGGCAGTGCTTGCACTGCTGAGAGCTATCATGACAGTATGTCTACAGCAAACTGCAGTGTGAAGTCTCAGCCCAAGAAGCTTTTTATAATTTTTAACAATTCCTGAATCTGCCTTGTAGTCTTCCAAAAGATTGGATTTTTCAACTTCTCCCCCCACACCATGTAATCTGTAAACCCACTTCAGACCTTCCCTCATGTAGATTAATGCACTAGGAATAACATTTTATGAAAATACAGAAAATTAGCCAACCAATTTTTTTGATTGCCAAATACTATGAAGCTGCTTTAAACAAATGTCACCAACACTTTTGTGGTGGTATTTGTTCTTGCATTAGGACCTGTGATCTAAGATCATGCATAGCAAAGTTTCTTTACCAACCTCGTTGCAGACAGTTTCTTCCTGAACATAAGCTCATTGTTCTCCAGATGTAATTAGACCAAGTGTTATGACAGTTGGTAGGATTACAGCACTTTGATAAATGACTTGTTTCTTAGAAGAGATGGTTTGTGAAAACAAGACCATTCATCTCATTTCTTGCTCATTTCCTCTGCCCAGCTTTCTTCTTGAAAATGTGCATATGGACTTGGATGTGAACTCAAGGGAAGATTTTGGTGTTTCCCACTCCCTCTGAGTGGATTGAAGAGGACAGGCCTTAGTGCAGACTCCTGCCGTGTCCTGCTTGCTCCTGGACTCCTACCCACGGGAGCCAAACCATCCAATCTGTTTTTTTCATTCATTTAGTTTCTCCTCCCCCCTTTCCAGACTGGTACACCCTAAGTTGTATAAAAAATTGTGGTAATTGGTGTTGAAAGTGTTGTGGAAGTCAAGGTAAATGACATCCATGCTCTCCCCTCATCTGCAGCCCCCCATGTTCTCCCATAGCAGACACTTGAGTTTGATCAGGCGTGGTTTGCTGCTGTGCAGTCCATTCTGACTGGTCAGAGTGTCTGCCTTCTCAGAAGTCCAAAAGTGCTTCATGACTTTCTCCCCAGCCAAGGCAAAGTTCACTCTTCCCCAGACTGTCTTTTTGGCCTTTTTTGCAGATGGGTGTGATCCTTGCTTTTCTCCAGTCATTGGGGACCTCCCCAGTCTTGACATTATCTCAAAGATGACAAGAGTGGCCTTCTTAAAACATTGGTTCTTTCCCAAGCACCCTTGGGTACAGCTCATCTGTTGCTGTGAGCTTGGAGTCAAAGATGAGATGAAAGATCTTCACTTTCTGATTTTGTAACTTAGTGAAACTACTGTGGAGGTCAGGTGCACTCAGAGCCACCTCTCTTCCAGCCACAGCTGCTGTCATGAACCTGATAGACCTGTGCTACTCATCAAAGGAACTAGTTTTGCTTCTCAGCACAAGTTAGCCTCCTTCTAGTGTGTTTTGATGATTGATTCTCAATAGCTAATGTAGATCTTTCTGGCCATGCTGAAACTTTAGAGTGATTTCAAGGTCATTTGGCAATGGCTGCTTTTCCAAGCTGGTTGGAGCTGAGCATGAGGGCTTCCCTCTGAAGTTCTGCATGCTGGCGTTGATCATTTATCTATTTTCTGAGTAATACGTGTGTCAGAACTTAAGACAGTAGCTTTTCAAAGGTTTGAACAATGGTGACCATCCATTCCACTTTACAGCATATTTTTTTATCTGAAATTGGGTTTTAGGCTTTCCTCTGTTGAGCTGTGTGACTGATCTTAAAAGCTTCTTGATATATTACCCAGGCCTATTAGATTCTACTAGACCTCTCCATCACCAAGAATTGATTTCCCCCTCTTCCCCCCTTAATGCTTGAACTCAGAAGGCCCTTAGGGCTTCTGGCTTAATTAAAAATTAAATTTACAGATCATTTCTCAAATCATCCCTTAAGCAGCCAGTAATAATGATCACCTCTGAGTGGTGTGTGTCACTGTCATTTTAATGTGCTGTGTTGTAAACAGTAATGTGTCCCCTCTGTGAACCCTGTGTGGAGCAGGCTGCCCTACGCTGCTCTCTGTTTATTTATGTGTATAATACAAAAATCAGTGTGTTTTGAGTCCTGGGGATCTATACTATACTCCATCCTCAGTTTGGCTGAACATGCTGGTTAAACTCACTTATGTCACTTTTTTCTTCTTATCATAGTGAAGGAAGGACCAAGTTGTCCTATATTTATGATCATTTCTGTTTGTTTTGAAAACTATTTTCATCTCCGCCAATTGTTTCCCCTACAATTTGAAGATTATTTTCTTTTCGTTCCCTTCTCTGGGATATTCAGTTTCCTAAAGTCCTTTCTCTTCCCATTGAAAGGAAACTCATGTTACACATGAAGGGAATAGGAAAAAGCTGCCAAACCAAACTGGTACAAAAGGTTCTTGCTCCTCACAAGTATTTTAGAAAGCTGTCTGTGCTATGTCACACCTTTTGGGCTGTCATCTGTGGGCCTGTGCCCAACAGCCTCAGCTCCAGTTAGAGCTGCATTGCATTGCTCTGATCTGATCTGTGGCTCCAAAGTGCTGCTCTCTTCCATCTCCAGGCACTGCTCTATTCTAATTGCAGATATTTTTTACTTGTTAAATTCCTAAAAGAGAGACTGATCAGAAGGCGGTCCCAGGGAGGATTTGGCCTAGAGATTTTGGCCAGATCCTCTGCACTCAAGGTTGAATTTTGATGGGGATGAGCACTTCAACAGCTCTGCAAGTGGTCCCTGAGCTGAAGCCCTGCAGTGATGGTGAAGAACAGGCTCATGAAGAAAAAACCCCACCCTTTGAAGCCCTTTTTACTGAAGTAGTACATAGTTTAATAATTGTTTGAGTTACTCCAGTGAAAACCCATTGCACTCTTAGAAACATCACTAGAGAAAAATAAGTTAATGCCAGCTGAGTTGCCAACCATTAACCTCAGCTACTGAAGTGCCAGTGCCTGCCTGTGCCTGTGTGAATTAGCTGTTCAACTGGTGGCATCAGAGTGTCCATCTCCAAGTTTTGTGGGGGTTAAAAAGAGGAAATGCTGTCTGGAGTATTGTGTAAAACAGCCAGGGCTGCTTTAAAACAGTAGCCTGAATCCACTAGGATTTGCAGAACTCTAAAACTCCTCCAGGGAAACTTTGAGCTTCTGCCCGAAATATGTGTCTTTGTATCACTCTCTGCTGCAGCTTCCCTGGAAACAGCACAGAGGAATTTCTCCCGGTCAACTACAGTCATTTTGGGTGATCCATGACTCCTGATCCTGTTACTGCTGGGGCTGAGGGGATGTGGTGGGCCATGGGGAAGGGCTGTCCTAGAGCCAGCAATTACTGAAACTCTTCTGGAAAATCATCCCAAGGGCAGATCAGCTGAAGAACAGTGATGTAGCATGAGACCGAAGAAAAATGTTCGTGTTCCTCTCTTAGAGGTGCTGTTGTGCTACAGCAGATGCAGGCAAAGAAGTGTCTCAGTGTGCAGCCCCTGGAGTGGATGGGGTTTAAGAGGCAGGGCACCATCAATCTTCTGTCAGCAATTAGTAATTTTTTCATTTCCTTTCCAGATGTGCTGGATAAACTCTGTGTTATCACTTCCAGCTGCAGTGGTGCAGGAATACTTGTCTAACTGTGTGCCACTGGCATACATGCATTAGGTCCCTGATAACATGTGGACAGGTCAGCTTTCACCTGAGCTCCTTGTGGTTGTAGAACATGAAGACCAGATGGACAAGTCTTGCCCTCCCAAAATAGCTTAATGGCTCTTGAAATGAGGGAAACGGCTTTCCCTGAGTGTTATTCTGGAGTCTCCATGTGTGTATGCCACAGAGGCGACCTCAGGGCTTTCTCACAACTTGGGCTGTCATAACAGATAGACTCAGAGTTTGAGGCATCTCTTGCATCATTGATTTGCTTTTTCCTCTTCTCTCCGTTTTCCTCAGTTAAGGATGTTACTGCATGAAAAATCCTAGTTCCTAATTCCAGTTAATTCCAGGGGGTCCTGAATTAAGGTTATTGGCTTGGCGACTTACTTGATGTGCTGTTGTTTGAACTTATTTGATTAATGCTTCCATGTAGGAAGGCAGGAGACCAGTGTCCCTGCAGGCAGCTGGCTTGCCTGAGGCATGCTAGGCATGCCAGCAATCTTCATTTTCCTCAAATGGCCCAGGCCAGCACTGCCCTTGGTTTTCCCCCAGCTTCTCAGCAAGGATGCATCCATATCAAGTGGCTGCTGTTTGTGGCAGTATCTGCCAGCACCACCACACTGATCTTGGTACGAAGCCTTGATGAAAGAAAAGCCCTTTTCCTTTTCCAGCAGGAAAGGGATGCTGCTGGACTTGCTTGTGTAGTCCTAAATAACAGCCTGTTTATCTGTGCTCTCTGATAGTGTGTTATTTCCTAGAGTAATGCTGTGTATCGCAATAGCCGAGAAACATCTGATTGCCTGTAAAAGAGAAAAACTATAGATTGCAAGTGCTCTGAAGCTATTTTAAAGTAAATCTGTTCTGTGTAACTGCAGAAGATTATTGATAGAAATGGTGCCTGTGAGGCTCCTGTCTTAGATTGGGTGAGTGTTTCTGGGGTGTCCTGAGACCAGTTCAGTCCTAAGGGCACCTGTGCATGGCTAAAATGACACCCGAGGTGTGCTCTCTCTCACCCTGTTTTGTAGGATATTTCTTCAACACTGACTGACGTGAACTGACTTAAACTTTGAAATTTGGCAAGGAAACCTCTAACTTGCACAAATTTTCCTGGGAGAAAGCTCTTTGGGGTGGGTGAGAAGGAGAATGTTTTTGTGAGATCAGTCAAAACAGTGATTTTATTTCTGATCTGCTATCATAAGGCATGTTCCCATGCCAACTAAAAAGGACTCTAAGTGAAAAGTAGCATTAATGAGAAAAGAAAGAGATAATTTTTGCTGTAATGCCTTTTTTTTTCCTTCTCATTCCTTCAACTTCTTCCTCCCTGTGAAGTTCTGTTAATCTCTGGGATCTTGCCAAGTATTTAGCAAGAAAATGGTTCAGTTCTAGAATTTTTTGACAGATCCATCACTTATCATTCTCTGGAGTCTGCCCTGTCTGCTCAACAGCTGGTTCTGCTCAGAGTCTACTCGAACCATTTGTGTATGTTTGTAAATGATGGATTTAGATAATACCCACAGTAATTGTACAGACCTGTTGTTATGGCACAGTAACATTTTACATTTCCTTTGCATAGACGTAAAAGATGATGCCAGGTACACAGTATGCAACATGCATTGTGCCTTCCATTCCTTCTGAAGTGTACTTAAGCTGTCATCTGAGGTCAGGGCAGGGCTGACTTCTATGGAGGGAACAGCTGAGAGTTGCTGAGGTTCAGGGGAGTTTATACCTTATTGAGTGAGCCACTAAATCTTCCAGTGCTGCTTTGAGAATTGGTTTTGAGCAGCTGTAGCCTGGGCTACTCGTGGTGTTCAGATACATCAGATGCATCCACAGTGGTGGATGCAATAGTTGTCATTGGCACAAAACATAGTTATCCAACTGAAATGTCCCTCTTTATCTGCATGTGAGGTGCAAACAGAGCTGCTGGGATTCAGAGCCACTGGTTCAGCTCTTGGGTTTTGTGACAGTCTCAGTGCTGAAAGAATGACATTGACTTTAAACCTGGTTTAAAACCTGTTGGATGTGTTCTTGAAAGCTTATCCCAGCTCCTCAGCAGCCTCTGGCTTCCACCACCTCAGGAGCAGAAGCAGCGTAGCTTTTCTTCTGTCCCCCAAGTTGGGCAACTCTAATTTGTGCATGTCTTTCCTGCTGAAGGCATAGCTGGTGTTCCTCTCCCTGGTTGCAGGCTCTGCATCCTGCAGACTGCTTTGCAGTGAAGCAGCAAAGAAGCTGGTATTCTCTGTAAGGATAAAAGTGCAAGGAAATTAATGTGTGTGTATCTTTGCCAAGTAGAATTAAACCCTACTTTTTCCTCTGCCTTCTGCTGTTTCTCCTGTCAATCTGTGTCACCAGTCCCACTTGGAGACCCAACTCCACTAATGCTGTGCTGACTGTTTGTTTATACATATTTGTGTAATTGAATTTGTTTGATCTGGTTGTTTCAGAAGAAAACATTGAAGTAGCCCCTGTGCAGTTCCATGTCCAGCACACCTGGGCTCTGCTGCAGCAAGATAAGCAGAGCAGCCCTTTCAAGCTCCCCAGCAGAGCTCAGACGGTCATCTCAGGGGACTGCTTCACCAGCAGAAGTTTTTGCTGAGCCTTGTGTCTTGCCTCCAAGCTTATTTTCTCTCTACTGACTTGAAGTAAATTAGCTTCTACTTTCTTTCTCTCTTCCCTCACGCACACACACAAAAAAAAAAAGGAAAGAAAGGGTAAGAGCTAGCTTGGGAACTGTTGCATATGTGAATGCAATTTTAAAGTAGAGTTTATCTGTCTTCCTTGGAGGCTGCACTCAGTGTGTGCAGCCATGCTGCTTTCCCTGCTCCCACAAGGTTCCCATGTCAGTACTTCCAACAGCCTGGTGAGGGTCCAGCTCTGTGTCCTCTCCTCCTGCAACCAAATCCTAATGCAGCAAATCGGGAAGGTATCTCTTTCTTTCTCTGCTTCTGCCGAATGCTGCTATCAGCTCAGTTATTGCTCTGCCATGGTGATATTGCTGCTTGATTTATATGGCCTCTATCCTTCTTGCTCCTCTGCCGCTTGAGTACAGCCATTATAAAAGCCATCTGCAGCTTGTGCCTTTATTCCTTGGGTTTCTAGGCTGGCAGATGGTGTGGACAAAAAAAGAGCCTTCCTCTGTCTAAATTAAGCAATAACACATCAACTTCCAATCACATTCTTATTATCACCTCGTGATCACACTTTCATAAAATCCCCGTTTCCATAGCTAAACATGATAGATATTTCTCAGCCTTATGGCTTGTGTCTGAAAGGAGTCTCTGTGCCACAAGCCCTAAAAGGACATTTCAAGAAATTACACACCTGTCCTTGCCTCCTAGTTTGCAGTTTGCAACAGCTCTGCTCAGCCAACCATTTGTTGCTGCTGAAATAAAACATGGACAAATTCCTGTGTTTGGTGGGGGCTGAAACTGAGCTGACTGTTGTGCTGCTGCCTGAGTAGGCTGTTCACTGTCTCCTGTGCTCTCATTTGGTGTGAGTTTGGGTATCATTGCAATTCAGAAATCTCATTTTAGAGGTTTTTATCTTGTCACAATAAAAAATAATTTGATTCTGTTCAGTTACAGATTTTTTTTTCCTTCTTTTGACCTGCTGGTTTATTATCGTTTCCTCATTTGGCCTAATTAAAGTGCTGTGTACAGCAGCTTGTTAGTCTTAACTACGTTCCTGCATTGCTCTGGGTAGTGCATCTTCACTGATGGCTTTAACAGCAAGATTGGCCCTGGGCTAATAATTTGTAGCAAATCACTTGACTGACTGAACACCGACTCCTTTTTTGTTTCTGAATTGTTTATGGCAGATCGTTGTTCTCTCAAGCTTGTTTCCTCTAATGATTTCCCAGCTTTTTCCTGTGAGTAATTTTTGGGCTGGGGTTGCTCACTGCTGGTTCCCTGTGACTTGGCATTTGCAGTTCAAGCTGCTCCAATGGGACCTGTAAATTGTAGAAAATGCTTTGATTTCTTTGATTAAAGCAGTATAACCAACTGCAACATCAATACTTAAATTTTGTATTTGTAAAATTCCAAATTTTCTTTGACATTCTGGATATTTTAGTCAATCTTTTAGTTTTACTAAAGACGCACTTCGTTGCATGCGGAAGTTGAACCAATAAAAACAAGAAATAATTGAATTACAGAAAATGCTTGTTTCACCCCTGGCTCTTATGTTATACACTTTTTTGCAGCGTTCCCTTGGTTGTAGTTCCCAGTCTCCCCATCACTCTATAAAAGAAACTGTTTTTTATGATGCAAAGGGACATCCCCCATCCATGAGGAGCAGAGGTGACACTCACGTATTGATGTAGGAGGGAAGACCTATGGCCCCAGCTAAACTCTTCTATCTTTATTCTGCAGCAAATGCTAAAAGCTGCCCACAAAGGCCACTGGCTTTTGCCTGGTTGTGAGCAGGCTTGGAGCAGATGTTTTGCAGCTGGTTCCCACACGCTGGCAGGGCACTGGGGCTCCATGGTTCAGCATCACATCCAGTGCTGGGTCACTTCCAGCACTTGTGTCCCCTCAGCCTCCTCTGGTGCCTCCATCAGCTGGGGCATCTCTGTGCCCTCCAGGTGAGACGGTGTCTTACTCCCAGAAGGAGGCTTTTACTGTGCAGCGGGGGGTTAAGTTACTGCATAAATGTGAAAAAGTGCTTAGTTCTCTCTGCACAATGCTCTAATGAAAAAATATGCTGACTCTTTTCTGCTCTTCCCCCCAAAACTGATGTGTTTGTAAATTCTAAGCAAGTACTGACAGGTGACTAATTTATTTTTGTCAGCTTAGCAACAAAGTCTACCCTTTGCCACCATGTTCATTTGTTATGGCAATGTGTTGGCTGACATTGAGATTCATTTGGGATTTTAATGTATTTCACTGATGCAGCATCATAGCTATTCATCGGCATTCCTCTCTTTTTCTTCCAAAGCAAATTAATTTCTAATTTCTTCCCATTATTTCCTTAGACTTCTACATCTTCAGACATGTGCATCCACGGACATGCATTTACAGTTTTCCTAAGGTGGTACTGCTAGCCTAAAGCTGCAGTCTGGAAGCTCATCACGTCGTTGCTGACTTCCACCTCTTTATTTACAACAAATAATCTCCAAAATCCAAGGAGAAATGGGAGAGGAAATGAGACAATTTGATTTTTTTTTCTGGAAGATGCAATATGCCATTGCCAAAAACCATCAAGACTGACATCAAGCCCATGGATGTATCACTGGGTACTGTCAAAGTTAGTAAGGGCATGGAGTAGTGACACCACCAAGTGCTGTGCCACCCATTCCAGGGTGGTGTGAACCCAGCCAGCCCAGGGCTGACTGTGGGCAAACTCTGCATCTTCCACCTTCTGGGGAGATTGGAGACCCTGTTATTGTGTAGGGTCATCTGGGAATAGATCTAGTGCTGCTTTGAAAGGCAAAAGTCTGGAAAATTTAGGGATGGACTTTTTGCATTTCCTGTGCATCTCCTATGTAGCCCCCTAATCCCATCATATGACTGAAAATCATTCTCTCGACCTGCTCCCTCTGTCCCCAAACAGAGGGTGTGATCCCAGGGACAGCAGGACTCACCAGGACCAGCCAATGCTCTGATGGTCAGTCTGGGACTGGCTGCAGTGTTTGACCCACAGCAGTGATGCCAGGACAACACAAAGGTGGTTCCCACAAGTCTTCTCACCACTGTGGGCTGGTAGTGGCCCAAGAGCATTTAGCTCACCCAGAACAAGCCACTTATCTACCTGTTCCTGATGTGAAATAACAGTTACTCCTCCAGGTGGGCTTTGCTCTGCCGATGGCCGAACTAAGCTGTGCTGAATCTGGTCCAAAGTCCCCAGGCATCATTTGTGCTGGGAGAGGTAACTCTCACTGCCCTGCCTTCCTCATGTGGCCAAAGATCCATTCATCTCAGGTTTGACAGGTTTGCTCATTAGAGTTTCTTGTCAGTCTCTGGCAGGAGTTTATGGATCCAAAAAGGAAGAAGCCAGGGGACATGGCAGGTGTCACTTTGTGCTCGTTTGTGAGCTGTTTTCAGCATGTTAATGTGAATAAGCATAGTAGCAATCTTGTAGATTATTGGTTGAGATTTTTCAGTTAAGCAGATATGGCAGGGGCCTGAACAGGTCTACGTCCTTTCACCTTCATGCATCAGTTGAAAGCTACTGGACCTTTTTATTTATTTTCAACAAAGTTGCCGGGAAGTTCCCCTAAATGTTATCAGCACTCATAGTGAAACATATTTTTATTGCATGTTTCTAGACCCTTTAACTTCAACAAAGCACTGAATAGCTCGCGGATGGCGCCGTCGCAATTATCTGTCCTCTGTGCATTCCTCTTAGCTTTCAGACACAGGCCCCGTGTTAACCATACATCATTATTAGACTGACTTCATAGCACTAATTGACACAGAATGAAATTCAGAGCAGGAAACAGAGAGACTTTAGCATTCAGTATGAACAGACTGGAAATTAGTGTTACTGCTGTAAAGGTTAACTGAGATTGAAAACTGCTCTCTTACTACCATGTAAGCTGAATGTTTCCTGTTTGTGGGAAATAGCCATGATTGGCATCTGAAGAGTAAGAGGGGATGCAAAAGGAAGGAAAGCACCTCACCCTGAAGAAGTCCTGTAGCAGATTGCATATTAATGTCAGCTTTAATCAGAAGTGGTCATCTAAACTTCCCAGGCAGGTGAGAAGCTCCTGAACTGGGAGATCTTAAAAAAACCCCAAGTCTTGCATGGAAGGGAACAAGTCACAGCTTAGCGAGCTCAAGGTCTGGGACATCTCAAGTCAAATGGGGGTAGGACTGAATGCCCAAGTGTGTGTGGGCACAAAGTTCACTTCTATTTCTTACCTTTGAGTCACAGATTTGTATGACTGAAACAAAAAATTATGAAGCAAGTCTTGCCTTTCAGAAATTTGTCTAAAGACCTTCTCCATTTTTTGGGCAGTTTTTTGTTAAGTGTTTTTGTTGAGTGTGGTGGTGTGCACCTGC
>WEIV01003219.1:0-13597 GCA_013390005.1 Calyptomena viridis
AGGGAGAGTGATCCTGTAATTAAACCTCTGATTTTTTTTTAATATCACAACAGGGGCAAAAAGAAACCTGATCAACTGTGTTTATTGCACTGCACTCACAGGCAGCCAATTAATTAAACTGCCTTCAGGACTTCCACGGGCCAGATACAGGAGCAAGAAGGAATCCCTCCCTCATGCGCATCTCAGCCTCCAGCCTTGTCCAGCTTCTTCACCCTTCCCTGGAACGTCACATACAGCCACAGCTACAGCAGGGACAGTGGCTGCATGTGCTGCTGCTTCTGGTGATCCTGACAGCTCCAGTGCTGAGATGCTCTGTCAGAATTAAACTGATACTTTGCTGTCGGGAGGAATTTTTTCCAAATCCAGCTTTCTGGCACCATTTTGCAGGCCGTGTTCCCATATCCAAGCTGAGCATAACAAATACCAGGACTACTCTGCAAATCTGAGCTGGCAAAGCCATACCCCAGGTACCAGCACAGGCATCTACTCTGCTCCTGGCACTACCTCCATTCACCACCTCTATTTTGCATTTGCAACTAGTCTGCAAGTTAATAGTAGGTGTCCAGCCTGTTGGAGCCTGACATACTGTAATGTGACAAGTCCTGAGTGATGCCACTAAATGGGATCTTACTGTGGCAGTGCCAGACAGGCAGCAGGATCACACAGGTTAGTACAAAGGCTCACACCTCAGACAAAGAAATAAATAACCATTCAATGCCACCTGGCTTTGGGTGCTTCACTATTCTTGCCACCACCAAAGATCTTCCAGACAGGTTATCAAAAGTTTTGGAAGACTTTGGAGGTGCAGGGTAACAGCAGGCTGCTGCCTATGGACCCGCCTCCCTCCTCCTCCTCTGAGAGCACAGGACCCTGAGAGGAGAGAAGCTTTTAATATTTTTTTCAGAACCATGTGGCCCATGTTGGTACATTGCAGTGCAGCACATCAACCCCAAAGGCACAGGAACCTGTTTGTGTTCCCAATTGTGCTGGTTTAAAAGTAAACCAGTAGGAGAAATGAACCCAATTTGGAGAGACCACAAGTCAGAGCTACAATTTACTAATGTAATGGGTTGACCTTGGCTGAATGCGCAGTGCCCACATGGTGTCTCGCCCCCTCCCATTTTCCCAATAAGATGACAATGACTTATGGGTTTTGAGACAAGACAGTTTACTATAAGCAAAAGGTTTGCACGCAAAAAGCAAAGCAGGAAAATCTAATCTCTACTTCCCATTCCTGAGGTCAGCTCATGTCCTGAGAAGCAGGGCTTCTACGCATTGGTTGTCTTTTTCATCAGGCAACCATTGGAAACAACCAATGCCCCCCCTCCCCCTGTTCCTTCCCTTAGCTTTATATCTGAGCTGACATCATATGGTCTGGAATATCCCTTTGGTCAGTCTGGGTCACCTGGCTTGCTCATGTCCCCTCCCAAAATCTTACCCTTGCCCAGCACTGTGCTCACAGCAGTCAAAACAGTGGCGTGTTATCTCATAGCACTGTTAAGGCTGCTATGGGCTCAGATAGACCCAGTACTACTAAAAAGATCACAATACATACAATTACACAAGGTAAAAAAACTGCTTTGACCCACAAGCACAAAGTACAACCCAGCCCCCTGGGACAGGAACAGCACTGTGCTCATTAGCTCCTGTGCCGAGCACTGTGTGGTTCCCCTGGGTGCAAAGCAGAAGGAAAGGAAAAACCTGGTAGTCAGGATGATGGTCCTGTTGAAGACAGCAGTTCTGTTGAAGAAATGGTAGCAGTCTCCTCAAGATTGGCAGCCATAGTCCTGCTGGAGTTCTGTTCCCCCTCTGGATCCCCCAGTCCAAAACCCCAAAGATTATATATCCCCAGGTTCAGGTGGGAATGCCCAGTACCTCTCCCAAGAGGAGGGAGTTTCACAATGGGTGTTTTATCTCTGCAAGTCCTGGGATATTTTTGGATTCTTAGATGATCTGGGCCATTGTAACTGCCTATTGTGTCAGTGCAGCTGGGCCCATTAGCAAGGAGGACCCCTCCAGCTGAGTGTGGAGGTCTTAATGCTTCTCTTTCCTTATCTATTGTGGCCTGGGGTGTGAAGTGTGCCCTGGGCAGCTGTTATCAAGACAATAAGATTTATAGCAGATTTTAAGGTTAATCAGTAAAATCTTGCAGGCAACTGACTGTATAAGCTGCTATTCCAATGGCATGATTTATAATGTCGAGGAGTGATTGGGGAAAGCATGGAGAGCCTCAGAAGGAGAGGCTTGCAGAAAGTCCCCATTCAGCAGTGCCAAAGCCATGCCTGTGGCCTGGCGGGCACCAGCACAGGCACAGTAAGGCCACCAGCATGGACACCATGTCCCATGTGCTGTGGTCCCAAGTCCAGGAAGAAGTGAACATCCCTGGCAGCACTTTGACCCACCAGAGCCATAGGAGTGGGACCCGTGCAGCATCCCAGCCTGCCTGCAGGGAGGTGTGATCAGGATGATCCAGAACACCTTCTGAAAACCTCGTTCTTGCACAGCACAAACACCTCAAAACCCACGCTTATTGTTGCAAAATGAAATTTTGGTAGTAGTGAGGAAAACTAAGTAGAGTTAAAACTGGGTTCAAGCCTTACTCCTGTAGCAATTTTTAAATTATCTGTTGTGAGATTTTAAAAGCCTCAAATGAATGGATTTTTTCACCCCAAAGAGTGCTTTGACAAATTACCCACCAGCCTTCCTGGAGTATGGTTTTCTTGCCTCCCTGAGAATTTTCCTGAAAAGCCCTTCAGCTTTAGTTCCAGTTAAAAGGAAGCCGAGCACCCAAATCTCCATATCCCTTTGTAAATTGACTCTGTCCTCCCCCGGGGTGGCGCTGACAATTCCTGTCTCCTTATACACTTGTGGACACAGTGAATGTACCGCATGTAATTAATTACCTGAATGAGTTTAGTGACCTACCTGTGGATAACCACAGCTAAATGCTTCCTTTAATAGATTCTCCTCCTCCGGTGAGCCAGGAATGGAGGGATCAGGCTCAACAGCTGCTTCCACATCTGAACACATCTGCAGCTCCCCCTCACCTCCCTTCCCTGGGGCTTTGGTGGCACTCTGAAGACAGATCCTGGCCCAGGGGTTGTGGCCATGGGATTGGCTTTTCGCTGCTCTTATGCCATGTTTAATTGCATGTTCGTCTTGGCCAATGAGGCGACCCCGTGGCCACTTGGGCACCAGCCTCACTGCCAGAGCCAGGCCATGGCAAGGGGAAGCAGCAGAATGGTTTCCAGTGCAGAGTGGTAACAGAGCAGTAACAGAGCATGGACAGCACTAGGGAAATCAGGCTCTGGAGAAACTCAGTCAGTGTTTAAACCATCATTTCTAATGCAAAATTATCCCAAAAATGAAACCCAGAATGGTTCCTAAGCTGGCAGAGGAGTTTTTGGGGAGCAGGCAGCAAGGGGACTCCACTAATCACTGCCAGTGTTTATTTGCCTTACTTAAAAATATAAAGATTTTCTCTCCAGTTCTGGGCAGGAGAAAGGTTAATGAATTCCTTCAGAGTAAAGAGATCCTCAGCCCTCTCAGTGGAACAAGGTCAGAAATCAATGTTGGAGGTGGAGCAGGAATGCCAGGTTTGAAAATAATGAAAAGGGGGAAAAATACATAAATAAAGCGGCAGGAAAAATGATAAGCTAAACAAATGGCAGGGTGACACTTGCTCAGCTCCCCACAAAGAATATTGAATTATTGTCTGTAATTTGGGTTATCGAACCTAAATTAGAGCCTCCAGACTCCAAACTGCTGCATTGTGTGAGGGTACATGAAGGGTCAAATGCTCCTTTGCTTTGCTCATTACTTGCTCTGATCCCAGGCTGTCATTAGCGGCAACAGTACCACACAAAGTGCTGTTACAAAGGCAGGACACATCAATGGTGCTAATTAATTGGATTAATGGAAGGGCAGCACAAATTAGGTCTGGCTTGGATAATTTCAATGAAAACTGAATACCAATCCCCAAAGTCATTGGAATATGGATGAGGCAAATTGAGTTAAAATAGAGGAGACTTCTGCACTCATTAGCCCGCCCACCCCCTGAAGTAGTTGTTTAATATGCAAACTATTAATATGCAAATCAGCACAAATGAAAAAAGTGTGATTTTTTTTTTAACTCTGCCTAACACAGGCAGCTGCCTGACATGACGGAGCTGTGCTGCTCTGTGCTGGCAGGGGATGGAGGGACCAAGAGCAAAGAGGGGCTTTCATGGCAGAAATTCCCTTCTCAGTCCTCACTCACCCATGCGTGACCCAGGAATGGAACCAGCTGGAAAAATAATTCCTTAAGAAAATTACGTTACCCAAAATCATGCCTGTGAACACAAGGACTGCCTTGTGCCTACTTGCTCTTGGCTTTAGAGCACTTTTAATCATAGAATCACAGAATGGTTTGGGCTGCAAGGGACTTTAAAAACAACCAAGATCCACACCCTGCAATAGGCAGGGACACCTTCCACTATCCCAGGTTGCTCCAAGACCTGTCCGGCCTGGCCTTGGACACTTCCAGGGATGGGGCAGGCACAGCTTCTCTGGGCAACCTGTTCCAGTGCCTCACCATCTTCACAGACTATTGTCTTCTTAATNCCCCCCCCGACAATTACAGAGCCAGCACAAAACTTATTACAAATTGTAATTACCACTAAGAACTGTTTCCCTCCTTGGCATCCCTTGCTTAGAGGGTGACCCTGTAATGTTGTGACAAATGTCTTGTTTAGAATTATTTTTCCATTTCTAGCTGTTTACCAGACATGCCACCGGCTCAGCTTCTGGCTGATTTTTCTTCTTGGTTAAATCAGATTATAGGCATTATCTTACAGCCACATGTCCACAGTTCATGCCATGCACATGCCATTTCGTGTGCTCACTGCTGGTTGGGGTCTTCCTCTGGTGGAAGCATAGCACATGGGCACCTTCCCCTGGTGCTGCAGCAGGGCTCCTCAATCACTGCACCATCACCAAGTCACTGTATTAGCCCATGGCCTGACAGCATTTTGTTTCAAGAGAGCAACCTGTCCTGTGGGATTGAATGCCTGCTTTCAGGAGTGCACATGAGCTTCCTGAATTCCACAGAGCCACTCAGCTCCACTGAGCTGGTTCACAGTCAATTGCATTTTTACGGTCCTGAAGCAAACCAGAGGAAAAGGCAAAGCTGTAAAGACCAGAAGGTGGTGAAGAGCTTCCACACAACAGCAGGGAAATACTTTTAGTGCTGGTGATAGCAGCAGGTATTTACAGAATGGATCTCACCCCACTCTCTTCCCTGCAACATCCCTCACAGCTGCATGGGCCACTCACCAAAATTGGAGACAGGGAAGGCTCCTCCTTGGTCATGGCACTGGCTAATTTAGACCCTGATGACCTTCACCTGTGTAAGCTAATTCCACAGGCCTATTGGTTAATTGGATTCACACCTCATTTAATAAACTCCACCTGGTCAGCCCTGCTCCCTCAAACACCTGAATTTGATATGTCATGGCCCTGCTTTATGCCAGGGTAAGTGAATCTGTCCTGTGTGGAGTGGAAGCAGGGGTCCTTCCCACTTCTGGTTTGTTTGTGGATGTCTGGAGAGGCAAGGGATGCTGCTCACTTTCTCCACCCACCCAGGGGCTTCATTTGCCATTGTGGGATTTGCAGTTTCACTCTGCTGCTCCTCCTTAGCAGGTTTGGGGTGGAGGATGAGCTCTGAGCTGGTAGCACATGGTCCTGTGCCACAGTGCTGGAGAGCACGTGGGGCTTTTCTCTCAGCACATGCTCCTGTCTTATGGGGAGCTTGGCTGGTGCTGGGCCTGGACTCGCGATGCTAACATTGATTTTTTCCCTCTGCAATAAAGATACTCCTGTACCAGTTCAGGCACTGTGTGCAGAGCTGTGGATCCTTCTGGTCTTCCTCACTCACTGTCTTCTCTTCCTTGAATAAAGGGAAGGAAATGAGGGTTTGTAGTAAAGGGGCATGGCCAGGAACCAAAAAGGGTTCCTGAGAAAGGTCATTTTCAGGAACCAAAAATCCCTCCAGTGAGAAAGCAGTTCTGCTCAGGTGCTGCTAGGGCTATCCTGCCAGGTGGAGGATCCAGGCAGCTCCTGCCTCCTGGGGGGCTCTACCCACACTGCCCAGGGCACCAGCTCCTGGTGTATCTGCCCTAGCACTCCCAGGAGGCTCATGTCCATCCTATCACTCAGAGGTGACTCCCTGCCCCTCGAAGCAGCCTTGGCACATCCCAACCTCGGGTACCTGGTGTCTGGCTGCTGCTAGAAGAGAAGCTGGCAGGGCTTGGATAGGGGCTCATTCACCATGTTCCCTGCACAGGGATGGAGGTGGCACAGGGGACATGGAATCAAAGAGTGGTTTGGGTTGGAAGGAACGTTAAAGACCATCTTGTTCCAACCCCCCTGCCATGGGTAGGGAAACGTTACATTAGACCAGGTTGCTCCAAGCTCCATCCAACCTGGCCTTGAACACTTCCAGGGAAGGGAGAGCCATAATATGCCACCCTGAACAGACCCAGTGGGAGTGAAATGAAAGCAAAACACCAGGAAGCTTTATTGACACTGATTAAGACTGCAGCCAGCCTTTTTAATTAAAGTCCAATGGGCTTCTTGGGCAGAATGAGCCTATCACATGGGCATGATTTTCTCAGTGAGCTCATTTGGTTTGTTTTTCTGTACATAAGGGGATGTTGCTGCCATCACTCCAGGAGCTGGCAGAGCCTCCATGCTCGTCACCCTCTAACAGCTTCCTGGATTAATGATTCTGCAAAGGGCTAAATCTTAAGAGGGCAATGTCTTTTGCAGGCTGGTATTGATCTTTGTCAGCTTCCCCTTGAAAGAAAATATTGGCTTATTTACAAAAGGCAGCTTTTTGCTGCTGGCAAGTCAGCCTTGAGATTCATGGCTGCTCACACCCCTCGGAAATTGGAAAGGCCGAGGGTAGTTCCTTGAGTATCTGTCATAGTTAGAGGGGCTGGGACCGGTTTATCACTACGAGGGTATAACTATAACCAAGACTGTGTATTCTATACCCTCTGTGTCATTCCTGATGGGCTGTTAATGATAAATCACTTGGCAACAACTGCCCAGAGCACACTTCACACCCCAGGCCACAATAGATAAGGAAAGAGATCTGGAGAGACATTAACACCTCCACACCCAGCTGGAGGGGTCCTCCCTGCTAATGGGCCCAGCTGCACTAACACAACAGGCAGTTATAATGGCCCAGATTACCTAAGAATCCAAAATATCCAGGGACTCACAGAGATAATACGACCATTGTGAAACTCCCTGCCCTGGGGGAGGTATTGGGCATATATAATCCTTGAAGTTTGAGACTGGGGAACAACCTCATTGGAGCGAGAGAGGGAACAGAACTCCAGCAGGACTGTGGCTGCCACTCTTGAGGAGACTGCTACCATTTTCTTCAACAGACCATCATCATTTTTTTTCCTTTCCTTCTACTCTGTACCCAGGGGCACCACGCAGTGCTGGGGCAGGAGCTCCGGAGCACTGTGCTGTTCCTGTCCCAGGGGGGCTGGGTTGTACTTTGTCTTTGTGGGTCAAAGCAGTTTTGTTATCTTATGTCATTGTGATCTTTTTAGTAAAATTGTAGCTCTGATGTGGTCTCTTCAAATTGGGTTAATTTCTCCTGCCGGTTTACTTTTAAACCAGCACAGTATCAAAATCAAAGTCCTCAAAATTTACCAACCCCAACAGAGCATCTGAGCTGGGAGGGAATAGGTCTGACCCTGAGCAGATGGATGGGGGGCTCTGTGCTGTGGGAGAGGGGCTGTGGGGGAGGCATTTGGTTGCTTCACGACTGAAACGCTGCACCTCACCTTTGGAGTGGGTTCTGAAGTTGAAAAAAACACCAATTTTTGACATTATGCATTAAATAGCTTTTGGAGGGGGTGTTAAATCTTATATGTTTATGTAATGGCAAAATACAATATATAAAAACATTCAAAGTTAAAAATGAAAAATAATCTAAATTCTAAAAAATCATTTAATCAGAAACTCAAGAAGATCCCTTTGGTAACCAGCACTCTGCAGAAATGGGTTTTCCTTTCGCTGGCAGAAGCCCAGCGCTGGGCAGAGACAGGTAGCTTGGTGTCCCTGTGTGCAGGGGCTGGTCTCTGCCTCCCTTCCCTGTGAGATGCCCACAGCCCATGAAGAAACACATGAACACATGTGTCACCGTTTAAAAGGGACAGTGGAAGTGAATTAAAATGAATTCAATATTAAATTTTTGAGACTCATCTGAGTGTAAAGATAGAGAAAACTTTTATTAAAGCAGAGAATAAAAATATACGTTATATATTAAGAACACCCTTATGTTAAAAAACACCCTTATCAAACAATATAAATCCCAGAAAATTAAACTAAGTATCCAAAGGTAGGCAGGGAAAAAACAAAAAGGGATGGGGTGAGTTTCTTTGGCCAAACCAGAAGAGTGTGATGCAGGAAAGAGATCCAAGTTGGCTCCTGAGGCTCTCCACTGTTAGAAAACAGTCCCTGGTATCCCGGCTTCAGCTACCGCGTGGTCTAAGAATGGCGCTGTCAGGTTCTCAAGCAGCAGCAATCCTCCCGGCAGCTTAGCATGGCCAAAAAGAAGGAAATGGCATCTGTGCTTCACCGTTTTATATCTTTTTGTCCTGGCCCAGCATACTTTGCGGTCCGCATGCAGGTATGCATGTAAATCTTTTCTTTCCCATGCTTTTCCTGCCCTAGGAGGCATAGCCTAGTGTTCCATTGGCCCATCTTCTCCCCCGCCTACTTCCGATCCCAAATCGTGGGAAGTTTTCTTTGTATTTCACCATGTGCTCTGGTCCAAAAAATGGTGACTGCCCTCCCTCAACCTGGACACCCCACACCACCCCACCAACACAGTGGCAGCAGCTTGGGGGACCACGGCCGTGGACACAGCACTCCCGAGTGCCGCGAGGGGACAGTGAGTGAGCCGCCGTGTGCCATCATGCTGCACACCATGGTGGGTGGAATGGAGCGGCAGTGTCCTCTGCATGCGGGGGGGGGGGGCGGGGCCGGGGGGGCACCACCCACACCATGCCAGGGATGGGGCAGCGTCAACTGCGCAGGGAACGGGGCAGCGTCGGCCACACAGGATCCAGAAATGGGGCGCTGGGGGGCCGGGGCTCAGCCCCGCGCAACCAGCAGCAATGGGGCATTGCCCGGAGGGGGAAAAAACGACCCTTCCCCCCCCTTCCCTGCAGCCGCTTGTAAACAAAGGAGAAAAAAGTTTTTGTAAAAAATAAAACCATAACAACATGCATGTTCTCTCTGCACATAGAGAACCTGTTCCCTTGCTGCCTCCCCAAAACAGAACCTCAAAATATCTGCATGCAAATAACCAACCCTGGGGCTGAGTCACAATTGTTCCCAGATTGTTCCACATCTGTGTACATGTCCATCTGTGTATGCACAGAGATAACAGGGGTATTTTCAGCTCAGCTAAAGAAGGAAACATGAATTGAACATTAAAGAGACACAGGAAAAAACAGGGCTGCAGCAGGCTGCTGGGATGACAGCGGTGCCTGTGCCTGCTGCTCCTGGGGCTGCCTCTCCTGCACTCAGAGATGGCAGGAACCTCTCAGCCCCCCGGTGCACCCACTCATTCCCATGCTGGACTGTTTATAGTGCTGCTCAGAGGAGATCCCATCCCCAAAATCCTTACCCGTCTCCTGCCTTGAGTTCGCCCCTCAGGAGAGGCACTGTTCCTATTGCTGCTGCCTGCCTGGCTCCCTGTACCCAAAATCATAGGGTCACAGAATCCCAGAATGGTTTGGGTGAGAAGGGACCTGAAAGATCATCCAGTTCCGCCTCCTTCCATGGGCAGGGACACCTTCCACTAGAACAGGTTGCTCCAAGCCCTGTCCAACATGGCCTTGGGCACTTCCAGAGACGGGGCAGCCACAGCTTCTCTGGGCAACCTGTGCCAGGGCTTCACCACTCTCCCAGGGAAGAATTTCTTCCTAGTATTTAAATTAAACCTACTCTTTGTTAGTTTGATGTCACAGAATTATTGCTGTGACCATCATGACCATATTCGGGGCTGTGCCACCAAGCATTAAATTGGCCCAAACATTGAACTAGTCACATCTGACACAAAGTGACTGTGATGTCCTGACCACAGGTACAGGGAGTGCTGGAGCCTGCACTCCCCATGCCAGTGGGCACTCTGGTCAGTTGGCCTGTGGGGACCGAACCCCACATCTGCCATTCAGCACCATGCTAAAAAAACAATATTACACACTAAAACAAACAAACAAACGAACAAACAAAAAGGAAAAGCTCTTCCACCCACTAACTCCTGCTGTGCAGAAGGTGCCAAATCAGATTACAGCTCACAGTTGCCACATTATCCTGTCTCAACTTCACTAACGCTCGTTAAGCTTCTAAAATCCTTTTTATGGTGTTTATAACACCTCCGGAGGAGTTTACTGTGTAAATATTATTCTACCATTAAATCCTGCAACAAGGCAACCGTCAACAAGTGGAATTTGTAATGGGCCTGCTGAGAGGGCTCAGCTTTCGGACTGCGGTGCCTGTGAAGCGAGGCCAACGAAAGCAGCCAAGAACACAGTACAGAGTGATAAAGCCTTCATTTTGATGCTTTAAATCTCCTACCACTTGGGCCTGCTTAATGTAACAGGCCCACTGAGACATTAGAGTTGGGCCTGGAGTCAAATAAGCTACAGGGAGCCACTTACTGAAAGCAACCTTCCACAAAGCGGCAGCATTAGCAGTTTAACCCGGCTAATCTGGCCCAGAGCTGCTGTGGGCATTAGCATGCCTGGCCAGCAATGGGACAGAGCCAAGCGCCCCTTTGGCAGCAGTTGCCCTTGTCCCTACAGGGAGATGTGCCACTGGTCCCCCCAGGGGTGAGGGTGGGGTCTCCCAGCTGCGGGCGCACCCCAAGTATGCTCATGTGGTGCCGTAGGTCAGGGCGCAGACACTGGACCAACCCAGCCACTCTGCTAGCCAGTCAGAGCACCAAAGCCCCTGTCACACCTGCCTGAGAACAAAAGGAATGCAAAGAGAAGTCACCTGGGAAAAAGCAAAAGAAACCCAAAATCTGAGAGTGGAATGAGGGCAATGGGAGGGGAGGGGAGGAGAGAGGAGGGGAGGGGAATCCCTGAAGGTCTTGTGGGTCTCTGCTTCCACCAGTCCAGCACCACAGCGATGTGGGGATGGGCACAGGGCATGAATGTGTCCCCACTCCCTTCCCAAGCTCATCCAGCAGCTCATGCCAGGATAATCACCAATTTGCTTTTGCTTCAGTGGCAGAAAATCAACCCAAAAATAAACATGTGGAATTTTAGGGCAATGAATAATTAAAAGGATATTTGGGGACAAGCCCGAAACTCAACTGAAATATTATGTTTCACACTGAGTTGTGTATCCTCTTTCCTTCCAAAAACAAAGGCAGAACCCCAGATTTGGCTTAACTGATAAAAGTTACTTTGTGATGAAAAATCTCGGTTTGAAAATGGCGATCTGAGATGCTTTGAGGTTTTGGAAAAAAAACAATCACCCCTCCCTTTTGGGGCCAAAGTATCAGTCTAACTCAAGATGGAATTTGCAGATAACTTCGTTTCTTCCCAGGAGTGAATGTGCATCCCTACAAGGCAGCTTTCCCTCACCAGGACTCACTAGGGCACCCGGCACACGCTCTGGCCCTGGGTCTGCCACAGTGGGCTGTCGCGGTTGGGACGCCCAGTGCGACATTAAACACGTGTGTGCTGCGTGTTCAGGGGTGCCGAATATGTAACAATTTATTGTTTACAGAATAGACATTTATACACATCAGAAGGTTTGCATATTCTAACATAATTGGTAGAAAGTTATCTAGCTACTTTACCATTGGCTAAAGGTACAGCACTTACTACTCTGCTCATCCCAGCTGCGTTTTCTCTCTCCAGGCACGCAGAGATGCATGCCTACCACGACATCTCCCCCTCTTTTTGTATTATGCTACAAAAACTACCAGCTTAATTTTTCTGCAGGGCCCTTTGCAGAAAACCAAGCAAACTTGGTAGCAGAAGTAGAACAATTGCAACTAACGATATTACCAGTTGTTGTAACTAGGGAGATATCCTTCAAAGTCTGTCAATTTTGACCTCAGATAAAGGCAGCATCACAAGCAGGTACAAATTGCTTGATTAATATGATTTTTGTGGCTAAAACATATGCAGGTTTCTTCTGCTTATAGATTACAGCTTTAACGAGTACAGACACTAAACCAGGTGATCTAAAGAAGTCATTGCCAACGTTTCTAAGACATACAAACCAAAATTGTTTCTAAGAGATATAAACCCTTTTCCCACAGGTTTTTCCATCTATGCAGATATCTTCCTTACTTTGTTTGTTTGTTTGTTTGTTTGTTTGTTTGTTTGCCTAGTGGGGACATCTTCACACTCTGGATGATGATAACAAATCCAATCATGGGTTCATTCTCTTGTGAAACTTATTTTAACACTAAAATTTAAATGCAGAATTTAAAAATCTTACTTACTATAACAATAAGTCTATTTGAATTAATATTAAGAGATAAATTGCAATCTAAAGTTAACACTTATTTATAATTGCACAACTTTTCTAAAATTAATATAATGCATTGCATTATTTTCCTCAAATATGGAGTTCTCATTTAGATCAGTATTTAATATGCTGAATTTGGGGATACTTTGGTGATAGTATTAACAAATTCAATTATTGCTACTAAATTTGTAACAAAATTTTGACACATATACGTAAGATGCTTCACAAATTAAGCAATAAGCAGCAAAGATTCAAAATTCAAATGCTGTAACTCCATACTATTAGAAAATATACAACATGCTTATAATTTTAAGCATAAGAGAACTATATTAACTCATTTAACAAAACTTAGCAATGCTTATCAGACTAAAAATCTTAACAGACCTTACAGTAGTTAGCTAAAACCAACAATTTAAACTAGTTTTCTTAATTTCTTTACAGCTATAATTCAGAACCTTATTATCAGTTAGCAATTGGTTCAATAGGTGGTGAAAATGTTTGTGAGCTCTTTGCTATTAGAATTTGGGTTGCTTTGACACTTAACCACAGAAGGTGCTGTGATGATTTTGTTGTCAGCTGTGTTAGATGTGTCAGGTTCTTCCTTGCTTCTAAGCAAGGCAGCACCCAGCCGGCAAGGCAGGGAGGGTGGTGGCGCTGCCTCCGCCTGGCCCCCGGCGAGGGGGGACAGCGGGGGACTGCCTTCCCCCACAGCCTCCGCCGGCTTCCTGGTCGTGCCAGGCTTTGGACAGCCCGCAGCTCCACGCGGGACACTGCACGGCTCACGGCAGTTGAATTTTTCGCAGGGCGCGGTGTCTGAGGCAGCAAAAGTAACCTCCGCAGCTCCGCTCCTCCCTCGGGCCCGCGGCCCGGCAGGGAGACAGCCCTGCATAGGCAACCATGGAAACACGGGACTTGCAGCCCTAGTCCAAATCCACACAGCTCAGCAGTCTGTTCACTTTAAGCGTCTCCTCCCCGCACAGGACAGGAACGGGGGCGCCACCGCCCAGTCCAACGGCTGTACCGCGGGTCTTTC
>WEIV01003220.1:0-16338 GCA_013390005.1 Calyptomena viridis
GGGTAAATTTCTCTGGCCAAACCGGAAGCCTGTAATGTAGGAAAAGGGGTCCAAGCCGGGTCCAGAGGCTCTCCGCTGTCAGGGAGCAGTCCCTGCTATCCCGGCCTCAGCTACCGCAGGGTCCAAAATGGTGCCGTCAGGCTCCGGAGCAGCAGCAACCCTGCCGGCAGCTGAGCACGGCCAGAAAGAGCAATGGCGTCTGGGCTTCACCCTTTTCACACCGTCTGTCCTGGCCCAACACACTTTGCGGGTCACACACGCCTGCAAGTCTTTTTTCCCACACTTTTCCCGCCCCAGGAGGTGTAGCCTTGTGTCCCATTGGTCCATCTTCAACCCGGCTACTTCCAGTCCTGAACCGTGGGAAATTTCTTTGTTTTTTCACCATGTGCTCCAGTCCAAACGTGGCGACTGCCACGGCCACGGCACTCGGGAGCACCACATGGGGACGGTGATCGAGCTGCCGTGTGCCAGCACCGTGCTGCACACCATGGTGGGTGGAAGGGACAGCGAGTACAGGTGGCGGCCGGTGGCCGCACGGAGCCGCGGGTGCAGTGAGCAGCACTGAGCCCCACAGCGCAGGGACCGCTGGGCACCACCCAGCTTGTAAACCAAAGGGGAAAAAGTTTTCCATAAAATAAACCATAACACCATTCTATTTATCACACCTGTTCCTCAGAAATAACATTTTCCTGTCAATTAGGTCATGACAGCAATTGGCATTTTTTTGGTTCTGTTTTTTGGTCTTTTCCTCCCTAGGATTCTCTAATCCCTTCCTTTTACTTTCAGATGGTCCTGTGAAGTTCAGGGTTCTTCTCTTTTAGCTACAACCTTATTACTTATTTCCAAAAAAATTCAAAACAAATAAAATTACTTATCACTGCATAATAAATTAAGATATAAGAAATCTAAATACATCAGACTTTAATTCCTTATTTTTGCTTTCTTAGTAATCTACCTTCTACTTATATCCAATTTCTGGTCTTCTATTTTTGATATTACAGATCTGATTTTAATCCTAGTAGGATCAAAACCTACAGGTGCTTCCTCTGTAAAGGACAAGGCTCCATGGGTTATCCAAGGCAAATCATGCCTGAGCAGTTCAATTGTTTTCTGTGCTGAGGTGACTGGCTCTGTGATAAGGGCTGAGCCTTTGTTAGTTTCAATCTTAGCAAGCCATTTGACATAGTTTCCCATAAAATCCAAGTGGTTAAACTGGCAAGAAATGGAAACATTCAGTTTTCAAAAATTAGGAAAATGCAAATTTAGGGCCAGAATGGTGAAAATAAAGAACATTTCAGATCCATCCACTGTACTAATCTAACCCTAATCTAAGGAGGATGGCTCTATGTCACAGTTTGCAGAGCTGGCATATGATCAATTACAATTCTGACCTCTTTTGGTAAGAAGCACATACTATATGGAACTCTTACAGAAGAAGATGCAAAAATATGAGTTAAGATCCAGAATGTCTGTTTTAAAAATGTTGGGATGAAATTTCCCACAGAGAGGAGGGCAAGGTCCTGATAAAGCAATGAACTGAAAAGTCTTCGCATTGCACCTCTCTTCTCTGTCCCATACTCCTGACTGCTGGCAGGGTTAGGGTTAGGGTTAGCATTAGTGCACACAGCTTTTTTTTTTCCATTAAATATGATCAAGGAAAAAAGGTATCGTCACTGTTTAAAAGGGACAGTGGAAGTGAACTAAAATGAATTCAATATTAAATTTTCAAGACTCATCTGAGTATAAAGATAGAGAAAACTTTTATTAAAACAGAGAACTAAAAAATATATGTTAAGAACACCGTTATGTTAAAAAACACCCTTATCAAACAATATAAAACCCAGAAAATTAAACTAAGTTGCCGAAGGTAGGCAGGGGGAAAAAAACAAATAAAAGGATGGGGTGAGTGCTTTATTAAGACTAAAAAGGCTCTCTGGGACTATATGAAGACTCTGACAGTAACCAAATAAAACCTAGCTTGGCTTTGAAGTTACGTCTATGGATCAATTTGTACACTTCTGTGCCAGAATTTCATTATTTATTACTGCTGACGTTCACAAAATCTTAAAAGAGACCCAGAATCACACAAACAGGGCAGACTTGCCCTTCAGGTCTCAACTGAAAGAAATTGAGTTGAACACAGACTTTGAAAGGAGTACTGAAAAGCAAACTGTGTATTTAGGGATTAAGATGTTTTAAGTAGACGGCAAGAAAACAGCAAGCCACCAAAGCAACTGTGCACATCTGGCAAGACAGCACTAACCCCAAATTCCAGGTTTGCTGCAAGACTGTTCTCACCATGAGTGACAGAAATACCTGTAAATCATCAGTAGCCTCTGATTAAATCTTCTTTATGGCTGATAGGATTAAGATACAGAAGGTAATCAAACATTAGGATTTCTTTTGTGAGTCACCTGGGGTTTTAAAATGGTTACGTTTTTGAGAATGTACATTTTCTGCAAACCACAGCCTTAATTTTAACAGGCATTAATGAATGTTTCAGCATCTACTTTGTTTCAAGCAGATTTGTGAAGTTCTCTCAGATTAATATTAGAATTCCCACAAGGATCTAAATGCAAATACAGACTGCCAAATAAGTACAGTGGTGCATTTATCACTGACAGTGCAAGGTTTTCCCCCTTCTTGGGCTTTTGTTTCCCATCAGTCTACCATCAGTCCCTCAAGGACCTTCATTTGTTTCTCATGAAGTTTTGAACCTTCAGAAGGATTTGGAAACACAGGACCAAATGGAGGCCCTTTTTCTTAGGTGTTGGCTCTTTCCCAAAACTTTATTAGATTTGTTAGACACAGTTTCTCTCTACAGGAAGCTTTGCTGCCTCAACTGCTTTATATCCTGTTCACCCTTGAGTCGTCCTGTTCTGTTATTTATTATAGCCCCTACTACATGGAAGTTAGACTGTCACACTTAGATCCCCCTCTCAAAAATTTTAAATATAGCAAAATATCTGGATCCCTGTTGTCTTTTGGTACTAGGAGAATTCAAAAAGTTTGCTCTATTTCATACCCCACCATCTCCTTCCTCTGATGGCGTTGGTATTGCCAACACGTGCACCACGAGGAGAACTGCATTTCTCACTGTCGTTTCCAACGAAGCTTAAGCTGTCCTGATTGGGGTGACAATGCTCCAGGGGAAAGGAGACCTTTCCTTCTCCTACACTTACAGGATCATAGCTAATCACTTTTTCTCTTTGAAATGTTCTCTCACAAGAACCTTTTTCCCCAAATGCCTCTACTGCCTTTAATTCAGGATCACAGCCAGGAGAGCTAAAATCCCAGGAATCCCTGAAAGCACACAGTACTCATGACCCTGCTCCAAAGCACAGACTCCTACACAACATGACCAGTGGGAGAGCTGGAGTTACTGTGGGGTACCAGCTGCTCTCCTCTGCTGCCCCTCACTTCTTCCTCACTCATCAGCACCTGCTGCTCACCGGCTGTTTGGAGCCAGGATCCATTATCCTCCTTACCTCCTTTCACAGTGGGACTAGGCTGCCTTTTAGGAACTACAGGAAATTCATGTTGGAGTGAATATCACACAACACAGAGAAGGGCAACACAAATGTCAGTTCTTTCAATGCTTCACGATCAAGTTGCCTTCCTGTAGCTTAGCCAGGACATACAAAACAGTCTAACATAAACAATAAGGTCCTAGGCATTTTGCCATCAGCTTCCCCACAAAATACACCAAGTTAAAGCAAAGCATACCAAGTTCTTCAACATCTGTATACTGTGGTGACAGCTTATCATTTTGCAGTTGTGGTTTTTCATTCTCTGTTGTACTTTTTGCCAAAAACATCTGTTCATGGAGAAAAAAAGCTGTTTGAGGCAAAGAACCAGATTTTAGACTGTCCTGTCAAATATTTCTGATGAGTTTTAAAGTATTAAGAACAAATCTTTAAAACTGTCAAAGGGAAGAGTTGAGAGAAGAGGATAACAAGAGAGGAGGAGAAGGCTGAGGATGGACAATGCTTTTAGATATAGGGTTTAACTTTTACACTGCCCCGTGTGGAGTCAGAGGCAGGACTCAATGATCCTCGTGGATCCCTCCCAACTCAGAATATTCTATGATGTAAAATAACAGCTCACCTGGCAGTTCCCAGGACTCCCTCCTCCCAACAAGTACTGTGAGGTATCATGAATAACAGCTCTGCATTCACCTTACTCATTGCTTTCATGACCAATCATGCCTAATTCTCAGATAGCTGTTCAGGAAAGGAAACAAATGTTTCTGGTTTTATCTAGCCTTGGTAACTCTACCTTGGTAACTTTGTGTTTATATAACATGCCTTTTTGTTGGATATGTTTGAGGCATCTGCCATGGCATCAGGAGAGGCTGAAGTGGAAATGGCTTAGAAAGACAAAAAAGCTGTGAAAGGAGTGATGAATGAACATGAAATGTAAACTCCCTTATGTGAAAAACAGCTTTTTGGTTAGAGAAGGCTCTTTGAAAGGATCAAATACCAGACCAAGCTCAACACATCTGGCCTTCCCAGGACACCAGTGGTTCTCTCTTGCACTTCCAAGCATAGAGCTATTAAGAAAATTACCATTAGGATCATCATTCAGGATGTTCCATTCAGAGACATCCAGCACAACGTGGATGCAAAGCTGTGTGGCCAGCAGGATGCATATCCTGGGGTGTTGAATGTAAACTTACACAGCATTTGAGACGTGTTCGGGACAGTTTGAATAAATAGCTTATATTTTATGGGAAAGACAACACAATCATCATAGTCCTTAGAAGAGTGATACTCTCAAAAGTAGCAGTTGAAATTGTATCAAAAGAAAAAATTCACAAAGTTTTAAGAGGCTGATCAAAATGTGAAAGCGGTGGTAGTCTGAAGCACAAGGGAACTCAGTATGAAAACCTTTTTAATCTTTCTCCATTTCCTCAGGCAAAAGAAACACTGTCTAATAGTTTCTAAGCTCATACACTAAAGCTCTCACCTGCATTAGAGAAAAATTTTAGGAGAAAATAGCATCTCCCTGTGTGAAAAGCACTAAAATTTATCAGGGCAACCAGTGAGTTCTCCACCATTGTCTTGTATTTACTATGTGCATAAAGCACTATAAGCTTCACTTTATACAAGAAGACTGTCACTGCTTTGATCAAAGAAATACCTTCGATCAAGAAAACAAATTATGTTTGTGAAACAAGTGAGTTATATGAAATAATTGCTTTTAAGGGTGACAACCTAATTGTCATTCACTCTTTAACACATCTGAAAATTCGCATGTTCTGATGGTAGACAAAATCTTACACAAGCTCTCTAAAATGAATGTTAATATTAATTTGAAAATGCAGTTTCTACAACTAAAGTGTAGACTTTAGATGTATCTTTCACTGAAAGATAAAAAGCAATCCCTTTTACCTCACCCAGTACAACTAAATAATATGAAAACTCTGCTTTCCCATATTTTTCAAAACCAAAAATGACCTCTTTAATGACTTCTTTTGCATGGTGGGCAAAAAAAAGAGGAAGACAAATCAGCCTAAAGCAGTGCACAGACTTGAACCAGGTGGCAGGAATCTGCATGATGAGTTGGGAGGATTCACTAAGTGGGACAGAGGATGTAAGAGGAAAGGCAGATGAGTGGATATTGCCCAAAACAATGCCAAGATAGTTTAGGGATTTATCAAACAACACTTAAAGGACAAAAGGAAAAACTTGGCTTCACTATGAAGTCAAGCTTTAACATCCAGGAACAAAACATTCCATTATCTGCCCTGTTTTATTAAAATCTGTCCTGTTTGAGTAGATGAGTTGGACAAGATGTCTTTCAAAAGTCCCTCCCAATCCCAACCATTCTGTGATTCACCAATGCCATGCAGAAGACAGCTTGTAGGTAGTATTTTTGCCTATATGCATGAGCACAGTCTGTTTTCTTTTATTTTGGGGAGAAGATAATCTGTTGGTAGTTTGTGCTTGATTGATGAAGCCTTGTAATTTCAAAATCTTTTTCTGGAGTTCTGTTCAGATAATTTTGTGATAAATTCTAGGTGAGGAATAACACTGGAATTTAAGCATCTCTTCTTATATTCCTCTTCATTTAAGTAAAGAAAGGGAAATAAAAGCCTAAATGATTAGCATAGAATAGAATATTTTCATTTGGAAGGGACCTACAATGATCAGCTGATCCAACTGCCTGACCACTTCATGGCTGACCAAAAGTTAAAGCATCTTGTTGAGGATATTGTTCAAATGCCTCTTCAACACAGGCAGTCTCGGGGCATCAAGCACCTCTCTAGGAAACCTGTTCCAGTGTTTGATCACCCTCCCAGTAAAGAAATGCTCCTAATATCCAGTCTGAAGCTCCCCTGGTGCAGCTGTGAGCTGTTCCCAGCAGTCTTGTCCCTGAATCTCAGACAGAAGGGCTCTGCACCTCTCTCTCCACATCCTCCTCTCAGGAAGCTGCAACCTTGAGGTTTCCCCTCAGCCTCTTTCTCTCCAAACCAGGCAAACCCAGAGTCCTCAGTTGCTCCTCAGAAAACAGTCCTTCCAGCCCCTCACCTGGTTTGTTTCCATCCTCTGGATGCTTTCAAGTACCTTGAGAACCTTCTTAAGTGCTGCAGCCGAGAATGTCACACAATACTCAAGACAAGGTCACAACATTGGTAAGTGCAATAAGATAATTACCTCTTATGTTCCCTGTCTTATATGCAGTGTGGGAAGTAAAGTCCATGCCATGTAGTTCCTTGCAGAGACAGAGTTTGTGGGCCCACAAGTTCCTGTTTTCTGGTTGAGGTTTCTCAGGGAGAACACCAACACTTCCAGTCCCCAGGCAGCCTCCTGGAAGCAATCTGCCATTCAGCTTGGGACTGATAAATCACAAAAATGGTTGCTGAAAATGGTTTTTTGTACAGCATATTTTCCCCTACTGCCAAAATAAATTCTCTTTCATTTTTTATAGAAAGAGCTAATTTATAACAAGCCAATAAAATAGAAAAATAAATGTGAAAATCACTACAACATTCAGATTTAAATAAATAAATGGTCAATTGATTTGCTGCCTCTGAAATCAGGTCTGGAATCCCAGAGTTCCCATTTTAAGAATTCATCATTTAAAGCACACATTTTTCTACAATGTTTCCAAAGCTGCATATGACAGCTTGGAAGATAAATAATCTGATACTGATGCAGTGCCAAAAGGGACTATTAATTAGTGTGGTGTACTGTGTTTGGTGCAGATGCCTAAGGTGAAAAAAGAAAGAATTTGTCAGAGCAGATGGTTTTGCTTTCTCGACCCAATGTCTTACTGCACGATGCAGTAAATCACATGGGGAGCGTGACTGTGTGGCATGTGCAGACCTTTCCTGTTCTAGCTTTTAAAGTCCTTCCAAATCAAGGGTTCATGGAGAACTACAGCCCTAGTCTGATTCACAAGTCATTAATTAAGACTGTCATTGAAAAAAAAACCCAACAATGCATATATCAGAACATGGTGCTGTATACACCTGAATTTGAAATTTTCTTCTCCAGAAGGAAGTTGAGGAAACACAAATAAATAATGACCAAGTCAGCATCTATAGCCTGGACCGAAGCAAAGATAAAACCTGAATGTTGATTTAAATCATGCAAGGCACGCAAAGGGTGTCTCATTTTGGTTCAAGGCAGCAATATACAGCATTTCTTGAACCAAATCTGTCAAATGAGCTCTGCTTCAGAAAGGTGTGCAGATACACTACCAGTACCTCATCTCACACTGCTGTACTGATGCATCTTTTCATATCTACACCAGACTACCAAAGAATATACACTGTTTTCTCTCATGCAGGTTCCAGAAGTGTAACAGGGGTTTCCAGGGGTTTCCATGCCAGGCCAAGGGACACAGCTGCCACGAAAACTTGGCCCGCACACAAAATACTGACACCTGCACAGCCTGTAAGTGCTTAACACAAAGAGATGCTCAGTTTTTGTTACTAATGACACCCTTTGTTGTAGTAGCCAGTGGGACCTTAACTCACAGAAAGACCCATCAACCTAGATCTGCACACTTCAGCCTAGAGCAGTCAACACCTTCACACGAGCCACTGAAGGGGCCAACACAGTGTCACACTCATTAACAAACAGAATGCCAGCATAGCAGGTTTCTGTTGCTTTTTTTTTAATGATTCCTGAGAAAATTCTGCCTAAAGAAAACAACACTCTAATTTAAAGAAGCAATACTTTCCTGCAGACCAATTGTGAAGCACTGCCACCATAAACATTACAGCAATGTGCTGCTCTTTTTCAAATCTCTGCTTTTAACTTGTAAAGAAGCTGCAGAGTTTTTTGCTTTGATTTTCTATTGAAATAAATTTTATAGAGTTCCTGTGGGATCCAAACCTGAAATACTGTCCATAGCATTACTAATCTGGAATTTTCTCTTGCATTTAGTTTTGAATATCAACCTTTTTACAATGTTTTCTTTGCATGGCTGTTATGATTCCTGGGATTAAGGAACATTCATCTATTTTTACTATCCAGAAGATTCATGTGGATTTTACTTGTGTTATTGGCTATTTTGCTCTTAGTACTAGATGCTTAAAAGATAAAATCAAATTAAACCAAACCACAGTATGGAATTGTTGGTTGGCAATCCTTACAGGCCTGAGACAAACAGACAAGTACAGAATGGGTCAAGGAGGGATGGAGCTGCAAACTGCATCCTTCCCTTTTCAGAACACTGCTGAACACACTGTGGGAAGCTGCTCCAAACACAGATCTATGTCCTCTCACTGTGCCCAGGCCCTTGCCAGCTGGGTGTAATTGCAGTGCTGTGCAGGGGAGCTCTGAGACAGCCTGGCCTGCAGCACAGGTCATGCAGGTGGAGCTCAGATAAGGAGTGGAGTGCAAAAACCCTCTCCCTGGACAGTGGAGTTGAGCTGGGATGGCCCAGAGGGACTGTGGTATATCCAGCCCTGGACATTTTACAGACTAAACTGGACTGAGACTTGAGATACCCAATGGCCCTGTTTTGAGCAGCAGTTTGGAATAGAAATTTCCAAATGTCCTTTCCAGCCTCAGTTATCTTGTGATTCCGTGATTTCATCTGACTCCTGTTAGACGAACAGTATTTATGGTGGAGAACTCATGTGTAGGAGAGGAGAGAAACCTGACAAGCACATCTGGCCCTGGGAGTTGTGGTTACCCATCATCTGTCGAAGGAATACACTAGTCCTGGCCACATCCACTGGCGGTTTTGCCCATCAGGATGCAGGTCCACTACTGAGCAAGCAAGGGAGCATGTCTGACATGTATCACATAGCATACAGTACATTGTCCTGCTCCTCCCACAGCTCATGTGAGTGCTGAAGTCCTCAGTGAGAGGCTGAACTAAGCTATAACAATTCAACTGTAGACAATTTAGAATCTCTATTGTATTCCCCCTTTTTTGACCAAGAGGCAGCTGTCACTTCAAATAATGGTTAATATTGCTGTTTTGAACAGCAGGTTGCCTTTCAGCTTTGCGCCTTGATGAGAAAACGATCACCTGTACAGCTACAAGTCAAGATACCTTCAATGGGTTACCTCATGTCAACAGTGGCAGTGTTGGCAGAATTTGGCTGTACCTCTGCAACAGCAAACATTGACCTTGTTTACTGTGGGAGATACCAAATATCACAGTCTCCTTTCGCTGCTCAGGAAAAATACATAAATCAGCTATTCCCTTTCTAACTTCAGAGTGGTTGATTACCCAACCAAAATGTAAGCACTTGGTATCTGTCCCAGATTTTGTTTCAGGGAGGTGATAGATTTTTCACAATTCATCATAATGTTTTTTTTAAAAGGTTGTGGGTTTTGAGAGAGCAAATAGGATTTAGGACTCATAAGCCTTGACTGTGTCTCATTAGCTGGATACACCTTGAAAGATCTCGTGATTAGTCCTTAGGAAATTCATGAAAACTGCATGAAAGTTTCATGAAGCAAAACCCAATTTCCACAGTCTAACAGTAAGCAATTGATACAAAGGTTCTTATAGAAGTAACCCAGTACTTACAAATGCACTTTTACTTTTGATCTATACTGAGTTTCTGTCAGCATTTAAAAAATAAGCAGAAAATCTAAATTAATGCTGCTTACACTGGCTTAGAATGCACTATGTTAAAATCATGATAGAATTTAAAATTCTCAGGGTAAAATTTACTCCTGTTAATCTTCTATTTAACTTAAACTGATCCTTTAGGTTGCAATTGGATCCAGCAGTGAAAAGCTGATTAGTCGTGGTAGGTGTGAACTGTAAATTATTAGGCTGTGCAGGGTGCTCAGGGGGACATGGTGTAGCCCTGTAGCTCTCTCAGCCCCTACTTTATAGTTAAATTTGTGAAAAAAGTGAGGCTGACAACAGTGCCTGAAACAGCCTCATGGTTCTGTTCTCCAAAGAACAAGCATCCACCTCAAGGCTAAGTGGATCTGGTGGGAACTGTGCCATGAGGGAAAGGCAGTGGCTCGAGGAGCTCAAACTGTGACTCTGTCCTTTGATTCCTTGCTAGAATCAAACCATTCTCATTAGACTTTTACAAATCCAGTCAGGAAAGCTATAGAAATGTTTGGTTGTCTGCTAATGAAAGTTGCTGAAGATGGTGCCTTACCATCTTAGCTTAAGTGAAAACTAGTCCTACTATAAAGGTTAAAAGACTTCATCTCTTTTAGGAAACAAGCTAAATTTATTTTTAAATATTTCTTTCAAAATATAAGCTATTAGAAAACTTAACCAGATAACAAGAAATCTCAGCTGCAAAATAGAATTGTGCAATGCTGAGGCATACACCCATTTATTTGATTTAATTTAATTTCTTTGATTTAATTTAATTATAATCCTTTTGGGAATGAAAATCTGGACATTTTCTTGTTGGTTAAGTAATCCTATTAGGGAACTGAGGCTGTCAAGAAATATTTTTGTTTGGCAAGTTGGTTGCAGTAGGAGCACACTGGCTCTCCCTATGACCCTGCCTTATCTTCAGCTTGCATTTGAAATGGTACTTCTTTCTGTCCATACAATAGGAATGAAAGATTTTAACAGGTGTCTATCATGATCTTAGGCTTAGGGTCTACTTTTCTTAATTGTTTAGGTATTAGCTTCAAATGTAGGCATTTTACTAGCACACAGAAACCACCTATTCTTATCAAGAACAATATAAAAGCATATGAACACTTTGTCTCAAAGCTTCATCCCATATATCCCTGGCAGGAGGTTAATCTATATCCTAACAGGAATTTAGAAAGCATGGGAATATATGCCTGTCCTAAGTACTTCCCAGCTTTCAGCAGTTCGTAGCACAGGGACTTCCTGAGACAGGTTTGGTTTAAATAACACAGCATAAAATTAACTCACTTAGACTGATAAAGTTGGTTTCTGTTATAACAGCCCTACTATGTAACATCTCCATCCAAGAACATCCTAGTGCACCCTGTTACCAAGAAATGAATATTGCATTGAGGGATTTACTGCATATTGAGAAAAGGTCCTCCCTGGAAGCCATCCCACTGCTTCACTGTGTCCTGTTCCACCTCAGTCCCGGCAATGGTGAGAGCAGACTCCCTTCCCTCCAAACACCTGAACTCCTGCAGAGCAAAGCAAAATCACAGACCCTGGACAAAAAAATCACAGACTCAGGACACTGAGTCGGAGTTGTCTGGACCCTTAGGAGACAAATTTTTCTGTTTGCCCCTTTTTATTGTGTAGTAGCTGCACAGATAGGCTTTTAGAAACCCTGGTTGCTTCACAACAAATATTTTTATCCCTTTCTAAAGCCTCAATGTACACATAAAAAGACAAGAGTGTGCTCAGACCAATGTTGTGTCAACTTGATCAATCGAGATGAAGTATTTTTGCAATAAACCTAATTTTTTTCCAAGGATCTTACAAGGAGATGAGTCTTGTTCCTAGTTCAGGTGAAATCAACTCACATTGTCTTTGTGTTTCAACTGCTGTTTACACTGTAGTGAGAACTACCTCCTTAAATACCAACCAATTGTTTCTTTTGTAGAGATACGGTCATAACACAAACAGGGAACCTCATTCCTGTTATTTCCATACATGTTCCATAGGACTTACTGTCCTGTTTGCAAGGGTTCAGAATTCATCCTGAATGCACAGAAATATTTACATTAATTATTAATATATCCTAGGACTTTCACAGTGTAGGCAGACGATGCAGACACAGAAGACTCAATATCCACCACACAGGGCTGAGTTGTGTTGTGCACCACACAGCTGGTGGTTCCTGGCCTGCCAGAGAACAATTAGAAGTAGCACAGTTCATTATGTGTTCCTTTAGTCCTGGCCTTTGGTAGCAAGGACAGCATACAATTGTACTGGTCAGACTCATGCCTGTGCTTTCTTTTAACATTTTTACGCTCTCGGATGAAAGCAAAACGAGCATTAATACATTTTCTCACTTAGCCAGGCACTAATAACAAGGGTTGAAGTGCTGAGGCCTGAACAACAGGAACACAAGAGGTGTTATTCTTAATAAACATTGGTTTCAAATAAAATATTTGGGCTATGCAGTAACATAGGGAATCTAATTGCAATGGATTTTCAACCTCACTGAAGTAGATTTAGAAGAATAGAAAATTATTAAAGACTTGAAGGCTTCCATTAAATTTCTTTCTCCCTTAAGCTTCCTAAACAATATCTTTACAATCTTCAGTTGCATTTTGGCTCCTAACATGGAATCAAAAGGTAGACATGGTGAGCTGTTACTCATCCCAAGGCACATTCTAGACTCTCCAGAGTCTTAAACAATCCTCAGAACCTCTGATGGCGTGGTCTCACCCCCAGCCCAAGAGAATCAAAAGTTCAATTTTCCTCACTTATGCTTGTTCTTTCTCCATTTTATCATTTTTCTCCATTTATCTCAACATTATTTTACAAATATTCTTAACTACATTTACTGCTAATCCTAGCTTTTTGTGCTGGGTTTAACAAAAAAATAAGAAAAGAAAAAACCAACAAACTCACAGATAAAAGCAACAATTTTTTAAGATCCAAGCCTGTAAAAGAAAGGTTTGAAAATATAACATCATTATATGGTTAGAATGCTTATCACTAAGTGAACCATTTTGCCTCTGGTAGCCTGAAGAGGGTATCACAAACTTACTGATAATTTCATTAACAATCTATTTAAAAAAATTACTCCAGTATGCAAATAGAATTATGCCAGTCAATATCAGGATAAAGATTTAAAGACAGACAAGAACTCTTCTAATAACTTAATTCTTTTCCGCCTTTATAAAAACAGTCTTCAGCATTTCATGAACAAGTTAAATGGACTAACTGAGGGTTTTTAATCAATGCTCTGATTGCCCTTAGTAGAAAGGATAATTATGTATTGCACTCACAGCTGCAGCCACAAGCAACTGCAAACACTTGTCCCTTCAGGGAAGCACTGGGAAAACCAATGCACAGCCTTGAGGTACTGAGAGGACCCTCTCAGGTGCAGATGTAGGCTGGATCTGTACCAGCTGGCAGAAGGCACCTGAAAAAATATTTCCTGATGTAATCAGAGCAACTTTCCTACTCACTGCTAAAAAATTGCACCTTGTTATCCAGTCCTGCAGGCAGCTACGGCCTCTATTTGTTCTGTGCTGCCAGCACCACAATGTCTGCAGCAACAGGACCCACTTCATCCCATTGCACTTTTGCAGGTGCTCAGGCCACACTTCTGGGTTGTGGAAAGCACATTGCTCGTGGGTCTCTCCCCAGGGCTGGTGGGTCACCTGCTGCTACCCGTTCCTCAGTGGCAGCACAAGTGCTGCTGCAGTGGGACTCTGGGCAGTGTCACTGCACAGTCCCCAGGTGCCCTAGGGGTTCCCCAAGGAGAGACCTGCTCATTGTCACTTCCTGCAGGTTACCCTTCCCTGGGTGTTGGCCATGTGGGACCGGGCTGAGCGTGGACTGTGACAGGTGCCTCTGTCACTTGACATCCTCCCAAGGGAACAACGAGCGCTTGGAACAACGGGAAGGCTGATACCATTGCAGGGCCCTGAGCTGGCACCAGAACAAAACCAGCTCTGGCAGATACATACTCCTGGTAAGAATAGACTTCATCAGACCCTGACCACATGCCTTTCTTTGCTGTTCATAACTACTGCTATGAATACATTTATTGCATTTTTTTGCCAATGTTCCACAAAAGCTACCTCTACCACTCAGTATTCAAACACAAATGTAATCACTAACCTGTTAACAGAGTGCTTTCTATTGTTTTTAAATATATTTCCTTGTGCTGCTGTTAAGCAAAAAAAAAAGCACATAGTGACTGAAATAAACCATCAACAAGAATACTAAACTAAACTCTGTTCTTATAAATTGTTTGTATAACATCTAAAGAGATATAATAATTGTTTGCCTATTAACAGCCAGAAAGCTGACAAAAACGTTAAGTAACTATTTATTCACTGTAAAATATGTACAACACAATTGCTTCCAGCAAAACCCTTAAATGGGAATGACATACTTTAGAGGCACCACTAATATTTCCTGCAATTACAACCAGTGAGGAAATTTTCTTTAGGAATAACAGCCTGCACTTGTCAGGTCTCATATCTATCATCAACCAAACAACCCAAAGGGAAATACACAGCAGTGAAAACTCTGTGAAAGATTTAATTTCTGCATTGATGGGTGATTCTATTTCCCATTCATCTAAATGGTTTGCCTGGGCTCCCAGGCCTCTGGTAAATGCATCTTTCCATCTTCCCATAGAGGAGCTGAGTTTACACTCAAGGACTGACTACATGAAAGATGAGCCAATTATTAGACATGAAACAACCTCTCCTGGCAGGGGAAGGGAGCAAAGCAGCACCACTCCTCTGTTAGAGGCACAAGGGTGCTTTCTATTTTGTTACAGCTGCATTTGATGGGCATTATTCACTTTAAATGACTAAGAGCACAAGCGTGACTCAGATGAAGGCAGAAGGACTGGCATTGACAAAGGCAGCTCACGTGTGCTGCACATGTAAAACCAGCAGCAGGGCCTACATTTCTCAGAATTATCTCTAGGTTGGCATTTGCCTTTGCGGAGCAGATACCAAAACACACTGAGCATCTGTGACATCCTCCTTACACAAAGTAGGGGCAGCTTTCAGAAATCTGTTTTCTCCTGTACTTTCCTGTCCACAAGATGCAGTAACTCCATTAGCTGCTGTCATATGAGAAAGAGACTGGCTCATGTTTCAAATAATTGTGCATTTTATAAGAGGAAGGGTTCATGGTGCCAAACCTGTCCACACATGTTTTAGCCAGGATTCAGTTGTACAGCCACCACAGGAAGTCTGAACATTAGAAAAAATCAGCCTGATCTTCTCACTCTCGCTGTATAGCAAGACCAGAAAATACAAAAAATAACAAACAGCCAAATCACTGGGAGACATTCAGTACAACATGTCTTAAGGAGAACACTTAAAGCTTGGGAAGCATGAGCAGCCCAATCACAGACTCCCCTAAAGAGGAATGTGCACTTTCCTGACAAGGGTCAGGAATAGATCTGCTGGCTGCAAGCAAGACTTCCAATTTTTTGCAAGAAGTGGAAAGAACAGTGTCAAGCATGAATTTATAGATATTAAGACCCTTTACTGCTGAGTCTGTTAAAACAACAGCAGTTTTTTAGATTAATAAGATTAGCTATAAGATTAGTAAGATTAGCTAGATTAATAAGAATAGCTATATAGACTAGCGAAACCTGAAAAAATATGAAACTGTTAATCACACCCTTTGGGATTCATGGTCCCTATTTTTGTTTAGTAATTTTCTATCAATTAGCTGAGGGGAAAAAAAGGAAAGAAAAAATAGCCAATAGTTGTTTATACTGCACAGTAAACATTAGATAAAACAAATTAGAGAGGCAATGATGCAAACTTAATGTAGGGAGAGAGCATGGAACCCTCATGGAATCCAGAGTGGGTTGGTTTGGAGGGGACCTTAAGGGCCATCTGGTGGGACGCCCTGCCATGGGCAGGGACACCTCCCAGCAGACCAGGTCACTGCAAGACCTGTTCAGCCTGGCCTGGGACATTTCCAGGGATGGGGCAGCCCCAGCATCTCTGGGTAAGTGGTTGCAGGGCCTGACCCCCAGTCCCAGGGAAGAATTCCCTCCTAATCCCCAGTGTCTCCCTTTTTCCTGCAGAAAGTGGCCTGTGCCAAGGGATTTGGCTCCAAGAAGGCCGGGGATCAGAGCGGGCTCTGTGGTAGACACGACTCCTGCAGGCAGATGTGGAAGGGGACCTTGGCCCCCAGCCCTGAAGAGCTGGGAGGGAATAACAGCTGCCTTCAGCTGGCTGGAGTTCCTGTTGGCTCTGGGGTTTCTGTCTGTGGACACGGGATCCTGGC
>WEIV01003222.1:1711-28028 GCA_013390005.1 Calyptomena viridis
ATATTTTCTCCTTCACCCTGGATGCACCTGTGGCTTTTAACCATGAGTATCCTAGTCAGACAGGTATTTTTCTATATGGCCTCAAAGCCCATAGATTTGTAAGGCACAGATTTTCTAATGACAACTTATGCCACTGAAAAAAAAAGCTAATTTTCAACACTCACTTTCATCTCTGGAATGTCCAAAAATAACAGGTTTTAAAACTGCTACAAGTTTATCCCCAAAGAGGGAAGGATTAGCATGTAATCTTTTACATCTCCCTTTGAGCCCTGCTCTGGTGGGCTCATCATAACCAAGGCACCTGAACTCCTAAACAAGTGGAAATGAAAATAAGCCTCTGCAAAAATAAAAATCTAATTTTTTTTTTTCCCGGATAGCAAGTGCTGTATCTGGAATATGCAATGGCATATAAAAGGCTGTAAAAGGCCTTTGCAAGTACATGTTTGAGACAGGCTGTACTAAAGTGCGTGGCTTCCCCACCACAGGGAGTAAAAATACTCCCTGAATTCTTCAATAATCCTCATTTGCAACATTTGGTAAATATGTACTTAAAACTTTTAATATCTAGATATACTTTGGGACATAATATATCTACACTTAAACTTTAATTCCCCCTGAAATAATTTCAGGCACAAAAGAACCTTGAAAAAACATTTGTCCCTATTTTGCTAAATAGTGCAAAATAAATAAAGGTGCAGGAGCAATATTTTACTGGGATGCATGAAGATTTGACTGTTGACACGAAAGACTTGCTGACAACAAAGACAGACTGTCAGGGATTGCGTGTTGCACTACATAGATTGATGGATGGAGAAGAAAACATGAAAAGAGAAAAACTCAAAGAAAACCACAAAAGAACTTATAGAAGAGCAGAACCTAGAAAATTAATGCTAAGTGGTAAACTACAGAAAAGTGGATAATGGAAGGACAACACTGGTGTTGCTTTGCCTCCAGTGTCTTAGAGATGAACAGATGAACAGTAGCCTTCAGAGTCCTAAGCAACAATGCAACATTTTCACAACAATGCGTTCCAGGATGCAGTAGGAATTAATGTTCAGCTTCACTTAAAAGGATAAAATGGAGGGTGGGAATCATGGGGAGAACTGAATGCCACTGGACCAAACTAGCTATTCCTTTATTGCCTTTGGTATTCAGATGACATTTACTCTTACCCTTTTTTAAAATCCTGAGGGAATCACTGAATTATATATGCACATATATATCCAATACAGAGAGCTGAAAAGTAGAGTTTGCCTTCAGGGCCTGCAATTAGGGATTTGCTAAGTCAGCTATATGCTGTCAGGGAATCAAGGAAATCTCCATTAGAATGCCATTAGGACCTGCAGAAAAGCTCTACATTTCTTAGTCCCCTTGCTCTACATACATTCTATTATACTCCAGAAAATTTCCATATTTTTGCAGAAACATTTCTCCTTAATGAATATTATTGGAAGTTCTAATAGGTTTGTTTAGATCAGCATAAATGCCCTTCAATCATCCTACCTAGGGTAGCTTGAACTGGGCAATCATTTGGCAGACTTCCATATTAGCATGTGGAGTCTCTGGCAAGAGTGGGTTGAGCAGAGTTCACGCAGAACTGCTGAAAAAAAATTTGATAACAGTAATTTTTTAAAAATTACCAGTGAACAGTCAAGTCGGCTTTAATGCTCATTTCCCTGGCTTGCTTTCTGACCTTCAAATAGAAATGTTTGTTCATAAGCAGCTGGTTGTTTTAATCTCCACATCATTTTTGTGCGAACATTTATACAAAAGACATAAAGGGAGCAATAGAACAGAAGAAAAAGAAGAGAGCTTGATCATTTCTGGAGAGTTTTTATGGTGGTACTCTTGGTAATTGTAATCTGCACTTGATTTTATTACACATTAAGATCTAGGAACCAATAGGGAAGAGTGAAATTGCTGACATAAAGTATAAAAGGAGTTTTTCATTAACTTGTAAATTTGCAAAATGTGTTATGTAATTTCTTATTAACTTGGAAATTTTGGCAGCACAAACAAGTAGTGAGAAGTCCATGCATAGTGACATACATGCAAAACTGTACTGTACATTACACCTGCACAGGTGAGAGCTCCCACATGATTCCACTGAAACTGGTGAGAATGCTGACTAACCTGGAACCTCAATGATTTTTTTCCTTGATCTAAAAGAATAAGCTCTGTAGAATAAACTGCCAAATTTTGTAGGATAAACTACAGGGGCTAGATACCCCTCCAGCTGGAGGAGTCTTCTGTGGGAAGGAGATACCCCAACATACCAAACTTGGTATTCAATCTCTATGAATGCTTCTTTAAAATAGCTTTATTTCAATCTACTAGAAATTGTTGCACTTGACATTTCTATCTTATTTAGTATTATCGCATTTAACGTGCTGCAACATACAGGAACATCCAGCTCTGTAGGGAATTTTGGAGCAGCAGTGCACCTTGGATCTGGATGTTCTGGCTGCTTTATGAAGCATGTTGCTTCCTAAACCAACACACATGGAAAGGAATTGGCATAATCTAGGAGGATTCCATGGCACAATTCAGGTCTTCCATGAATATTACAAGTTTATTATGGGGTAAAGAAGTATGCCTCTAAAGCCTGTCACTTCAACAGCTCTTAGGAAAGATACAGAATAAAGGAGTACGCATTTTCTGATCACCTACAAACCACTTTCCTTTCAGGGTAAATCCAACCTTTAATATAGAATGTATATTGTGTAATCTGCCGTGTTTTTTCTTGGTAAATTTAATAATTCCCTTGGCATAGCTGCCAATATCTTTAAGAATGTGGAAAGGCAGGTGACAATTTTCATGTAAATTGTATAACAGATTCAAACAGTTCACCTGAAACATGTAAAATGTATGAAACTGAGAGCTGCTTTACATAAGTCATGGCAGAGCCAGGCACTGCATCCTGAAAAAAATCTGGCTGAAGGAATGGAGTGTACCTAGAGACAACATCATTATGAAGATGTAAGAAATCAAACATGGGTACATTTCTTTTTCCAGGTTTCCCAAATGGACTAGTCCGCAATTCAGACTAGTGGCTTGTAAAGTTTCCCCTTAAAAAAACCCATGATTTTGAGTTGTAGCATCATAAAATTGTGTCTGAAACCAATACATTCCATTTTTATACTTGCATAACTTAGAAACAATTAAACTGACTTCTTTCCCATAACCTAATAAAAGAAAAATCCAGTCTTGTTTAAAATCTTTGTCTGCCAAATGCAAATTAGAAATATTTTTCAGGATTGTTTTATGAAGCCATGAAAATAGGATATATAACGAAAAAACCCTCACAGACCTATAACTACAGAAGTGCAAAGAAGCACTGGTTGGAATACAAAACATCATCAGCTGACTTACCTCTTTATTAATCTCCCTTGCTAAGTGTTTAGTTATTGTAAATGCTTTAGAATTTGTATAATTTATGTAAATTATTAAACACCTGTTCTCATCCCATAAATGAAGGATATGGAAAAATCTCTTCAGTTTAATGGATTCTTGGCTTGAATTGTCATTATTTTCTCGGCAACTACAAAGAAACTGTAGTTCCCTAATGGTCAGATTTTGTTGGCAAAACACAGATGTTCAGAATATACCATTCTAAAACTGATCTACTCTTGGTGGTTTTGCTAACAAAATGTCATTAAAACACAATTAGAAAGTCAGTGGTGAAAAACAATGACACATAGATTCTCACAATTTACATTCCCCTTCGTTGCAGATGTGATACTGCTGGATAATGCAGTTTGATTGGATGTGTCCTACCTCTCTGAGTTTTCTGGTCCAAGTTTTCTGGTCCATCTATCGGTAAATTGCTTTCATGTGTCTCTGCCATAAGCTGCTATCTACTCTGTTTCCATCAGGACACAGTTTAAGAAAAGGGAAGCCACTAGGAGAAGGTAAATTGGGTGTACCTCTTCAGTTGTAGGTCATGCTATTAGTTAAGAAAGGTAATGTTTCATATACACAATTACCTTTGCCCTTTCTTTGTCAATGAGAGAAATTACTATTTTGTTCATATCCAATTGCAGACTAGAGTTTGTAATACGCACTTCTCTCTGAACAAATTTTGAGTGCCTGCAGAGCTGCCAATTGCCATTCAGTGCTGGGAGAAGCTGGCACATCACCCAGCAATCATGACCTGTTCACTAATGGGACCAATTTAGGTGATCGTGACTGCTAATAAAATTCACCCCACCTACTTGCTTGGACCCCTTTCCCTCACTGTGTTCAGCTACACTACCTCAGACGAGCTTGAAACAACTGAACCAAAAGATACAACTTGCAGTTGAACTGCCCTTGCAGCATCAGTGAGTGGGGAGCTGCTGCTCAATACTCTCTGTGGTGCTGGCGTGGGATTTGCACTGGACTCCTGTAAGATACAAAACGCACAAAACAACAAACACAGCTTATTGGAGGAATTAGATCCATTCATGGTCTAAGAATTCTGATACTCATAATTATTTTTAAAAGCTTTTTGCTTTGCAATTTCTCAAGGATGAGCTCAGTTTCTCATTTAATTATTCAGTCAGTCTGTTCTGCATTATATTTCTGCATACTTACATTGGTTTTGTTCAAGTTTCTAAATTTTCCATAAGACACAATGTGTTATTGTTTTACTAATAGAAAAATAATTAATATTCAAATTAAATTATATTTTTATTACATTTTTAAAAGTCCTGATTGTGAGGGGGTTAAGTTTGAAGATTTCAATCAGCTTGTAAATATCTGACCATTTGTTGATTCTGGCCTCCCACACTTCTAAGTACTCTGTAGGAATGTAAAATCTGGAGTTCAACTGATAATGGGTAATTTTTATGCCCATACATTGCACTTGTTTAACAAACAGAAATCAGACTGAATGCATCGCACTTGGTGAGAGGAAGAACAGTGACTCACCATGATGGTGAAGGCTGGTGTGTGCTGGTAAGGTCAGTTATTAGAATCAACCTGATGTAGAGGAGAACTTGTCCTGCCTTAGTAGAACATTGCCAGACCTTATGTTGAATGTAGAGGGTAAGAGACAACTAATTTAAGCTTTATTAAAGTTTAATTCTACTCTAGCTGAAGTGGATTGAACAAAGGAGAAGCAGAAAGATTTACGTGAAACAAGCCACCATATTTCTTGAAGTAAGCCAAAAGTAAATTTTCAAGTGTTGTCAGTTGTCGTGGTCACTTCCTGATTTCTTGAGTCTTGATGGGACTAGAATAAGAATTAAAATGTTGTAAAAAATTCTTTTACTAAGTCAAAACTGTGGCAGATGTCTGCAAGTTTGCATTAAATATAGAGAGCATAGTTCTGATCTGCCAGCAGTGAAAGGCATTAATTCTCAGGGACACTAGTTCATCTTCCTACACCTGTGGTTTTATGAGTCACTATGCTGAGCATAGAGCCTAATACGAGCATTTGGTCTTTCTCTGCTTTGCACAGCACACAGAATATCTCAGCACATATGTGTACACTCCTTTAAGCCATCCCCCCGTGCCCATTGATTGCCTTCAGCTTGACAGTAATCCCCTTTCCTGGGACATAATTCCTGTCTTTAATGTGGAATAAACCTGAAAGCTGGAAGACATCCTCTTTACTTCTATAAACAGTTGTGGATGAATGCAACTTATCCTGTTCGACAGTTTTTAAAAAGGTTCTCTGTTTTTTATCATCATTACTTGAGCAACAATGGCTCCTCAGTATTAGCTAGCTTTAATGTTTGCATATTAATGTACATGATATAACAAGAATCTATTAAATATATCCCAATAACATTAATAAACATAGTAAATGCATTTATTGTACCACCAGAAAAGACTAAATATCAGAATATCACACTTAATAGGTAACATTTAATGCAGCACACAGCAGAAGACAAATAAGATATTCAACAAACATAAAAACCACAAGTGTAATAACCTGTGTTTCAAAAAGTAAGTTAATAAGTAAAATTAAGAGAGACTTATTTTGCTTCAAGTTTTAACTCTAGTCCTTTCTTACACTACATGATTAGTATTTTTCTGTGAAACTCCACAATATGTACTTTTACCCACGACTCCTGCTAGGCTCAGAAGAGGTGGGAGATGAAAAAAGGCCCTCACTGGTATTTCTAGTATATAAAAACTGCTTCTGGCTGGTGGCCTTTAAGATCAAACTGTACTTAAAAGGACATTGCCAGATCAACATCTTTTCTCCTGTCTAGCCATTGGAAGTGACCCAAAAAATAAAATGTGTGCTAAACAAGCCACGTTGTTTGTTGTAATGAAAATTATTATATATCTTCATATCTGGACAGCATGGGTGGTGTTACCTCTTGGTGGGCAGGAATGTTTCCTGCTTTTCTGAACGGGTTTGTTTCGGGCTGTATAGTCCTTAGACTGAGACTGCAGAGGACACGCTTTGGGCAAATGAATCACCTGGCTTTGCACTGTCACAGTCTTGAAAGGAGCACAGCAACTGTTTAACAGAGAACAATACTATCCATTCTCTCTGACTGAAAGAATGAATTTTGTATTTGTTTATCTCTGAATACAGATCTCTCACACATACATGCAGACATGTATTAAGTGTGCATGCATACACATCAACAGCTCTGCAAACGACCTTAACAAGAATCTTTTTAACACACTCAGAGTTGGATCAGGACCTCTCTGGTTCTCAGCTACACTAGAAATACAAAAAGAGCTAGCAATTTAGCACAGTATGCCTTGTAATTAGTTTAATCATTGTCAGCATGTAACTATAAACCACATACTAATTAGCCATCTTAGTATATCGATGGGATTTTTCTCAGTTGTCTTTTAAGTTCTTTGTGGAAGTAAGCTGAGGTCCCCTGTGAGAAGCAGGAAGGCAACTTTCCACATTTGCTAAGATGTGCAAATATGGGAACTACTAGGTGCCTGTTATCAAAAAGTAGGTTTGGCATAATTTACAAATCAGCAGAAATGTAAGGATTGAGTAATTTGGAAAAGCGATTCTGCAAATGTTTGACAGCAGTGAGTGAGAGATAAGGCTGACTGCAGCACTTGATGCAGGATCCAGGATTGGAACTGCTCCAAATCTCAGGAGGCCTCTGATCCACAGATCTTGTTCAGATCCTTCTGTGGTTTTAAGTGGTTGAAGGTGCGTTTGTTATTCAGTTAGATTCTCTTTGTAAAACAGAATAGCAAGTGCTCGAAAGGGTGATAGATTGAGTTCTCTTCTTATACCAGTGTAAAATACTATTGGAAATACTTACTATTCATTTCCAACCTGTGACTGTCTCCTCAGGTACTGTGTCACATCTTTCTTTTCTCAGGGTAATATGAGATTATTACAGTCTGTTAAGATAAACAATGCAAAGAGATTTACCAAAAGAGAATTTGCCCCAGCATAGTGGCAGTCTTTGGTGGCACTGCCAGTAACATCCAGGCACATCACAGCTCTTCAAATGCGAGAACACGACCCAAGTGTAGCAGCCCCGTGAGCTGCCTTGGGAAGGTTAGTCAGCCCCTGACACCTCTGGGAAGATCAGCCAAGCAGTGGAAACTGTATCAGTGCTTAAAAAACCTCACAGCTGTCTTTCAAGGGGCAAGGGAGCTAGAGGAAAAGCTGCAAATAGAATAACTATTCAGGGATAGATTGATGGGGAGTGAAGGTCATGGAATGGTTATTAAGAATGGAAGTGGTAACAGCAGCAGCAGAAGCAATTTTACCTGACCAGAACAGATTCAGAAATTGGCCTTTATTTGTATCAGACCAAGAAATTCTCTTTATCTCCTTATTTGATGGGTAGAAGTTAGGAAAAAGAAATGGAAGGGATTTCCCCAGAGACCAAGTGCTCCTTCTTGTCCTACAGCAAAGAGAAAGGAGTTCATTTCATTTTGTTGTGGTGCAATAATGCTTAAAAGGACCAGTTTTAGGAGTAAAAAATTCACCTCCAGCCATTTATGATTTATGCTGAGACACTACAATGCCAGTGTTTACAGATGTTCAGAAGCCTGTTGCAAAACAAAACATATTTCCAAAAATTCCTGGGGCTAGAAGTGCAAATCTCATTCTCACTCATGAGACCTTGCATAAACAGTGCCTTGCTGCCATGACAGGGCTGCTCATTAGTGCTCATCAGTGTGGAGGAAGCTGCAGAACTGCATGTCCTATAAGGCTCTTCAAGCTTTGTAAACTACAGACCAGACATGCAGCCTATGTCGGTGAGTTGCAGGTCCCATACTGCTCCAAATCTGCCTGACTCTAATTAATTCCCAGTTCAGCTATTCCCAAATTCAACTGTTCCCACTTACGCACACTAAGGATCTGTCCCGCTTCATCAGTAGGATAAATTCCTTGGGATCATCTGTGTTGTAGGTTTTATGTTCAGCTTTCCATGTGTTCCCTTTTCTGTCTGTAGGGAATTTTGCCCATGTCCTGCTTTATTCCAAGAAAACTACACTTTGGTGCCCAATTTTTGTTGTGCAAAATGACCTAGCCACAAGAAATTTGAGACTTGGGATGGCAGTCTGGCCTTGAATTGATTTAAAAACACTACTAGGTTAATTTAGGTTTCTCAGTGGGCATATTCATGGGGCAGAGATATTTCTTCTAATATGTATGCATGTGTATTCACACAGACACATTCATGCCCATATATAAACATAGAGTTTAGGTCAGAATAAGGAACCCAGAGAACATACTGTTGAAAACACAAAGGAAAATTAAGCTTAAGGTAGTGCTTATTACTTCTTGCAGTCAGGCCATTTATTTAGGTCCACATAAAGATCCAAGTCTGAATATTTGTCACCAATATATTTTTCTTCAATGCTGTCATGCTCAACATATCTTATTCTAAAACATTTAGATGCATATTTATATGTAACTTCAGTGGGTGCAGAGAGAACAGGAATAATGAAGTGGCTTGAAGGTTATTAGAAACACTGTTAGAAGCTAGAGAAATGACAGGACTATCTATAATCATCCCCTTGCATGAAGCCATTTGATTTTGTGGTATGAAAACCACAAATAGTGTTTGTGAACAAGATGTCCTCAAATTTGGCACAAGAATATGTTCATTATTCCCTGTAAGTAAGACCCCATTATGAGTGATGATGTGTCAAAAGTCACAAAAATGTTGAAATTCTGATTCAGATGAAAAAAGTAGTACATGATGAATCTATGCGTGAAATGTATTAAATCCAGACTAGAATAGTATTTCTGTCTCCATTAGCAACAAGCACCCAAGAGGATGCAGAGACTGACTTAAAGGAAAGATTGTTTGTGATATGAATGACAATTTCCAAGACACATACCAAAGTGATGGCACAAACATCCAGCCTGAGTCTCCTCCCCAGGTCCCACTTCAAGTGATGTTTCAAACCAATGAGGCAGACACTGTCAGCCAATCATCTTTGGATTATTTATTGCTCTATTTTCACATTTAGAACCTTTCTGTTAGCTATTAGCAGTGATTCAGTAGCACTGCAGGTTATAAGTGAATAAGGGAAAGTTTACTCCAGAGACCTCACTTTAACAGCACTTCCTCTACATTTTTTCTCCTCTCTAGTAGCTGTCCAATCTATGATCCTGCTCACTATATTTATCTCATTAATGAAATTTTACACAGTTGTCTGACAATTCAGGTTATGCAAGGATTTCTTTCCAATTTGAATGAGTGCAGATTATCTGAGAAATTATAGTACAGTTCTCTTGGGGAAAAAAACCAAACAAACATAGAGATGACATTTCCAGATATGATAATGTTATTACTTAGAAAGGAAGCGTAAGAAATCAAAAGTTTCACCACACATAAAGATCATTGATTTCCTATGCCTGTCCATAGATGAGTTGGTTTTCATGGTATTGAAGTTCACTACTGCAGATAGAGGTCACTTGTATAAGTAAACAGTCCTTCTAATAACTCTCTTGGGGGACCACAACCTCTGCTTCACTTAGGATCAAGCAATTTTGATGCACCACTTTTAAAGCTAGCTTTAAATGTACTTATCTACATGCATCAGAAAGCAATCACATTATTACTAAAGGGTATATACAACACTAGCTTATTTATTCATTTTTGTTCTATGCATACATGTTATGTAACTTCATTGATTTCCGTTTCTCATTTCTATTTCCTCATTTCAGTTAGTTTTATAGCCGTAACAAATTACATTTTCAGTTCAAAGTCAGTTTCCTTTCTTTTCCCCTTGCTATTCTTCCCCTGCTATTCTTTCCCCTTAGGTTTCCAAAGGTTAGCTTGTGATTTTGCAGATAAGCATTCCTAGCATCTAAGACTCTATGAGCAGAAGTTCAGTACCAGAACATGCAAACTTTTTGTGAAAAGGTGCACTATAAATATGAACAGAAGTTTGACGGTTTATTTTCCAGGAAAAAAAATCCCAGATTGCAACTACCTAATATTTTGGATGTATAACTGTGTTAATGACAACATTTGTCTTTACAAATCGGAGTCAAGTGGTGGTAATTTCGATTTTCATATGATCAATCTTTCAAATTTGAAAGTCCATATTAGATAACTGCTTCAGTGCTTCACAGTGAGCAAAGTAAATTATCGGAGAAGACTCTAAAATTGGGCCTTAGAACAACCCTATGGTCATAGAGCAGCACTGAGGAGTGTCCTCTGAGGCACTTAACTTTTGGCATAGATGTGTGTATAGCAAAGGAACATGGCTTTTGTCTAATCCACAGCACGTATTTTATTTGCAGCTGATCCCTTTACTCCCTGTAATAGGAGCTAAATCTTCACACCTGACAGACCCTGACAAAGGCCTAGGGGATGGAGGAGTTTTCAGGCTTAGCCTCCTCCACCACGGTCTGAAAAAGCCCTGGCAATCCAGTTTTTTCACATTAAATCTTCACAAGGGAGCCCACCCCGAAAACCATGGGGAGTTTTAAGTCTCCTTCTCTCTTTCTATAGTTAAACCTAAAACTGCTGTTGCCCCAGGACTCTGAATCTTTGGGACTCCATCACAGCTCCTTTTTCTGAAACCAGATTTAAATGGGCCCCCTTATAAGCTTACAACAACTGGGAACCTGAGCCAGAGAGGAACGGCAGTTAGTTATTAACAAGTTCTTCCAAGGCAGCCTAAAGGGGATTGTCCACCAGTGTTTGAATATCCAGCTATCAATTCACTACAGTTCTAGCAAGAAGGAGGAAAAAAAATCTGGTAAATGACTAACACATGTGCGTAGAGCAGGACCTTAGCTCTAGATGTACTAATAACTGTGACTTTTTGTACAATTTTTTTTGGAAGAGGTCAGTGGAATTTAACAAACAATGTACTACCAGGCTTCCTGTTACTTGTAATTACAAGAATGAGCAATCTTTCATTTTAATAGGTCACATACTTTTCCCCCCCTTGCTAGCATTTCTTATAAGCAGACAATGGTGTTAGGTTAAAAAAAAAAAAGGAAACCATTGCCATTTAAAACTTTTAGACTAAACATTAACATTGGTGGTATGCTAGCAGAATCTGGGACAAATCCTGCCCTAACTCAAGAAGTGCAAAGGGCCAGCTCACAGCAGCATGATGCATAACAAATGAGCTGTCTGGAAAAAGTAGGATAAGGATGGCAGGAGGAGAAGACTTATTGCAGAGATGGGAAACAGTGTGAAATATAGTTCAAAGAATCACTGAACTGGGGTGTTTGAAAATCCTGTAGGTATGCACAGCTATTACTGCTTCCCCCCAGCAGATCTAGGGGCATTACAAATATAGAAAAATTTGCTGTTAGCCAGCCAGAGTAGTCTCTTTTGGGAAGTTCTACTGTAGTCTACTGGCTGTCTTGGCAAACCTTTCCTTACTTTTTCCATGGATGATCTGTCTTTACTAAGCAATGAAGGGGCAAATTGGTACTTTGTTTGTATATACCAGGTGTCAATCGAGTGTGTAATTTAAGGTGTAGATTGAGACACAGAAAAAAAAGACATCAGTTTTCCTAGAGCAAAATAACATCTAATTTTTTTTAAGGGTGGATATGTTTTACAGACAAGGTAATACTAAGAGAATAACCAATTATCAGTACAGTCTTCTCTTGGTAATTGTCACAGAAATACTGAGTATAGAGGTTTCAGATCACACTAAAGACCTTAAGTTCTTCTTACTTCTATTAAGACTATTACTACAGAGCTTTGTTACAGTTGTTTTTCACCAAAGATCAAAACTTGCTCAACAGATTATGCTGAAAAGCAGGGAGGAAATAAAACTAGGAATAGAGCAATTGTTATATATTAAACCAAACAGAATCTTGTTATCATAGTGTTCTGTACTTATGATACAACTGATAGAGAAAATATTTTGCAAAAAAATTGTACTTCTAAAAACTACTATGACTTAGTACTGGTACTAAAACAATTGTGGGAAAATATGCTACTGCCGCAAATAACTTTCAGCACTTTCTTAGTAAGCCTTTAACAGTACATTTTTAAAAGGCTAATATTAAACTTCTCATCTCAAGAGGACTGAATGGCTATAAGATCACTAAACCGCTCTATATGAAGCCCCTAATTCTCTCACTTTCACCTCTAATCTGCAACCCCCTGGCCCTGGCAGAAGCCACCACCTGACAGACCTGTAGAGATGTATTCCCATCAAGCACCAGCACTACCACCCTTGTTTTCTGCATAAGCAGGATATGAAGAGACTGAAACATTATTGAGTCAACCCCCAGTACAGAAGAAAGCCATATTCCCTGCCCACATGTGTTTCAGTTCTCCAGGCTATAAGCACAAACCTTGTAAGGCTAGTTGGCTGCAATGTTTCCACTTCTGTGACTGGTCCTTGGCCCTGCAGGGAAGCTCCAGCCTGCTCAGCCTGTCCACACCATGAGATCGGGTTCCAAAGCACATTGGTGTTCAGCTGCCAGAGGCCAGATGTATTGGGTTTTCTGTGGTTAGGTTTTGGTTGTGGTGGGGGGTCTGTCAGGGAGGCTTCTTTCAGAAGCTGCTGGAAGCTTCCCCAGTGTCCAGCAGAGCCAATGCCAGCCAGTTCTAGGCCAGACCCAAGGCCAGGTCAATCAGAACTGCTAGTAACGCCTCTGTGATAACATATTTAAAAGGAGGAAAAAAAATTAAGGTTAGATGAAGATGGCCACCAGAGAAGAGCAGAGTCAGAACATGTGAACAACAATGTAGACACCAAGGTCAGTGCAGAAGGAGGGGAAGGAGGTGCTCCAGGTGCTGGAGCTGAGGCTCCCCTGCAGCTGTTGGAGGACCACAGCGATGCAGAGATCCACCTGCAGCCCATGAAGGAACCCATCCCAGAGTAGGTGGATGCTGGAAGGAGGCTGTGACTCCCTGGGAGGCCCATGTTAGAGCAGGGTGGGTCCTGGCAGGGACCTGCAGCCTGTGGGGAGAGGAGCCCACTCTGGAGCAGGATTTTCCTGGTAGGACTTGGTGCCCATGGGGGACCCACACTGGAGCAGCCTGTGCCTGAAGGACTGCACCCTGTGGAGAAGTGACCCATGTGGCAGCAGTGTCTGAAGGAACTGATGCCCATGGAACGGACTCACACTGGAGCAGTTCATGAAGAACTGTCTCCCGCGGGAGGGACCCCATGGGAAGCAGGGGAAGGACTCCTGTCTCTGAGCAGCAGCAGCAGAAACAACAACTGACCACAACTCCCTCTCGTGTCTTCCTGGGCCACTGCAGGAGGAGGGAGAACTTAGAAAGAGATGGGTGGGAAGGGAATGGTGTCTAAGATTTATTGTACTTCTCATTCTTAAGCTCTGATCTTGTTAGTAGTGAATTCAGTTAATATCCCCACTTGGAGTCTGTTTTGCCCGTGACGGTGATCAGCAAGGGATCTCTTGTGGTCCTTAAATCATGAAACCCTTCATTATATTTTCTCTCCCCTGTCCATTTGCAGGGGGAGTGAGGGAGTGGCTTTAGTGAGTCCCTGGCATCCAGCCACTACACCAGGTTAGATAACAGACTCCAGTGGTTTGGGCACAGGCAGTGATGGAGTTGTTGCATGAGCAGTGCAGCAGCAGGATTTAGGAGTACCATGCTTGAAGGGTCATGTTATCTGCTTTGCTATGATGGCAGGTTATTGTAGAATAGATAAGTAATTTAGCAGAGATGACAGAGGAAATGGTCACTCAAAATTGACACTGTCAGCACCAGCCAGCTGCAGAAGAGTGTGGGAGGTGTGGGGTCAGGCTGACAGCCATAACCCCTGCAGACAGGGACTGCTCCATGTCCCTGGGGTTGGTTGACTCTCACTGCCATTAACAGTTCCACTGTGGACAGGATGAGATGAATGTTCTGGAAGTCCTGCTAGAGATGCTCCTGTGTGACCCAGGCTTTGGGCAGCTGCCCTGTGTGTGAGAGTGACTAACAGCAGTACTGAGCCATCAGGCTGGAATGTATTGTTTCTCATGGGTGTACCATCACATTTCTGTGAGTGAAAGCTGTGCCTACCACCTCATCACTGTCCTTCTGTACCGTTTTAGTTTCAGGGGTGGATTTTTAGAATAAGAAGACATGCAAACTCTTGTGTTGAGGAGTACTGGGCTCTCTTCACACAAGTCCTGGGAACCCACCTATCCTGTCTGGCATTTTACAGCATGGCTCCATGCAATTCTAACTGCAAGGAGAGGCACTGACAGCTGGTTTAGTGCTCACAGTGCCAGTATCAATTGCTTCAATCCAGAGAGGAGACTCATCACCCAGGCAGGGCAGGAGCAGTGTGTTGCCTCTGCCTGCACAGTGCTTGCTCTCTGGGAATCAGAATTTACTGGTGCTTAAGGCCTGATCCTACAGGTGCTGAGCACCATATGGCATGCACAGAGCAACCTCATCCCACACACCTCCTAAGAAGTCAGCAGTTTTTAGCTTTTACTTTTCAATGAAAAATACTGCTGGTGTAATAGACTAAATTTTGTAATAAAAAGTGAAAGGCGAAAGCTAACACAGCACCATTTAAAACTGCATCTGGAATACAATTGCTGCTTAAAACCAATGGGGAAAAGCAAGATATGAAGCATCAGAAGAGGGCTTATGATGAAGCCCTTTAAAAAAGAAGAATGTGTTGTAAATAATAAACACCTATACAGTTGTACATGATATAAAACAAATTCTATTTTAGTGTCTTTGTGGAATTAATAAACCTCTCAGCTTTATTCTCCTGGTTTATGAGATCACCAGCACCTCTCTATGGAATTACCTGCTTTTCCACCACAATGTAAAAAATCATTAAGACAGTTTTTCAATATTTTGTTATTGTTTGACCTACAGATTAATATGCCTCTCTAGAATTTGCATTTTCCCTATTGTTTTAGAACAAATTACAGCACAGTAAATGCTGTCTTACTAGAGAGTATTGTGCAGCATTTTCCTACTTGCAGCATAGTTATGACTGGCTCCTGCATCAGCAAAAATTATTAGAATAAAAAAGTTGGGTTTTAGGAGCTCTGAGATCACAACGAGGTTATAGATCAGAAGATATCTTCTTGCACTGGTCCCGTTAGGCTTAGGAAAACAATCTGGTTGTTAAATGTTAATTACTAAATTAGTGAAGCCTAAGCCAAATGGAGAAGGCTTCTTCAGGCCGGAATGACTGTGAAAATAACCAAAGAGAACTCTGTAAAATAATTTCTGTAAAATCTGAAAGAAAACAAAGTTATCTGCATTCACTATCGATTTAGGCAACTCACAGAAAGGTTAGCTTCTTTTCATTAATGTCACTTAGGGCAAAATTTTAGGAGTGCTTTCTAGTTCTGTGCTGAAATCAGGAAAAATTTGCTATTTCACCTGGGTTTCATGTGAAACACAGTAAACTTTAGCTCCTCTCACTTGGCTGTTGCTTAGAAAATGTGATTCTTTGTCAAAATCATTTTCAGCCTGAGGATCATCAAATAACACTTAGGAATTCTAGGAAGGGGAGACAAGTAAGTGAGAGCCTGGGAAGAAGTGATGAATAACTGGGATTGTTTGAGGAGAAGAAGCAGTGCAGGAAGGAAGCCCAGGGTGTTTATGTGAGCAGAGGAACTGGAACAAAAGCTGGGAGAGCTGGTAGAAGTTAATCAGGGGAGCAGCAGGAGGAAAGAGAAAAATATTGGGGATTCTGTGAAAGGAAGAAAAAGGTGACAGTACCAAACACTGTGTGCAAGTAGCAAAGGCAACTTAGGAATGAGAGACCTGTCAGAGAGTTTGTGTGAGAGAGTGATGCACCAGATATTGTAGTGGGACAGGATTGTTGTCACTAGGGTTCAGTTGCTTGGGGAACGTGATGAGGAGCAAGCAACACTTCTTGGTTTTGAGCCAAAAATCACTGGTAAGTCTATTAAAAATCTAAAAAGGTTTAAGCAATAACAGGGGCAGCAAACAGAATGGCATGAAGCTATTCGCGAATTGAAGATCTCTTTTGTGCTACAGCTGAGATATAGAAATAATAAGGATGGTCACTGAAAAATTAAGCACAAAGCAAGGAAATGAAACATGTATGGATACATAACAGTCCTTAACTACACGTGTTTAATGATCATAAGGATTTATGTATACTGCACACTGCTGCAGTCATGCTCATGGGATGAATGATTTTCACAAAATAAAAACAGCTGTGGGGAAATTTTCTCAAACTGTAATAGGAACAATAAAAGCAGTAAAATTAAAAGATGTACCTTAAAATATTGTTCAAGTTGACAGTCCATATGCAACTATCTTTTTATACCAGATATAGCTCAATTAAAATGCAATTATAAGTACAATATTTGCTCCATATTTTGTGCATGCTCTGAGAATAACACCAAATACTCTAATATAAGTTTATCTTTTTAATGAGCTTTGGCTTATTCCATGAACATGTGTATCTTAATAAGGACTGTGTGTTATACCCTCTATGGGACATTGAATAATGGTTCAATATAGAGATGACAAAATACCTTGGATGGAATGGAAGGAAGAAAAGTGGAATGTGAATGATGGAAATTTACATATAATAAAGTTTCCCAGCAATATGGTGGTGGGAAGCAATGTGACTTTCAAGGTCTGAAGGGAGGGGAATTCCATTCCAGGGGTCCTTGGAGACAAACAAAAGTCTGATTCCTTTCTGAACCAGGCTTGGCAAAGAAAATTATTTTCCAGCTTGACAGAGGCTCTGAGATTTCTCAAAATCCCCATTCCTCCCTGAGATGAACCCAGATCAGTTGAGGTGAAGCAATGTGGAGGAGTTAAAGCACTCTCTCTATACATGGATCTCACATTGAGTATACTGACTCTGATGCTTGTCTTAATAATGAGTTAATTGTGATGTATTCACTTGTCTCTTTTTCCCTCTCTTTCTTTCTCTCTCCCTCTTCCACTGCTTTTCAAGGCTGGTAGGTTTATTCTTACTAAGCGGTTATATTTCAACCCCCAAAAATATTTTTTTCTTAGAAATCAACCATCTAAAAAAATTATGGTCATTATAAAGAATGTCGTTATTATCAACTGCAGGAAATAATCATTGTCATACCTAGAAACTATTTCTTTTTTTCTTCTTTTACTTTTTGGGTATTTTTTTTGAAAATTCATAGGGAACAAGATGTCATGCACACCTTTGTTACAGCAACTGTCAGCAAAGGTTAACCTTTTAAGGGCGGTCATTGCCTGTATGTCATGAATTTTTCAATATCCTTTCTTTTTGCAGTAGCTCTGATCCTTTCTTTGCCTTTGTTTCCATCATTATGCCACTATTATAATCCCACTGAGGCCTTCTCAAGTAGAATTAGAACAGCACTTAATTACTAGAATTAGAAATGACAAATATCAGAGTTTTTATCCAGTTGATCTTATCTAAGCTCTTCTGTTTATGAACTTGAATAATCTTGAATCAATGACTTCCAACATTTTCAAAAGACAGAGAGACTTGATTTTTATTTATTTTTTTTTTTTTGCTATGTGCTTACTTTCTCTGTCTTTTTTTCAAAGACTTTTTAGACAGTATGTGCACTAGCTGGCAACTTTGTCTAATTTTGTCTTACTTAGTCTCTTCATTTTTCCTAGCCCTCCATCACTAACTCCTCATTTTCAACTTGCAGTGGGATTATCCATCTTCAGTAAAATCACCTCAAGTCTTTACTCAGAATTTCTCATAATTCTACCCATTTTAATTCTTGCCCATCTAGAACTTTTTCCATAGCTCTAAAGTTGGCTTTCTTGGTCTGAATAGTTGCAAAGTTGTTTAAGCAAGTATAGGAAGATTATTTTTATAATTGCTGCATTAGATGCTTAGTTGGATAAACATGACTTGAGTATGGAAATATCTGAGTCCTTATCTAAACTCTGTACATTATTCTTTGATACTTAAAGTGTATGGGAGAGGAAAAAGGCAGCACTACCCTAAGCAGTTTTCATTTCTTTTTTTGTTTTATCTTAGACATTTCTCATGTTGCTGCTTTCCATTCCTAAGTTTTCCACTCAGCATCTCTTGCATTAGCATGTAGTGATGCTATCTATTATATCCACTTTTGTAAAGAAAATAATAGCAAAGTATTCTAAGTCTCCTCACATGAAAGAAATAAAACTAAAAAACAAACAAACAAACAGAACCACAAAAAAACCCAAACCTCTGTGGTGAGGCTGAGAATAATATGGAGCTAACCCCAAAATCTCTAAGGCTGAAACAGACTTCCTACTTTTAGATGTCAGGAGGCCTGTTCAAATGACTTCAAGCACAACAATAAGTCATAATTTAGGTAATCTGAAATGCTTTAACATGCTGAAAAGCAGAGATGTCCAAGCAGATGTGTTACATCTGAACAGTATATTATTCTGCTATTTTAAAGTAGATGCATTACAAACAAAACTAAAAAAAAATAGTCTGTTTTTTTTCTTTTTCCTAAATGTTTTCAGTCATGCATGTGTTTATTTCTTCTTAAAGGATTCTCTGAAGAATATTGTAATTTGCTTTGTACTGAAATAACCTACCTGTGTAAACCATTGTTTAGGAATATAGAATAATTGGAAGATTCTCTTATTCAAAAGTCTATTTTTCTTTTTTTTCTGGTCAATGTGCACACTTCTAGAATTTGCTTTGCCTCTCATTTGGCCTGACTTAAACTTCACAAAGTATTAATTTAACAACTTATGAAAATTAAACTATTGCTAGAAAGAGAGGAACTATATGGAGTACTGTGAATTATACTCCAGAGTTCTTTGAAGTGCTTTCTCTTCCATTCAGCTTCACAAACAACTACGCGATTTCCACTTCAACGTCATTTTTTCCCAGTTTCAGTGGCCATTCCTACCTTCCTTTTGACTTTAAAAATGTCTTGTTTCCAAAGAGTAATTAAAGGTAGTAATTGCTCTTTGGTGGGACTCTGGAGTTTCCATAGCTGTTTTCCCCATTTGTTTAGTTTAGTTTTTTACTTCCTGGATCCCAAATTCTGTTGCAGTCCACGTCACAGAAAGTATTGAAAAGAACTAGCTATAGTTCAGAAGATATTCACATATATGTAAGATAAGCTGGTGAGAAACACAAAATCTTTTCATGAGTGATAGGCAAATATAAAAAGAGGGCAGAAAGTATCTGGTTTTAAGAATTAATGATATAAGAAAGGATGTTTTAATGAGCAGATCATTAGCTGAATGTCTAGTTCCAGCTCTCCTTCCATCACAGTTACTAACTCTCACTGACTTCAAAGGGAATTGGCTACCTAAATACCATTGTATACATGGCTGTGTCTTTTTTTTTTTTTTCAATTATTGAGCTATAAAATGGGGATAATTGTACTTTGCTTGCTTCTCATGCAGTTACACTTGGGTATCGTAAGGATGAATACAGTGGAGAATATGAACTGCTCAGATACTACAGTAATGAGAGCTGTTCAGAAAAAAAAAGCCCAAAATAGAAAGAAAACTATCAGATTAGACCATGAAAATCTGGTGGAATGGAAAAAGGTAGTGAGGGACTGTCATGGACCTGGGAAGAAGATCTGGACAGGCTCATGGACATGAATTACAGAAGCGTCTGTGATATTAAAAAAAATTGGATGACTTGGGAATGCATCTGAAATTCTGGCTTCATATAAAAAATGAGTCCCAAATGGCTACCAAACTGCAGAAGTTTTTCTCTACATATTGCTAGTTTTACTGAATAGGTGTTTGCTTGCATCTATAAAATTGCTTTTTTTTTATACATCAACATATTCAAATATAGAATCATATTACAATGAGAAATTCCTATTAAATGATCACATTCTAAAATGAAAACATTATTATTTTCATTTCTTTCTATCTCAGAATTTTTGCATGTGAATGTATTCTAGTAAGTGTGTATATTTGTGCATGAAAGAGACATTTGTGAAAGACAGAGAATGTTTCCTCTGCATTATGTGCAAAGAGAGGAATTCATCCTTCAGCTATAATGTATTCCCATTCTTACACATAATCAGCAATTTGTGCACATATTTTAAATTAATTTTTAAAGCATACGTCTTAGCTTGTAGAGTAAAACTGCAGGAACAGAGTTTTCCCTTCTATATTAAATTTCAAATGTGTTTAATTTGGGGGAAATATTTTTATCAAGTTTAGATGAATGAACATTTATATGTCTATCCACAGTAACTGACTAATATATTTGTCATGTAGAGCATAAAAAGTAATAAGATTTAGGTGATGTGTTTCACTGATACCATATACAGTTTGAAAGTAAGGGTTCATTATGGTCACACAAGTATGGAATGGGTTGAAAGTGCTTTCCTTTGGCCTGATGTTCAAAACCCTTTGAAATTTTTTCAAACAGGTTTTACCAAAGCAGACCAAAGTTTCTGCTACAGCTTTATTTTACAGGAAGGCTTTTGGCTGTGAGTTTTGCAATTCTGAAGGAAGAAATCTGGAGAAAATAATGTTTCTATAAGATGGAGAGTGAATTTCAAAACAAATTCAGGTCCCACAAAAGGACCAAAGTTTTATTTGATATATGAGCCTGACAGGGCAGTGTTGCGGGTACCCCTTAATCACATCGGGGTCACCATAATGTCGCGGTTGGGACGGCCAGAGCGACATTAATCACACGTGTGCTGCGTGTTCATGGGGTGCCGAAATGTAACAATTTATTGTTTACAGAATAGACATTTATACACATCAGAAGGTTTGCATATTCTAACATAATTGGTAGAAAGTTATCTAACTACTTCACCATTGGCTAAAGGCACAACACTTGCTCTCTGCTCATCTCAGCTGCCCCTTCTGTCTCTAGGCAGGCAGAATTGCATGCCTATCCCAGACAGGGCAGTATATTCATCTATGATGACCAAGACACAATGAGTCATACAAAAGACTACTGAGATATCTCATTTTTTAAAGAGGGTGCAACACATCTTCCAGTCATATCTTACTTCTGATGCAATAGTGAAGGGAAGACAGAGGGATTTACTTGCACTTCCCTTCTCCCTGTAGTTCACACCTGAGGAGTGGGCATTGGAGACATCAGGACATGATTCCCCATGCTTCCTCTATGTACTGTTCATTTGCCTTTACAAAGTTGAAAATACAGGGCCTGAAATAACTTGGCTTAAAATGTTTGCATTTACTTTGTGTTTAATTTCCAGTACATACAAAATATTTTTGGTCTACTACTAGCAAAAAAATCCTGTGAAAAATCAGTACAAAATTATGTTATACATTCTCTTCCGAATTCAGTCATTTACAGGTTGTCAGCAATATGGCAATCTGTTTTTAAAGGACTTCATAAGGTTGTGAATTTAACAAGAGAGATTTTTACATCTAGAGAACAGAGAAACATTATCAAATGTCTCCAAGTCCTTTGGTGGATTTCATGAGATCGTGTATTGCAATTTGTCATTGATGCATGGCAGACATCAAGCATTACTATGGTATTGTTTTGACTATTAAAATAACAGCTTCCAGAGCCAATTTACAATCTAAAACAATTCACAAAGCAACAGTGCTTTATACCATAAAAATAGATGCCAGAGATAATTGAGCAAGGTGGTGTCATGTCACATGTGTGCTGTTCATTAATTATCTGCTTGAAACTGCTATAAAATAGTAGCCATGTCATCAAGATGAAACTACAAAAGTGCAAATAAAATAAAAGTGCACTAAGAAAGAAAACAGAACAGCTGTTATAAAAATATCCTCAAGTTACCATTCATTTTTACTATCCACTTCTCTGGTCTTTCTGGTGCCAAACCCAAACTTAAACTGGTACCCCAAAGACCTTTAGTTTATATGGCTTCTGGCAAGGCCTGTCTCCTGTGTAGAATGCAAAATCAATTTGAATTTACACTATCGTGTTTTAAGTGCACAGTGATACTAACTCACAACTGTGCCAAGTTTACATTTGCAGATAATGAAAGATGTGCCAGAATGTTGATGAACAACATTCACCAAGTATGACAGAGAGTCTGAGAGTTTATTCTTTTGAGGTTCTTTTTCCTCAGTCAGTTTTATTTTTTGTGAAGCCCTTGCAATGTTTTCTTGCCTGTAGGTTCTTTTTGTGTCACATTCTTCTAACTTTTAAATACCTCAAGCAAGAAAATCCATGATCTCTACAACCTGATTTGTACGCCTGATGATGAATGGTGAAACCACTGAGCCTATAGCAGCCTAAATGCTGCTCCAAAAGTGCAGAGTCAGCAAAACCTGCAATGACTCGGGTCTGTCTCCCTCACATTTCAGTACCCCACTCTCAGATCCTGACATAATCCCCCTTTTTGTTAGCAAGATTTATTGTTGATGCTGAATTTTGTAAAATGAAATTATGCCTTCCACCTCAAGAGTCTGCATATATCAGAGTTAATCTTTGGTGGACTGTTTATGGAAGTGTATCAGTTGCTTTAAGAGAACAGCTGGAGTTAGAGTCTGTTAAAAAGGTCTAATTTTTAATTAACTTTCCTACATAATATAAGGTTTTAAAAATACTATAAACATACATTAAAAACAAAATGTGGTCAAATACTGAGAGCTACACATGCTTATGAATTCCAAAGTAGCATAGAGATGGTTTCTAACTTTATAGCATCACTGGCAGTGTTTAGGAGCAGAAGAACTCATCCAGTACACTGTAAAGATTTTGAGTACAGACATTGGTTTTGGTGCATACAGTGCTCTGCCCAGGACTGGCTTAAGAAACAAGCAACATGATACTTCTCATCATTAAAACTTCTTGCAGTTTGCTATAAAGAATAAGTGCAGCAACGTAGGTGGACTTTGACAGTGTAAACCATTACAAAGTAATACTATAAAAGAGGAATCAGCCCCTCCCCCACCAGCCTACACAGCGATTTCTGATCTCAGCTTCACATCATGTTTCTCTTTACCAGAAAATTAGAAAATTCTTACAAAATACTGTCTGTCTAATCAAAGACTTGTAGCATATATGAGGCTTTAAGTACAAGTAACTCTTTTTTTTTTTTTTTAAATCACTATTACTTGAATTATTTGGATTAACAGAAGGGAGATGAATCTACAGTGACACATGATGATCTGAGACTGATTATGCAGTACATGTAAAAGAAAAGTAGATAAGTGGGTTGTTAGAAATATTAAATGTATTACTAAATGAGACCTGGCACTGTGTGAGGAAAATGAGAATATCTGGGTAAGCAACAATGATAAATTTCTCAGACTTACACCATACTTTAGCCTGTTTGATCTCTTTTTAGCTTTAAATTTAGCTTTGTAAAGTAATGCTTCATGAGGCAACCTATCATACCATTATTGAATATTTTGAAGAAAAAAAAAGTACCCTTAATATGAGCCAGGGTTTTTCAATGATTGTTCAAGAGCTTAAAGAGATGAAATATTTCCTTGTCAGTGCTTATTCCACACCTGACATTTCTCATATTTGATCAGTTAATGGTTATTGCCCACTATGCTACTTTAAAAGGTCAGGTAAAAAAAGGGCTGTTAAGTCTCCTTCAATGAGAGACATACTGGGAAAACCTGCCTACATCTATATATCTCTCTTTTGAGAGGCATAGATATCAATATTAGCACTTAACAAGAACATACTTAAGATAATAGCAGCAACAAGTCTGGATGCTCTCCAAATAAAGATCTGTGATGCAAGATACCACATGTCATATTTTGCTCTAACTCAGATTAAGGTACTGAACTCAACTAATATATTTCTTTTGAACTCATTCACTGCATAGAGTCTGTTCTGTCCAGACTATGTCTAACAAAAGTAGAGAAGAAAAGGCTTTCCCAAAATTACAGAAATTTTCCCAAGAAATGATTGTTGAATATGTTTGATGGTTTTCCAGTACTAAAGAAAAACACAAAGATTTCAACATTCAAGAATATTAATGCAGAACATGTATTCTTTTTCTGGAAAATGTTCTGACGATTTTTAAGAAAGAAATATGCATATAGTTTTGATGGATTTTTTTCATTCTTGTTGGCACTGTTCATTGTATGCTGCATTTTATTCTAAAATTAACACAATGTATATATTTTAAACAATTACTTTGGCATACATGTAAAATTACATTAGAGATACTAAGTTCTTCAGAGTTCTCAAATCTCTACAAGTGCTGAGAGCCATTCTGTCCCAGTAGCTTCTTCCCAAAGCCTCAAGGACAGAAAATAAACAAAAATTGTGGAACTAAATGAGCAAACACATTAACTCTCTTAGCTCAATTGCTTTTCTTTCAAGTTATGTCTCATATTCATTTATAATCTAGCTATGTATATTCACAGATACATTCCTATTTATTGGTTAAAGAATTTTTTACAGATGTCATAGATCCGTCAGAAAAGCATTTTGCTCTCACCACCAGCTTTTTCACAATTTTCTAAGTAGCTGCAATTTACTAGATTTCCTTGTGGTTTTGGCGGAATAGCTGTCCAAGTCCAGAAGACCCAGTATTGCTGTTTAACTCTATATTCACATCAAAACAGGCTGAAATCAGCTGTGAAATAAAGACTGATGTAATTATCAAAATGCCCATCCAGCAATATTGGCTATTGACTGTCTAAACAAGAAATGCAGCACCTCAGTTACCTCAGTTAGGTAAAGCAGCAGAGCTTTTTGTGAATCACACAGCAGGATCTGATGTCACTTCCTGATGTAAACGATGAGTTTTTCAGCAAGTCATAGTTTTTGCAGATCCCATCAGATCCCTCTCATGCATATGTCTCTCCCTCACGCTCTTTTCAGAAGGAAGTTTCATTTGATTACCTTCTTTTGAAGCCCATTTCATCAGTGGGGTTCACTGCTAAATGTTGACATTGTATGAGAAACTTCCTCGAGGTGTTGCTGTTGTTATTCCCATGGTGATCTTAAGTATATTGACTTAAATGATTCTGAAATGTGACTGTACTGCATATTAAACTGGTAAAGTATATCGCTCCTCAGATTTCTGAAGTTTTGACCCACGTAGGATTTTAATCTATATCTCCATCCAAAAATAGCATACAGAAATTGTAAAAACTTGGAAACATTCAGGGAACCTGGAATTATTACAGGGCATTTTGCAAGCTCTGAATGTAAATTAGGGGGGTTGTGTTGTAGTTTCCTGACTGACACAACTCCTTTAAACTGCAGACAGACCTTTATTTTATAAGTATGAATAAAATAATGAATTCTCACACTGCATTAGAAATTTTGCATGTATGTCCTGCTACATATATATGGATGACACCCACTGCTAACCTCTAGGTCCTTCTGGAGAGAGCAAATGGCTATAATTTTTCATTAATAGTAATAAGAGGGTTGCTTTTTTAGAAGCAAAATTGAAGAAAAATGTCCAAGAAGTCAATTTGTAATATTAGCACAATTTTATTATACTTCATTGTTTCATATCTTTTGATGATGCCTTGTCTCATGTATCTCCTTTCTCAACTAAATAGGTACAATTGTTCTAATCTCTTCTCATAGGAAATCTTTTAGCTCTCGTTCTCTGTTATTTTTGTTGCTATATCCATTTTCAAGATTGGTTAACCAAAAGCAAACATAATAGTGAAGATAAGTACCTTCATTTTATATACTGTCATGTGCAATGGTTTTAAGGTTCATACAGGATGTAAGTCACATGTTTTCCCTTTTTCATTTTTCAAAATTCAGTCACTGTAGGACTTCAGATGTTCAGGAAAGTATAGAGGTAATGGATTATCCCCAGCTCTACCAAGGGGTTTACTGAAAGAGAGATAAATCACGATCAACAGAAACAGACTTGGTCTATTTGGCTTTCTTTTGTNGAGTTTCTTACTTGTTTCTCTGCACCTCTTAACTACGCAGCCACAGCCTGATTCCTAATCAAAGGATCCTCTTGACCTGCCATTTTCTCTTTGTCTTTGTAAACCTCTCAGCATACACATCATTCCTTAACAATTAATAACTATCTAAAGCTTCACTTCACCTCTATGGGTGATTG
>WEIV01003222.1:29172-51440 GCA_013390005.1 Calyptomena viridis
ATAACTATCTAAAGCTTCACTTCACCTCTATGGGTGATTGGATTCGTTTGCATTAATCTATATTGCTGTCCAGATTCTGTCTCCAATTCCCTATGCTTCTTCTGTCAACTTTTCTTTAAAATTTGAGCCGATACATCCCACTGGTACTATTCATCTTGGTTCACACTGAATGATGATCTCAGCATCACATTTTCTTGCCCAGCTCTTTTTCTGCAATGCAAAACAAGATAAGAGAAATATCCATTTTCTTCTATTAGGATTGTGACAAGTAAGAGATACAGCAGTTGGTACTATACTTTCTTTCTGGAAAACACAAAGAAAGTGGATGCTTATGAAAGCTTTGAGTAGCAAGTTATCTGTTATACTTTCAAAAATAATCTCAATTTCCAAAAATGAAACAATACATCTTATTTTTAAATTACATGTATTAAAAATTCCACTGGATAACTGACCAACATAAGCTGGATAGGGGTACTATAACTGGCTGAGACCTCATGCCACGTGAAGAAGAATGTATGGTGGGTGTAATAGTTTGTATCTAGTTCAGAAGTTCAATCTTCTGTCTAGTTCAGATGAAAGAAATATGCCCTGTGTTCATTATCCCCACTCATAGTTGAGTGCATCATCTGGAAAGGATGCCACATGTAGGCACATCACACTCTATTTTATACAAACACAGTACAACAGGGCTGTTTGACATTAATTGGATCTACCCAATCCTCACACAGAGGCCAATTTGACACAAAGAAAATTTGTGCATTTTTCACATGCAAGACTGGAATTCTACATCATATTGATACAAACAACACTCACTAATTAGCAGCTTCTGCATTGTCACCTCCAAGATAAAAGTCACCAAGTGCCCACGCTCCTGTCTCAAATTACTCTTTGGCAGGCTGTGTTACAGGCAACATAAAAAAAAAAACAACCCCCCTTCCAAATTGCTCCAAGGTGACTTGTACCTAGAGCTCAGCAAAACTGCCAGTTTAGACTACAGGGAATCTCCATCTATGACACCCTCATCATTTTACCTTACAGAATTTGCTTTAAATTAAAATGGAAAGTGAAAGAGATATGCATATGAGCTAAAGCTTAACTAGCCAGTTTTATTTTAAGTGCTAAGTAATGGCACTGTAAAGGACAGATCTGGTGTAAAATGGTTTCAGATTATTACACTTTACATAAAAAAAAAAAAAAGAAAACCAGAAAGAGCAAAGCTAATTAGTTTGCAAAGAGAGAGGCATGTTAGTTGCTCAATAAACACTCCATGAAATAAAATTCACTCAGACCTTTTGACATGCTATATCAAACAAAATGCAAGAACTACAATAATTAGCAAGAGAGTCTAAATATAGTGATACCATGTGCGCTATTAGCCCATCATTTCATAGTCCTTCTCTCAATAATACTCTTTTTTTTTTTCTCCAATCGTCCTGAAAATGATGAGTCCTGAAAATCTCCTTAGAAAAAGGCATATGCAACATATTGCACTAGAAAAGACAAAAAGGGGAGTACTATAAAGTTCATTCTTCTCTCTCCATTTTAATCATCATCTACTCAGGAGAGTAGAGAGATGCTACCTTTTATAATGACTGACTAGTAACTACATAATGGTAAAGTAGTCTGTGATTGGCATTTTTATATATGATGGCCATCATTATTTATTCACATAGAGATGCTACTACAAACTCTGACATTGCAGAAACAAGCAGAAAGTTACACTTCCTCGCACAGTCCCTGCTTGTGTACCCCAGCATCAACCACATTTCTTTCCTAATAAGACAAAGCAAAAGGCATCCAAGGAATATACTCACCTGGCAGAGACTGCAGGCAGAACTAAAGACATAAAAAGTTCAAATAAATGCAGATACTTCAAAGGAAAATTCTGTTTTATGATTCAATACCTTATGTGGACATCTTTATCGGGCTTTTTTTTAGTAGATTAACTATTCTGACAAAGATGGGGAGATTCTGTATGTCTTCCCAACTTGTTATCAAAAGATAACTGCATTCCATCACATATGGCAATTTTGCTAGTCTTTGGAAGAGGAGAAAAAATGAAACCAAAGAAATAGTCATGGTGGAACAGAGTTTATATAGATATACTAAAATGTTGTTTTCTCTCTACCCAGAGATATTTCTAAGAAACTAGAAATGAATATCAGGGCAAATGGTTTTAAGCAAACTAGAAGAAAAGAGTTCCCCACTACAGAAAATATTCTGCTGTTCACTAAAGTGTCTCTTCCTGAACGTGCTTATCCTTATGAAATATACTGCATGTAAGTATTTTGCAAGAATTAGAAATAACAGCCATTTTTCTATTTCACTTGATTGACATTTTTTTTTTCATTTCTCAAGATTCTAAGTGTAGTAAATCTCTTATTATTTTTAAAAATCACTTTAATAAGATTGTTAATAGTATAATGATTATTTTAAATATCAGTGGCTTCACAACGGCAGCAAACCTTTAAAACTGTATAGTTTTAAAAATAGCTGAAAATGCTTAGCATTCGAAAAGTATTAATTGTACCAATAATTTATCTCAACCAAAAGCAAAGAGCAATATGGGATTCTGTTGGCAGTTTCTTTTTATAAGAAACTCTCAGGTAAGCCTAGAATGAAATTATCTTACCAAAAACTGTTTCTTAAAATATCGCAGCAAAAATCATAGAGAAAATATTTTGTCTTTTTCAACATACTTTTAGGGCAGTTCTGAAGACTATAAGCTTTAGATAGTTCACTCGCAGACATGCTTTATCCTAAAGAAGGTAAAATTAGCTATATTTAAATTTTTAACTGAAAAGAATGTCTTTTGTTAAACTTACTCAAAGTTAACCCTATGCAGCTCTAACAAGGCAAGCAAATGTGGACTTGGCCTCTTTCATGGCTTCCAGGGAAAGAAGATACTTTCTCAGGGGGATTTTTATGGTTTTACAACTGGAACAATGGAACAATTGGAACATGGAGGTGCTATTAGTTGTGGCCCACGTGTCTGTGACACACCAAAGTATGCCAGCTGTTTCATAAATATGGAAACTGATAAATGTCTATATATAATTATCTACTCTACTCCCTTGCAATTCTCTAAATGCATTTTTAAATGTGTGCATTTGCCTATGCATAGATATCGTAAAGCTACATACATAACAACAGCTCTGTACTACTCATTCTGTTGTTCAAAGTTGGAAAACAATTGAAGAAATGAATTATATTTTTATGTGGTGTATGAGCTACAGAGGAAAGAATAGGTAGGTGGACAAAATGTAAATTTCTATGTGTAATTAAAATAATATTGAATTTCATTCTTAAGGGGAAAAAATAGAAAAAATGGACTGAATGTCACCTAACTCCAATAATAAAAACCTTCAATGAAGTAATCTCTACCAATGTAGTGCAAATAATAATAATAAAAAGACACATTTAACCTAAAAATCTCTACGATCTCAGGTGATTAGAAGCTTTACAGACCTCTATTAATCCAGAATCATACCTGTACTTTACTCCACTGCACTTTTATTCCCTACTGTTACATGAAAGAACTTGAGTTTGATTTTCAGTACCTGACCCAACAAACTTTTCCCAGAAATCCATTCCATCAGTATGGAAGAAATACAATAAAGCCAAGAAAGAAGATGGATGATCTGTCAAGCAATGAGAGTCTTTTCTCCTTTAGGAGAATGTACCACTTCCATGGTACTCTCCATTCTTTCCTGATCAGGAAACTGGTGTCTGGGTCACTTGAATTCGCTGTTATTTAATATAAAGAATAATGGGTATTAATCTCATGTGATTAATGCATATGAAATTTCACATCATATTTATTAGGAGTGCAAATCATGAATTTCTAGCTTAATAAGAATCATTAATTGAATCAAGTGTTTAATTTCCTCTCTTCAAATCATATCTTGATGATTCATGAATTCAATAGCAGTCATTTACATTATCATATCTTCAGGAAACGTAATTGTTAAAAAGATCAGATTGGGAGGTTGAACATTTAAATTTCAAAAGACTGTATTTTTTACAAATACAGGGAACGTGTAATGCACAGAGTGAGGTGATCAAGAAAACATTTGATCCTATGAGAAAAACAATATCACTTGCATTTTCTACGATGTGAAAGTAGAAGGCTTTTTCAAACCACTTTGACACTGCATTGAATTCTCCTTACTCTTTTGCTGTGCACACCAGGAAGTTTAAAATATTAAATAATATCTGAAACTGTCCTATAAGCTCAAGTGAGCTTATTAAAGTTTTTTGTTTTGTTTTTTCCTCATGTTTGAAAAACTTCTTTGTTTCACTAAGGGCAAATCTCTTGTGTTTTGTAATGTTGTTATTGAACAAGTTTAATGATTTGCTGAGGACCTCATCTAGTAGCATTACCAAACAACATGAGATTACAAACGTATGGTGATGTAGGCTCTTCTAGAATAAATGAAAATATTTTATTCAGCTACCAAGAAGGGTCTCCTGAGATCAAATTAGAAGCTAGCTGTGAAGGGAGATGTTTAGGCATGCTCTGGAATTATTTATCAGCATTTTCTGCTTGTGTGAGAATAAGCAGACATTAAGTTTAAATTAAACAAAGGAGAAATAAAACAAGTTTTTTAAGTAATTTGACTGCTAATGATATTTCAGAATTATTCTCAGTTTAATAGTTTAAGTAATTCGCGATTATAATAATTGTTCCTGATAAAACTCCAATAGTATCAATGTTATCCTTGCTGAAATGAGCTTTCTCCAAGACCTTCATATGGACAAGTAATTGCAAATTTATGGTGGGCTTTGTTAATTATAAATTTGTTTTCATCTTGACATTTCTTTTAATTTAATTTAATTTAATTGCATTCATCAACAATGAGAGAAACAGACTTAAAACTCCATTAAAAATAATAAATGTTTGGATTTTTTTATATTGCACTTGTTTATCTTTATTTACAATGAATCTGTACTTCCAGATAGAACAGAGGATGTTTAATTATTACTTTTTAACAATAATGTGTGCTTTCCTCACACTCTTTCAAGATAAATATGTTTTAAATTCTTCTCACCCAGCTAGAAATTCTTATTGTGATTTTTTACTCAGGTGCTATGATCTGGTTTGCAAAATATTTGGAAAACTATGAGTGTGTTTAAATGGAATACTCAGGGGGCTAAACTTATGCATTGTTAAGCCTATAAAACAAACCAGAAGAGAGGACAGTTGGTCCCTAAAGGAAAATAATACTGTAATATATATCACAGATACTCCTTATGAGTGAAATGCAACTCTTATGAAAAATCTTGTTCTAATCAATTGCAATAAAAATTTCACCCCACACGTATCCACAGCTATCTCAGAGTCATAGTTTGCTGGTATTGTCAGGCACACCACTAATAAAATTATATTTATTTGAGCTTCCATTGTCAGGATTTGACAATTTTGACAAATTTGCTGATTTGTCTAGTCAAGATGTAGCTTAGGATTGTGTCAAAGTGTACACATCTGGCCAACCACAGCAAACCCTGTTGAGGGTCTCTGGGAGGCAGGTACAATTCCTTCTGCTGCAGGAGTGTGAGACAATTTTACTACTCTCATTGTCCTCTCCAGCCATGGACGAACACAAGTTCACGTTATGTGCCTTTGTTTTTACAGAAAATCAATCAGTGGATGTAACAGCTGTCCAAATCATATAGAAATATACAATTTTGCTCATGTGTTTGCAAAACGCAGTAGAGGAAAGGAGTTATCTCTGATACTTGTATATATTGCATGGTACAATGAGTGATTTGTTACACAGCTTCTAAGCTTACTACTACCTTGCTGTACTGTCTTTTTGGTTCTGGCTGTGTATTAGAACAGGCCACATGCTCCAACAGAATGAAGAGACTGTCCTTGATCCTGAAAACTTGCAGTCTGATGCTGGTCAAGATATCAGAAAGACATTAAATTGCTCCAAAAAGCAATGTGCTATCAAAAGCTGTATCACATCTTTGGTGCCTTTTCTTAAGGCCTGATTTTGGCCATTATCAAATGTTCACTGCTAACTTAAAACTATCTGAAAATGAAAATATGTACTGGAAAAACTGACAGTCCTGCAAATGCTAATATAACAGAGTGAGAAGACTCTCACTTGTTCTTGAGCTCCCCATTTTATGAGGAAGAAAAGGAGAAACATTTCTTGGTTCAGCATCTTCTCCTCTGCATTTATGCCAAACAAAATGCTTGACAAGAGCAATTTTACAGCACTTGATGAGAACATAGTGTCACCATTAACAAAAAATAGTTACAGGGGGGAAAAATAAAGTTGCAAAAATATTTTGGTTTCTTGCATGTCCTTGCTTCCTGCTCCCATATCCTTTTCAGGTTTTTGTGAAACAAATGCTGAATATCTCAGAAAAGTAAGGCTTCTTTATGGCTTCTACCAGAAGTGCTGCAAGCTGGTAACATTTGTGGGCTGCAGCACAGGCATCCACAGGACAAGGTCAACTGCAGAAATGCCTGGTGCTGCCACTCTTAGAGCTCCAGCAAGGAGGCCAGGGAGGCCCTGAAAATTTCCTTCTGACCTCTACGGGTCGTCCTTGGAGTCATTAGACTGGTTCTACTTCTAACTGGAGTATGCTGTCAAGCCTTGGGAAGATTTTATGCTGTTTCCCAAGTTGTTCTTCTTGCTGCACAGAACTGACCTACTTTTGCCCTGTAGAACTGTCATTCTGGTACTTTTCACAGGCACCAGACATAGGCCTCTGCATTACACAAGTGCACATTTTCAACAAAGAAAAGGGAAAATCATATATATGACCTCAAAATTAGAGGTGAAGTAATAACTTTTAAAAGTACAAGCCTTGCACATGTGTAGGCTGCTCTACACTGTGGTTATGACTCTTAAAACCTAGCTCAACTTTTTAGTTTCAAATATTTCACTGTGATTAGGAAAGAAAATATGCACTATAAAATAATGTGGTATGAAGTTCTCTCTTCACCGAACCCAAGACTGTTATATCCGGCCTCCTTGTGAGCATAAGTAGCTCACATGAATACAAGAGTAAGAAAAGACTGGGCTTAAAACCTGACATTCTCAACTCAAGTGAGTATACATTTCTTTTCTTTCCTACTCCCTGTGGGGAGAAGAGGAGGAGGAAACAACAATGCCAAAAAAACCCCCAAACTTCTACCACCAAAGACAAAAAATGAGAAAACCTGGAAGATTAAGCCTACTATACAAAATTTACCTCTGTAACTAAATCCTCACTTCTCAAGAGAAAGAATGGTCTGATGCTATATACATTCCTACAAAGCCTTTCTGGGAAACACACCATTTTCATTACCTGTGCAGATATTGGTGAATATATTTAATGAACATTTTTCCTCAGATGAGATGCTGAATAAAGAAAAAGCTTTTATGGAAGCTGCAATAAATTTGGCTGGAATAACTTCTGTCTTGTCTTGTCTTGTCCAGCATGAACAACCCTCATCTCACAATGCCAGCTGCCAAAATTTTTGTTGTGACATCCTGTCTTCTCTCAACTTGACTGATACAAATTAATAAAATCTTCTTCACCAGCCTTCTCTGTTCGCCAACTCCTCATTCCTGTGAGGGTCTGTATAAAAACTCACTGATAAAATTATCTCCAGCTATTCTGCTTCAATCATATCAAATCACTTCTTGAATCTTTTTCTCAATTTCCTTCTTTTTTTTTTTAACAACATGAAATTCAAGATCATTTCCTGTTTGAAGTTCCACAAAACTTCACTATAAATCACACAATAAAGCTGTCTCTTCAGTTTCATTTCTGGATTTTTTTTTTTTACTCTTCCTTCATTCCTGTTTGTTGCAGCATTCTTTATTACATTTTCTAATGCCCCTTCTTGAGGCTACAATGAACCAATTCATGTTCTCCCCACACCCACCTTTTATCACCTTCTAATCCCTCCATAAAACTTATTTTCTCAGAGAAATTCCTGTCTTGTTTTCCCTGAAAAATAATCTTGGCACACCTTTCATTATTAACACCTGTCTCTGAGGCTTGTCTTTAGGCCATATGAGGGTTTCTCTGTGCTCTATATATTTGTCATTATATGGAAGGAATTGATGATAGTAGTTGCAGTTTTTAAATACCTTACTTAGCTGCTTTTTTGATGACGTTCTTAATTTGGTAACAATATAAATAAGACATGTCCTTCTCTATGGATTCATTACTGCAATACTCATTAAAAGTTTAATTAATTTATTAGAAGCAGAAAGCTGTTTACAGGTCCTGTCACTATACAAAACAAATAGTATGGAATTGTGCTCAAAAAGCTCCAGCTCACAGATAGATATGACATACTTCCAGTAACATGGGTAACATATAACCCATGGTTTCTGGTGGGGCATTATTCCTGCAAGAGACTGAGGAAGGGGGTAAGGGCCGTTTCTGAAAGGTACAAGATTTTGTGCACTGTTAGCACAAATAGTCCCTAAGTACCTGCTGACATCAAGGCTCCTGTGAAACTATGGGTTAGGATATTAAATTTTATCATGATGTGCTCAATTTAAGTGAAGGAAGCCTCTGCCAGAAGTGCTCAGCTTAGGCTATAAATAGACTGGCAGTATGAGAGCATCAAGTTTGTATTATTGAACTTCATATTATTTCTCACCTATTCTTGTTATTGTTTCCTTCCACAAATTAGTTTCCTATTAAAAGAAATTGCCTTTACTTTCAAAACTACATCAAGGAATCTTAATTTAAAAATAAAAGGGAGGAAATTCTGAAACATGTATACTATATTACAAATTTGAAGCACGGTTATGGTTATTGGTTAATTAGTCCCTTCTTCTACAGTATTTTTTATTTTTCTCTCTCTCCATCCTTTGCTTTCCCTGCCCTCTTACATAAGACAACACTTTCCCACTAGGATGCTTGATGATCAAACATGATATAAACAAAACAAAGGTAGAAGGAATTGCTCCTTTTTAACAACCTACATCCAGCCAAGATGCAGCCTGAAAAACTGGTGACCTAAGTGAGTATTCCCTAGTGGAAGGGCTGCTTCTTTATCCTCTGTCGACGGGGGACAGGGCAAAGTCTCATAATTGGACAAACTAGAAACTTCAGGGATGTGGAAGAGGAACAGGTAAAAGTGTAACTGATCGTTATCTTCAGCCAGTAACTGCCAACCAGATGCTCCTGAAATACACCAAAAGATTTATTCAGTAACACGGAGCTTCCAGCTCAAGAGGAACAGAGTAGGTTGTTTTCAGCCAGAAGAAAGTGATATACAATTACATTTAACTCTGTTTTTACTCCGCAAAATTTATGATCTTCCAGTTGTCTGTCAGGATAAGACCAGGATTAACCAAGTGTATATTTTGCCTTTAGTCTTGCATAGATATGTTTTTCTAAAACCTCAGTTAACCAGGCTCAGTCTGCACCTGAGATAGTTGGATCTCAACTATTGCACAACATCTTTCCTTATCTGATTCTGTACAACATAAAAGGAAGGTCTTGGACTCTGCATTATGCAAACAGACGTCCCTGGTATAGTCATTTAGGAGACTTCAGATCTAAACTCTTAATTCTCCTACCTGATCACTTGTTTTTCCTCTCTTGCCTCTCAGACTTCTAAGTCAAAAACTAAATCCTTTGAAAAAAAATAGCATTTGTATCAATTTAGTGTTTCAGAGTAGAAACACAGTTGGTCTATACAGTTGCTGCACAACACATACTGACAGAAAAATCCTAATGAAAGATGATAGCAATTAACAAGAATTATCAATGTAAAATTCCTTTGCCAGAGTGAAAGAATAGATTTCTGTCTGATAACTTGAGAAGAACAATATCCAATTTGCAAGCATTATCTCCTCTTTTGAGACTTCTGAAACTGTAGGTTTTTTCCCTGAGTTAATTTTAATGGAATGCCTGACATTTTAATAAAACCATCATCATAATTTTTCTTTTTTTTTTTTTTTTTAAATGCAGACCAGATTTGTCCTCATAAGTTATCACTGTGGTGAGTGAAAGTGGGTAGGTTTCCCAAGACCACACCTGAAACCTGCTGGTTTTCTCTGTGTTGGCAATGGGATGATACGAGAAGTGTAATAAAAAGAGAAAGACTTAGCAAGATGACTTAACACAGATGCCTGTAACCTCTTTTTACTGAACCAGGGCCCAATTTTAAGAGGGATATTGTCACTATTGTTTGATCTAACACTCCAATTGGAGTAAAAACTGAACAGGCTAAGTAGTTAATTGCTAATCTTGGCATGCTCTCCCATACATTGACTCCATGATGAAAAACAACACTGCAGAACTGTAAAACATCTCAAAAAGAAAACTATGCTCAGTGGTTCTGAGTCATACCAACAAAAGCAAGAAAATATAGAGAGCCAAAGAACTCTCCCTAGTCTAATTTTTCCATGTTGTGTCTGGGTATTACAAGGTTTTCTAATACAACAAAATGTTCACTGAAGAGCCATGATGTATTTTTGCCTCCTGGGGGGTGAGCTAAGGGAAACTCATATATTGAGTTTCCAATTCTATCAGTGCCAGAATTTAAGTACAGATGAACCTGTCATTATTCTGTGAAGGAGCAATACACATTTAAGCCAAATATACTTGGTTTCTTTGGCTGGATTTCAACAAATACTTAGGCAAATTTGCTAGATGTAGTTTCCCAGCTCCAAGTCCACACCGAGATTTGACTTAAAAAAAGCAGATCAGCCAAACTAAGATCAATCACTTTGGTTATGAGCCCATAGCTATGTCTTTCACTCCTCTGGTAATTTTTTGATACAGACAATCTGTGATGGACCTCCTTGTCTTTCTGGAACTTTTTAATGATGTCTTAGGGATGTTCATTTTTCATTAGCTTTTGAGAAAGGTCCAGCAAAACAGTGCTCTCAGATTATTAGTTGCCGCTAATTATTCATACACACTTTCGACAGCTACAGTAGTTGCACACTGTCACTATTCTCCAACATCACTGACAAATTTTAATATAACACTGTTAAACATTCTTCTATATCTCAAGGAATACCCAGGCTTTGGTTGCACAAGTAAGAGTTTTCACCTGGAAACATATGAAAACATATTGAGCATTGGGGAAAGGGAAGCCGACAAACTTCTCACAGTTTTAGCAGGGTTTATTTTGAGCACTCTACTCTGTTTTCATCCACCTGATTAGAGCATGGAATACTCAGGAACCAGCAGTGCTTTCAAGAAACAGAAAGGTCAATTAAATTAATGGTTTTGTCAGAGCAATAAAATGATATTGTTACAATATAGCATGGCAGTATCTAAAAGCCTCAACTAAGAATATGGCCCCATTTGGTTAAGCCTTGGAGAAAAACACGACAATGTTCCGCCCCTTCCAGCCCCAAAATATAAATGGGTAAAGCAAACAGTATTTTAGAAAGAAGGTTCTTGTTGCTATTTTATAAATAAAAGAATGAACCATGGACAGACAAGATGTGCTACCAAAAGTCACAGGAAACCTGTGGCAAGGTGATTGAATATGCTTCCCCCAAGCCATGTGCCCTAAATAAAAAGCTATCCCTCTTTTCTAGGCAGCAAGAATTCAAGTCATGCCATCCCAATAAAATATCCAGACTTTCTGAAAGAGAGGGAATTTCCAATTTAGTGATAGATTAGTAAACACATGATCCCTGTGGACAATTTTTAGGATACTTTTAGAAATAACTAACATTAAAAATATTCAGTTTTTCAATATGGACATGATGTATACGGTATTTTAATATGCATTTATAATTAAAAATGATAAAATTAATGAAAGTAAAATATATTTCAATAATATTTAGTGCATCTGTAATTTATAAAGCTTTAAATGCAGATTTATAGCCAGTATGTCATGTGCTGGTGAAATATCTGAATAAAAATGTGTGAACATTTGTGCTGTAACAACTCTGTCAAAAGAACATCATGGTGATCATTTGGCAACATGTATATGTTGTCTGATGAACTTTGCTATAATTAATTATCACTGCTAATGAACATTTGATTAAATTAATTTTCTAAAATATACAAATGTTTAAGTGAGAATAAGAGAAGATTTATTGCATATATTGATAACAGTCAATTCTATGTGACATTTTCTTGTTTAATATAATGAAATAGTGAAATTATAATCCTTTAGAAAAGAATTTCAAAAGAACCTTTCAGAACGCTCTGTTCTATATACATATACCCAGGAGTCATTTGAATGATCTCAAGATAACCACAGTGCTGACCCCTGCAACACATTCCTGTTACTATAAAATGCTGCAGAAGAATATTAGCAGAGCAAAAATAATACCAGAGTGGTGCATAGTAACAGGAGTTGTTGCCTTCAGTTCAAATTCAGGGCTTAGTGTAAGAGAGCTTCATCCTTTTCAAAACACAAGTTGAAATACAGAGCACTTGTCATTTGTCCTATTTTCTACCTTGTTTAAGCTGACCCTGTTCATTGTATATTGCACTACAGGTTTTTTATCAGCAATGAATAGTATTAGAATGTGTTTTCACTGAAATTGGAATACATGGATATAAACTACAAACAACTCTGTTATTTATATGTTACATTAGAACCATTAAAATATTGAATAGTGCTGGAAATCAATTTGCTTTTGTTTCAAAATATTGATCCTAATTTTGTACTAAGTAGTTTTTTTGGGTTATAGGTCCACAGAGAAAATTAATTCACTTATACTGTCTTTTGCAACACATAGTGCACAAATGCTGCCTTGACCTCTGAGACTGCTAGAGGAAAAAAACCTCCTTCACTGTAGTTGTTGCAGCACAGTTTCTGCCAACAATAATGGTGACTATCAGAATGAGGTGACGAAACACTAACCCTAGAAGCCATATCTTCAATGTATGACTTTATGTCAGGATCCCACAAAGTTCTCCCAGCTGAGGCAATCACAGGGCACATTCAGAAGCCGTCCCTTCCTTTTTCATTATCACCTAATAGTGAACTTATTTTTTAATAGGCCAAACACGTCAAAAGCTTTTGGGTGGAATGCAGAAAAATGTAGGCAGGAAGACATTGTAATCACATAAACCACTGTTCTTAAGGAAATCAGAATAAAGTGATTTTTTTTTCTTTGGTATCTGGACTGCACGTCAAATGTAATATATGAATATTGCTCCCTATGTAGGACTCATTGTAGCTTAGCTTGCATGGCTGCTCAAGATAATAAACAGGCATAATCCCACATTTGGCTTTCAGCAATGCCAATAGCATCCTGTTATCTTCTTTGATGTTAGCAGTAATGTGAAATAAACTAAATTTCAGAATTAAATCAATACTCATTTTGACAATAAATGAAAATTATTAATAACTGAATTTTAAATTTATGTACAAATGTAACCCTCAAGAGAACATGGAGAAGCAGAGATAGTAACACAACAAATAGGACAACACTTTTAATAGTCAATCATGTATTTGACCTAATTTTAATTTTATACTCCTGTAAGAATGTTGAACTTTCCCCATGAAAACATTCCAGTTTATGTAAAATGCAAAATGTGTAAAAGTAGATTATTTTTTATAAGAAACTTAGTTTATTTTCTAATTAATCTAAATCCCACAGAGAAAGAAACAAACCAGTGAGTGTTTAATCAACACCAACTTTTTCACTTCACTAGGAATGTGACCCCCTCCTTAATTTATCACATAGCCACCAATATTTTGTACTTTTATAATGGTTCCTTTATGAAGTTTCCAAATCTTTTAAAAGTATCAGCAATTTATCTTATCTTACTTTCATGCACCTAGTTCTTTACAATCTTTCTGTTAGAGGTTACAGAAAAGAGACACCAATTTTTGAACTGTTTGCTTTAAGTTGCACAAGAAGATTGATGACAGAAAGAAGCAGAATTCAGATTTTATTACATACTTCAACTGACAGTCTGTTCTAAAATTTTGATTCAGGAAGTATGGAAAAAAAAATGGTCTGAACTTATCCAACATATAGGTATGGATATTCTTAAAGATCTACCTTTAGTTTCTAACTGACCCTCTGACTCTCTCAAATCATGCTGACTTTCCCTTATCTTTAAGATAAACTTCTGCAACCTAATGATTTCACAATAACATTTGAGTAAGATCTGTAGTATTTCGGTGTCAGTATGGAGAATCCTTCTACTCAGAAAAATGTGTGTGTGCATCACAAGCATTAAAGATTTTCCATCTGTCACATCTTTAACAATTTATATAAACTCCATTATTGTTGGGAAAAGAACCCTGAAATTACTGATATACTTTCTGCCACTCATTTAGCTAAAGAATACAACAGCTATTGACATACTAACTGTGGATCAAGAGGGTTCTTGTAGTTAGATCTCTAATTCTGTCCTCTTAAACTTAGCAGGAGATTTGAATTAATCATACTGGCATCAACGATATAAACAGACAGTTCATCTTGAATCATTCAATAATCTTCAGTAAATGATTAATACACTTTTAATCACAGAATACCTGGTATCCTTCCAGTCAATACTTCTCACGAGCTTAAGAAGATATATTACTGCAAGCTACAGATCAGTTTCTGTTTTGTTAGATCCAACTATAAATGTCTGGGGTTTATTTGGAAAAGCAAATTTAATGACTGGATTTTTCAAATCCAGGGAGAAATGATTGAGTAATATTTTGTTGATTTTCTTCCAGCTAGATCTAATTGAATATAGAAAATATATTGATAGTTTTATTACTGGAATTTTACTGGGTCTGTCATATCCAAACTAAGTGAACTCTCTGTGAATTCAGGTTGAGCATGGTATTGTTCTTTCTTTAGGGCATAACAACATTCTTTCAGGGAAATTTGGCAGTCATCCATCATCAATGCTCTCCTTGGAGGTTATCATGCATCATGGAAAAAGGGCCTGCCCTCTCCCTACCAACAATATTTGCCTTGAAGGAGAAAATGTCCCCTCCCACTGCTCTAACTCTCTTTGACAAATCCATAGTCCAGCAGGAAGTGGCAAGGTGCCTATCTCTGCCCTTTTTGAATATCAGACCTCCGGGTATTTCAGCATGACGCTATACCATGAGAAACGTAGGATAAGGCAGGAGACAATGTAACAGAAATGTCAAAGGTTTGAGTTCAATTTGGTTTGAAGGATGGCCAAAGGCTCAGATCACTTCTTATTTTAACCAAACTATTCATAATATACACTGTCACTTTGTTGGTCATACAGCATGTTTCATTTGGTTGGTCTAAAGAAAAATAGTACTTACCCTAGGTGCAGGAAAACACTCTCTGTTCTAGAAAATAAGGTGGAAATATTTTTTTTAACTAATCCTGTATTCTCTTCTATCTCTATTTGGTCCTGGTTAGACCGCAACTATGAAAATACAAATTGTCTATTGGTCTTCACTTTTCAGCGACAGCTTGCTTTCTTAAAAAACCGTAGAGAAGCACAAACACATTCTGCTTTCTGCTGAACACTTCACTTTTGTTTTTCGTGAGTCTTCTTTAATCTCAAGTAAGTGTCACTTTACATCCCTGGCACAGTGGGTTCCATGAGTCAAGTTTCTCAGTGCTACCACAATACTGAAATAAATGTACATATTTTTCTCTCTACTCAGGGAAATACAGTCTGCTTGTAGGATTTTTTTGTTTGTTTGAATAGGAGATGTGAAACAACATACCTTTTAAATAAGACATAGACTGTTAGATAAAATTATTAAAATACACTACTGATTAGTGAAACTGTTTGTTTGATCCAAAATTCTAGTTGTATTTCCAGAACTAAAAAAAAAAAAAAATCCACTTTTATTCATCATGCCCATTACTATGCATTTTTATCCCTAATATCTAAATGACAACCTGTAATTGGGATGATTTCATTCCCTGACTTAGTCAGAGGAAATATTTACATTTGGAACAGCTAATAAATTACCAAGAAAGATATCTGTGTCCTTTAATTGTTTCCAATATTTTCACTCTAACATTTTCTCTCAATATTTTCTCTCAAATCTGCCATCTTGAAAATATATTCCAGCTACATCAGTGTGCAATGACACTCTGTTTGAACTCGGAATGTGCCAAATTTTTCCCTGTTGGTTGGCATCAGGACTTTGCCTGGATAATAAAGGTAAGGGGGTAAAAAGATATTTATGTCTCTTCCATAACATGAAATAATGCATAAATACTCACATTACAACATATTAGATACTATTCTGATATTCAATTACACCGAATAATAAACCTAAGGTTTTTATTGTAGTGTCCGTAGTCACAATAGAAGTAGTCTATCCTCTTCAAATTATCTCCTCCATCATATATACTATAAATAATATTGTGGATTCCACCTCCTTGAAACTTAATAATTGGTTAGATATTTTATTTGATATCAAACACACCGTGAATAAAATCTACATTAAATGTCATAGGTATAAAGACTTTCAGCTTGAGGTTAACACTTCTCAAACAGTTTAACTTGACAGTGTCATTGAGAAGTTATCCTACTGGCTGGACACAAGTAGAGCAAAGAACATTCATGTAGGAAGCAGGGCCCTTGGCTTCTCCTGCCACCTGGACAGCCCAGCCTGGCATCAGGGAACCCCAGCTCTTCTTCAGCAGATGACAGGGCTGGGAAGAGAACAAACACAACTACCTGGAGATATTGCTCTTGGGGGTGCACACTCAAGCCAAATGGTAGTTGTCAAATTAATAATTACAGTTTATTTTGGTCTCTTTTGTGTCTTAAAAGAAAGTCAGGTAAATCCAGGAAATTTTCCAGACCATGACGAGTTGGTGCAGGCTTTGTCAGACAAGGTAAGGCTGCTGCAAGACAAAGGCTATCTGCAGATAATAGTTACTCCTGTGGACTCAGATCTTATTTTTTCTGTCTCTCACTCACATACAAATGATTAAGAAGAAACTTTCTCATGCCTGCCTTCTTATTAGATTAGCTTTCTGAAAAATATTTAATTTGCTTTAAATAAAAATTTCGAAACTACGTTCCTAAGAATTTGTGTTCAACATATGTCTTTCCCTTATGTAGTCTAGAATACTCTCCAGCTGAGCATTTGCTTCTCCTTGCAAGACTAGTACTGCTTTATATTCTCAGAGATCCATATAGAGATTTCAGAGACTTTTCCAAATCTTGCTTGATTTATCACCGTCTCATATAGTCTAGCACAGCTGAATACTAATATTCATGACAAACTCTGGAGTAGATACTTGTTCTACTTTGTTAAACTCTTTTGCAGTTTTACTTTTTAATATTTTTATTAGCTTGAACAATTCCACTCTTAACTGCCAAACTCTTTCTCTAAGCACTTTGAACACCCTCATCAGTTCTCCTCTCTTTCAAATGAACTGACACTGTCTAAAAACAATAATTTTTTTGTTTCTGCAAAGTTTATTTCAATCAATTCTTCAGAATATTCACTCTCTGTATTCATTTGCTGTGCTATTGTTGCTTTTCAACATCTTGAATATCAGTATAGAACACAGAATATACAGGTTTTACAATTAGGGACTGTCATTCAGCACTCCGTGATAATTATAAGCAATCCCTCAAAAATCACTGCCTAGTTTTGGTTTGTTTTTTTTTTTTTCCATTGAGTGTGTACTTTTAAGAGTCACAGGCTTATGAATTTGGCAGTACCAGAAATACATCTTTAACCACATTCTCCAAGAAAATTAAGTCAAACGGGGGCACGAATTCCAGCCTTGTGCAAATATGGATATTTTACTTCACCAGTTTCTAAATGTTTCCAAAAATTTTCGAAAATGTTTGTGGCATTCCATTTATTCCTTTCTTCACTTCACATTTCACACTTTCCTTGTCAAAAAGTATTGCTTTTTTCACTTTCAAAAATATAATACAGAAAATAATCTTTGTTGGAAACTTCCTTTTGATAACCCATTTCTTCTGAGCACCCATCTATTGGTTATTTTTTTATTAGCTTAAGTGCTATCAGATTCCAAATTCATTGGAGCAAATGTAAACCCCCACTTGAAATGTTGACACCAACATGATGTCTTTGTCCAAGCAACATTTTATTCATGTGGTACATTTTAAAGATATTTTACCACACTTCGAGATTTTCATGTGTGAAAGTACTAAAATACAGAGCTTGGCTCTGCCTGGGTAATTTGGTATTCTTCATTGTGTATACAGTATCCTCCATTTATAGGCTCTGTATCTCATCACCTACACTTCTTTTTTAAATCTAAAAGGCCATTTCTGGTCTCTAGTCTTCACTTCAAACCAGAGCAATAAAACATCAATAGTCTGCACAGTTCTGGACCTGGTCATCTACATTATAAGCATATTATTGACATTTCTACTTATTAAATATCCCTGTTGCTTCCCTACTTATCTAGCAATATATGTGGAGAAAGAGTGATTCACAACTGAAGTGTGATTCTCAGCTCCCAGAGACACTGCTGCCACTGCCCAGTATGTAGCCTGCAAAGAGAGAAGCCCAGGTTTCAGAGCTATGGGAGACAAAAGCCCAGAAGTAACTTGAATTCCAGACTCTGCTGTGCTCCCATAGCTGCAGCCTCCCTGGCTGATTTTGCCTCTTAACTGTTAGGAGGTGGCACAAAAATCTTTCAAGAACTCAGTAAAAATTACAGTCTTCCCAGATTTAATGTGTAATGGGCTGCTTTCAGAATTGTTTATTTGTCTTATCTGAAGCAAAAATCTCAGTATTTCATTCTTGGTGTCAAAATTTTTAGAGGTTTTTTTTCACATCTCAGTTCCCATTTTCCACCTATTGGTGAGTTCACATGTTTATGTTGGCTGAAGCAATATTATTCTGTCTGAGGAGGGAAACCATAGGAAATATTTGTATATGAAATGCCTGTAACACTTAAAGAAGGCCTCTTCTATCAGCCACCCAAAGAGCCTATATCTGTATACATCCATCTTTGGGCATACACATGAAAGAGTGATTTTACAATAATATTTGGAGTAATAATGCTCTGCCAGACTCAAAGGTGGCTTAAGCAGGTGTAGTTCCATTGACTTCATTTGTATTCACTTAGCCACTTGTGGGTTTATTATACTTAATTTCCAGATTTAGTTATTCTGGCAGCAAAATGGAAGCCTGTTTTGTCCGTTCAAAAAATGGAGCATTGTAAAGTGTCTGCCTCAGTCTGCCAGTGTACATGCTTGCCCACCACATAGCAGTTTTTCCTGTTGAGGACAGTGACAATTGCTGTAGCATGATAAGTTGAAGCATAGAGTCTCTGGCTCCAGGAATTAGAGGTACCTGAGATATTGCATAATGTGCAGGCTATGTGGGAAGGAAATTTTCACTGCTAATTAAAACATTTGTTCTGTGGGTAGGTCAGTCATTAGGAGCATGTTGCTTTGACACAGTGAGAGAGAAGTGGAGGCAATTGGCGGGTTTAAGTGCTAAAGGTATCAGGGGTTACTTGCTCATTGAGAAGCCAAGATGTTTCTTAGGGAATTATCTCTGTGGGTTAGGACTGTTGTTGGTAATTGCCTACACCCTATGAAAAGGACAGGCTTGCAGAACATACCTAACTAATTTAAGAGGAAGAGTACGCAGATGACTGGAAACCTGTGAAGCTCCCTTGGAGTCCAGTTTTCCAAGATTGCCTTTCCTAGACTATTACTAGTTGCAAATGGGCATTTTCAGGAGCCATGCTATCACTTGTTTTGACTTCATAGCCTGTCTTCATTCCCCTAAGAGATATACATTAAAGGGACAATACTGAGGAGAAAGCTACATTCAAAAGGCCACTGAAATTCAGCAAAGATCAAAGAAAAGTAACAATTTTGGGAAATAGTTGCTTTTTATTGCATAACTACCTGAAGTGAACAGGCTGCTATGAAATATCTTCATGTCTACTGATCAAAAAAGGCAATCTATCACAAATTCTGTCTGTAAGTCTGCTTGTTTAACTACTTTTTTTTAAGCAATGTTGATGACTTGCTAGGAACAATCTGAGGTAATTCTTCTTAAATACAAGCAAATGGCAAGTAATTACACAAACTCTGTTTAAGAAATTGCTGGTAATCACCAGAATACAACAAGTAATGGATTGAAGTGTTTCCAACAACTTTAAAAGGTGTGATTTTTCTCTGTTTCATTCCAGTGGTTTAATTTCATTTATATGCCTTGTTGCCAAGAGCATTAGTTTAGTCCTGTTTCTTTAACAAGAATCAGTCCTGTCATGTTCTGTGGTCATGCACACAAAATGCATGGTCCTGTGAGCCTATACATATTGATTCACGCATGTTATAATTATGAGAATAAGAGTTAAAGTCCTTTTCATTCAGATGCATCTCAGCAAATCCTCCTTGCTGTTGAAAGGACTTTACAGGTCTATTTAGTGTAGTCTTCCCTGATGACACAAATAACTTCCTTTACATGACACAGTTTAAAGCTAGCCATGTAGAAAAGCAAATGGCAAATGAAAGATTATTTCATATCTAATGCCTCCATAAATGTGTGTACCTCTGATATAAAGAGCTGGGTTCTAATTTACTAGAAAGCAGGGGTTTGATCATGGTGCTATGCTGGGCAGTATGCCAAACCACAATTTACGGCTGGCTTATATTAATGATTTGTGAGGTAACAAAGTACACTAGTTCAAAATTTCATGAGAGCTGTAAGGACCTTCCTGGGACAAAAGATTTCTGTAATTCTTAATCATCATTCTTTCATGGTTACATCCAAGATCAATATTGTTTTTCTCATTATTAAGGGAAAAAAAAGAAAACTGAAATAACAAAATAATATCCAGTCTTAAGCTATAGTACCATGTTTTCTTTGGCAGTATATCATACTGAAAATTATTTTTTAAATTCTGGACAATTCGTAAAGTGCATTCTAACATGCAACATGATACTGTATATATACATATATACATATATATATCTACTATACTTTATGTCTACACAGATATAATTTCACTTTGATGAGATAAACAGACCTTTCCACAAGAATTCTTTATATGCTGGTGCTTGCTTCAGAGAGCTTTAAGAAGATATGGTGTTTTAAGGAGAGCAATTTGCGTTAAACTGCTCAGCACCAAGGTTCAAAATCTGATGGACAAAAACGTATAGAAGAGAATGGATTTTCAACAAGTCAGTAGCGTTTCATCTGTGGCTAAGAATAGTACTTTGACCCAGTTTTTTTATCCAATTTTCATACAAACAGGCATAAATTCACCATGCAGAATCTTATATACTTATCCCGAGGAAAAAAAAGTAAGGATAAATACATGTGATAAACTGTGATAAATTAGAGCTTTTTTTCCCCCTGCTATATCAACAAGTCAGGAGCTATTTATTCAGCTGTTCGAACCTGGCAAAAATTGTCTTAGAGTTTGGAAGAAAACCTGCTAATACAGTTTTTTATGTGTAATCCTGCAAGAATAATTTCACTTACTATCTATCCCATTTGAGCTTGTGTTACACATAGCACATGCTGACTGGAGATGCTGAGAAAATGCAGACTGGTTGCATGTTAGAAACCACAAATCGATGTGATGGCACACACACACTCTTTAAGATGCCTGTCCCAGATGAGGACACTTTGCTCTGCCTTCTCCTCAAACTGATGGAAATGGATAAACCATGGCAGTAGTTCTGAGTGAGGTCATTCTTAGACATCTATTTCCCTTGGATTAGATCAGGGGCAGTTCACCTATCCCAGTGGTTGCCTTCCAATCCTCATTGAGCCAGGTGTTAGGCTCCCAGGATTGCTACTGTACAATACCTATTTTAACTAACAGGTTAAAAGTTTATTAAATTGTGATTAACTATGTAAAATCTAACACATTATTAATGCATTACTGTAGATTTTACTATCAAAAGTAAATTAAATTGGAATGCATCAACTTAAAAACAAAACTGAAAAAATATATGGTTACTAGTCATATTCTCAAAAAAAGGCCACCTAAAGTAGCAGAAATTGAATTTATGACTTTGGAGAAAGAAACAGTTCTATTTGTGTGGCAGTTAGGTTAAAAAATAGCTTTAAAATGGACATAGATTCAGAACGTAGCAGATTTTGTGAGTCTAGTATAAATCAAGAATTAAAGTGTTGTGAAGCCAGAATTTGTGCGATTGGAATGAGGTGCTCGTACCCTGAAAATGCATTTTTTAATGATGCAATAGGTCCCTATACCTGCCCAATGCCAACTTTTGAATTCTAAGTCATGTGGCATTGGTAACAGTTTTCTATGAATCTGTGAATAAGTCTTTGTTTTTATTTTTTGGCGGAGTGGTTAGCAAAAGGAGAAAAAGGGTTGTGAAATGCTGTGAAAAAAAAAACTAAATTACATACATTTATTGTTATTTATAAATAT
>WEIV01003222.1:53903-67051 GCA_013390005.1 Calyptomena viridis
TTCAACTCATTCTTTTTTGTGGGTTATTTTTTTTCTATACAGTCTTCTAGCATAGACTTGGAAAATTACTTTTTAGAACACGATGCCTTTATATTTAATACGGTTTTGTGAATTTACATTTCCAGGTCAATGTATGGGTTATGTTTGTTTTTTTGGTTTTTTGCCTGGTTTCTCAACTGCCTATGAAAATATATGATGTCATAGATGGCCAGTGAAGTAAAAGGTTGAGAGTCACCACTGGAAGACGCAACATACATATGAAAGCCTAAGTTCAGCCACCCTCACTTTTCCTGAAACTTGAAAGGTTAAATTTCGTTTGATGAATAAAGTTGTAAAAAAGGTGCTGCCTTTTTACTGAGATGCTAAACCACCAACTTCAGCTATTAAAACTATACTTGTCACAAAAGTGTTATTCATTTCCTCATCAATTTGAGCCTTCTTGCCTATTCACTGTATGTTTAACACGGAGCACAAAGACTATTAGAAAGTGCTTTGGCCTTTTTTCCTTCTATTCAGTTTTGAGTTTCTCACCGTAGTCCACTAAAACATTAACTTTCCAGCAAAACTAGTTTACCATTCTAATCAAATTGGTCATTCTCCAATATTGCAATCCATGTGATGCACTTGCTACCACAAACTGCCTTAGATGCCAGTGTGAGAAAAAGGTTAGTAAGATTTTTATTAACAAGACATTTTTACATTTATTTAAACTCAAATCCTTTATGAATTTTAGAGGCAGCCACTATAAAAAACCTTGCATAATTTCCTTTTAAACATATTTGGACCAAGATTAAAAGGGAGGACATTTTTATTTTGCAATGATTGTTGCAATTCTTAATTTTAATTCAGACAATCTCAAACAGTGGCTTCTAAATGACAAATGTCAGCAGAAACTCCTACCTCACTTTCTATTTGCATCTTCAGATACAACTCTAACTTCTCTCACTCATCACAATATCTGTAAGTTTTTATTATATTTTTAAATAAAAGTAAATTAGTTTCCCAGAACTCGGTTTAGGTAAAGAGAAATTTTCCACACTCTCTTATAAATAATCATAACAACTGATGACATGAGTAGTATTTCTGTTCTCATGAAACTTCTGTAAAAAGAACCCAATACATTCTACAGACCTGTTTTTGAAAGCTATATAAAAAAATTGTCAAATGGAAACAACAATGTAAATGAAATGTTAAATCCTGTTAATCTTTCAACAGATGATCCTGTTTCCTAAAATGTACTTATTGTCATGATGTCTATTGAAGTCCATTATTCATGATGTAACAATGGTATTTTCCTTGCTGCATGTATTCTTTAAACTTGTTGGGGGATACGTGTTTCATTCCAAGTATGACCACAGATTTTATTTTAATAAAAGGGACTTAGCTTTGTCTATATATCTTCCCTGTCATTTAATTTTTCCTTCCACAGGTATCCATTTAACCACTTCATGTTTTCAAAGCTTAAAGTACATCTCCTTTCATTCTGTTTACAGAATTCTATGCCTTAGACTAAAAAAGTGTAATGGAAATCCAACCTCCCATTTACATTTAATATAAATGCTATTTTCTAGACCAAAAATAGATTATTTGCCCACTATTATGAGAGCCCTGATCTAATAAAATATATATATGCATACAGAAAAGATGGAAAGTCAGCCCAGGTGTACACCTTGAAGTTGAAAAGCAAAAGTTCTTTGTGAAATCTCTGGCTTCAGCTGGGATGGATGTGTCAGGATTATAGACAGGAGGATAAAATCCTTCAAGTAAGTTAGTAGTTGTAATGATTTGAGTGGCAACTTGCAGAGCTGGTTTTCATTCAACAAAATCCTTGGTCTCATTCTGGTTTTACTAATCATTCACTATACGGTTATAGAAATATCAGGTTCCCTGTATACCAGTCAGAAAACGCATATAATTTTACTTATAACAGTGTTTTTACAAGACTCACTTAATTACAGACAGATTCTGACAATGTATTGAGTAGTCCCAATGAGTTTATTGAGTACTTCCAGTGACCCCTTGTAGGAAAAGGTGCTATTAGCATTAGGAAAAGTGCCTCAATTGATTCCTCAGTGTTCAGGAGATCATTTGAAATCCCCAGGTGCTAGATAAATGCAAAGTTATATGTCATGTGTAACTCATATGGACTATGAGAAAATAATTATCATGCAAAGGAGTTCACTAACATGCACCCTGCCTCCCATTGACTTCATTAAGTCCCTGTGTGGGAGCAAAAGGCTGTAATTTGCAGATCCCTCTGAAGAACTAGGTCTTTACAAGGTAATCTCAGCATACATCATGTTTTCACCAATGAGTTTGATGGAACATAAAACAAAATTGTGGTGACAAGCAAATCCATCAATGGCACACCCAGTAGATTCCAATTAAGTTAATTAGAGTAGACTTTCTAATGAGTGGAATGTCAAACACTGGATCCATGCCCAATGCTAATCATTCATTCATTTTGCTGCTGGTTCTAATTCACATTATGCCAAGGAGGTTTCATGCATTCTGACATCAAACTATGAGCAAAGTGCTTCTGCTTTACAAATAGAAATAGAAGTACAAGCACAAGTTTGACATACTAATTAAATGTGTCACGGTGTAAGATGTATTGCTAAATGTTATTATGTCCCTATAAATGCAGACATCAGCCAAAGCACAGAAAGGGTGTAAAGCAAGATTTATAATAATTCCACAGCATAAACAAGACAATAACAGTAACTACCCTGTTATTCTGAGAAATCTACTGAAGTGGCATTGAAATAATAAGGAAAAATCTTGGGGGTAGACCTGTTACACTCAAAGAGTACTGAAGTAGCAGGGTATGTCTGAATATTCCAAAGCCATCGAGTGATAACCACATGAATATTAGCCTGATATTAGCCTGATACAAAGCTAATTGCTTTGTATATGATTTCAAAAAGAGAGTTCTGGAAAGATCCAGAACTCCAGAAATACACTGCAGGGGGAATATTCACCTGCATCTGCAGTTAAAGACATAAAAAGTTAGCTGCCATCTGCTGATAATTAAGCATGCTTGAGCTTATTTTGTATTAGCTTCAACAACTGATGAGGATGGATGTGCAGTTGGGCACCCAGCTGTGCATTGAAGAAGCAGCAGCACAGACAGACATCCATCTCTTCTGATGGTTCAGCTACAAGGACCCGAGCCTTCTTCAGGGCTGGAAGAGGGTAGATGGCAGAAAAATTCCAGTTCACTGCAGGTGCTCTATCCAGACTGTAATCTCTCAAGTTCACTTTCTGTATTTGCCATCTACTTGTTGCATGGCAACTATCCACATTTTTAAGATCAGATGCAGAAGATTATGCCTTCAAATCCATACTCAGGATACCAGCATGTACAGGGGATGAGTATCTTCAACATGATGTGAAGGAAAGTAACTCAATATTTCCACAGTCTTGCAAGATCAGTTGGTATTGATTTGATTCTCATACACAGCTTTTTCGTTGCCCATTCTGTTAACATTGAATTAGAGAAAAAAAATTAACTCAAGCAGTATACTTACGACCTATACTTTGTATGTCTTCTTGTATAGATGGAAGCTGAAGCTAAATTTTCTCTCAAGTTTACAACAGATTAAATAGTCTTTATTTACTCTGTAGATTAATTGTATTCATAGAGCTTTGGTTCCTCAGCTTCTGACCTCTTGTGTGCTGGTGTTAACAGTAAGATGGAAAGTGAAGCAGAGACTGCTCTGAGTAAGGTGATATTCCAAAAAACTATGACTGCTGTAATGTCTAAATATTTATCAGAGACAAGACTTAACAGGATAAATTCCTCGTACCAGCTGTGTAATTTTCTTTAATAATAATTTTTAAAAAAGTATTTTAAAAGGTATTTAAGATCCCTGGAGGTGCTTCAAGCTGTAATGCCTTTTCAAACTTATGCTTATTATGTAAATCATTATATAGTGAATGAGAATAACTCAATTCTGTCTAAATTTTTGGATGTATTAACAGATTTGGATAAAATAAAAATCTATCTGAAGCACAAATGGTGCCTTTTTCAGGTTTGTCTGGGTTTTATATGTTTATTTAACTTGGACAATGTATCATACAGGAAAAAAATACCCTTAACCTCTTAAATTTAGAATCAAAAGGACAGATGCCTGAGAGCTTGCAGTAAAAAATTCACAAGCAAATTATTTGAAGGATATTAGAGGAATATAAAAAGTGATAAACAGAGGCTGAAATGTTTGGGAATAAAGTAATTTTCTAATAAGTTTTTCTTCATTTTCCTTTTTTAACCACAATAATTTCAACATTTTTTTTTCTTTTAGCTTTTCAGACTTTCCTTTTAAGCATACTTTTTAACTGGAAAAACAAGAAGAAAATTAAAAAGAAACCTTCCATATCTTACAGGAATGGAAAGAGTTAAAAAAATCTTGATCTATATTAATAATAACAGCAATAAATTACTGCAAAAGAATTAGCTATCTCTGTATTTGAAATATAAAGACAGAAAATCAGGAAGGCAACTACTTCATGAGATTTCAAACTTGTATTGTGATATACATCTCTGGGGAATGTTTTGAGATTTTCAGTTGTTTATTTACGGCCTTTTGCAGTTCATTTACTGCTGCCTCAAATATTGTTATGTATAACACAGGGCTCTGATCTGCAACTTGCAGATCTGAAGTAAATGATGCTACTTAATCATTGTAAAGCCATAAATAATCAGGAATCAGCTGAACAGGCATTCAATTCATCTGAACTCAAAAAACCCAACTTTGAATAGAATGCCCAGTGCCCTCCTGCTGAAGGTCAAATTCTACTGATGCAGGAAAGTGGACAAAGTCCATAAAGTGCAGCAGCACTGCTGAAGGAGAAGGTCAGCAGCTTCCCCACACATGCAGCCGCAGCTTTGCAGTGTGTTACAGCTACAGCCAGCCGTGCACTTCTCTTACTTTCATGGCACATACTGGGAAGCTCAGGGTTCAGGCAGTGCCAGCACAGGATGATAAAGAGATGAAAAGAAGCAGAAACGTTTCTTTGGTTTTGGTCATAATAGGGTTTTATCCTTGAGTCGTGTAATGGCTCTTTCTCACATGTAGTTCTGCTGGGACTCACAAAAATGTGACAAATTACAAGCATCATTCCAGAGGGCCAAATGTCATATTTATTTATTTATTTTCCTTACGTATGTACTCACAAGGAGTATAAGTTATGTTTTTGCTTTTCCTTTATTTTTTTAGATATTAATAAATAAAGTATTTTATATAATTTCTTTCATGTTATTTAAGAGATTATAGTAATAATAGTGAAGCAGAATAATTAAAATCAAAATTAATTTTCATTTTTAAAAGACTGAAAGAGAAAAATACCACATAAAATTTGATTCAAATGTTTTGGAATGAAGGATTAAACCTGTGGTTGTTTAGGTGCTACGTCTATTGCATGTAATTTAAATTTATTCACTTTGATGTGTCATAGAGTGCTTTAAATTCAGATTTTGAAATATCATTGCAGCCTGAAAAGTTCAACTTTTCATGGTGATATCTTCATTGCATGGAATCTAGCACTTTGGTAGCCATTTCAATGATCAGGCGAACAGTCTTCTCAGATAAATTCAGAAGTTAGTACACCCTGATAAAAATGCATGCTTCCTCAGAAACTGCTTATAATAGACATATCAAATACATTGGATGATTTGTAATACATGCAAGGATCAGTAGGTCACATTAAATAAAAGTAGATTTAGTAAAACTGTGTAGCCTACACTGCATCATAAATTATTAAAATTAATGAACCTGATCCTCTCTGCAGATTACTCCATGGCTGACACCGGCATAATTTCATTGATATTAATGATTCACTTCCAGTTTCACAGTGATGTAAAACTGGAATAATAGCATGATGATACAGGTCTAATACTGTTAAATTAGCTGCACCATTTACATTAACAGATGGCAGGCAAATATGTCTTCCTTTGTTCACTCAACCCCAGTGATTAGGGAGTTCTTTTTTTTTTGTCCACTATTATAAGGCAAATTAATCCATACATTTCATATACACCTATATAACAGCTTTTTGTTCCTGATATTCATAAATGTAATTTTAGTATAGTGAGAAGAACTTGAGATAGAATGCTGGTAAGGAGTTTTTGTCAGAAATTGAATGAAAGTTGTAACCTAAGCAATTTAACACATATATCTCTGCTGTCTCTGGCATATATTCCCTCCCTACTGGATTATTGTTAATGAACTGGGTTGTTGTTAATATTGTTAATGAACTGACCAGCCTTTTCCTGGGCCATTGCACTCTGTGGGATAGATTTAGGGCTCTGACACTGGATGGCACAAGCCCGTCTGACTGTGCTTGATGGGGGTTCTTCTCTAGGCCAAATGGAATAAACAGATCCTGATTTACCTCTGTGTACTACTTTGAAGTTCAATGAGTGAAACAGCAGTGCTGTCAGAGTGTACTGATGTTTAAGCTATTAAACAAGGTAAATCTAATTGACTGATTGCAATATTCTGATCACTGTTTTGTTGGGGTTTTTTGTTTGAATACAGAAAAGTCATGTTTGACTTTGAAAATTTAAATAAGAAAGAAAGATGATGTTTATGCCTCTGTTACTTGTCCACATCATAGCTGTTCAGCATGCCAAAAAATTGATTTTACAAGCAAAAACCCTTTTGACTGATTATAGCTCTTAATGTGACAAATAGCTTTGATTTTGACACACTCTAGCTCTTTGGGGTTCCAATATTTTTGTTACCCCGAAGAATTTCATTTTTTTCTTTGTTATTCATTGACATATATTAAAGTGGAATGGAGAAAAGTCATTATATTTGAAATACTAAAACAGCTACACAGCCAAATTAGAAACATGGCTAGTCTGAAATACATTTCCCAGTATATAAACATTGAAAAGCTACTGTTTTCTTCGACCCCCGGTACAAATATATACACAAATAGTTATAGTTTAAGCCTGATCATTGGAACTGAAGTCATTAGAATGTTTGCACAAAATACTTCCAGGTGTATAAATGCACTACAGCCATCCAAGTCTGAGGCTTACGAAGGAATATGGCAATTTAAGTTCTGCAAATTAGTGAACTTTAGGGCACCTAAGTACTTGAAAAGGTATCAAATAGTTATGGACTTTCTGTGAAATCAATTGTAAAATTTACCTTTCTTTAATGTAGATTCTGTTACATAATAATGAAGTTAGTTAAACTTCAAAATTTTGCAAAAGTATGAAAACTGGTTATATCATTCAGAGTAAAAACAGGCTAAAAACATTTTTAATTAAAAAAAAATACTGAATTTCTGATAGTGCTAAATTAAAATATTTTTCTTTCTCCCCTTCTCCATGGCTAACTTTTGTTCATAGTTACATTACTCTTAAGTTTTTATTACTGCTCCTTATCTGAACATTCATGTTCATCTTTCTAATACAACTATAGTATTTAGTGGATGTCAGAAAAGTGCAGTGCCACTTTTGTTGTAATGCAAGTGTCAAATCGATGTGCTGTTATACAGAATTCAAATTAAGTTCTCTTGCCAGTTTAGGAAGTGGAGTAGTGCCGCACTACACCAACTACAGTTTTCCCTTCTTCCCATCCATCACATTCTCAAATTTGTTCCAAGTAAAAGTAAGTAAACTTTTGTTTTCAGAGAAGTTTGGCATACCTTTTGTTAGTGGCTTTATTAGTGTTGGGGCAATTTATTTTTTTTTTTTTACCTTCTAGAACTCCTATGTACTTTTGTTGTCTGAGTTTCATTGGGAATATCCTCACTCCAAGTATCAGCACAGGCAGCAAGTGAAAGGCTGCATCTCTGAACTGCTGGTGAAACAGCTGACACTGAGCAAATAACTATGATGACGTGCTGACAGATACCACAGTATTAAATTGGCACTCAATTGCATGTGGTTGAAATATGAAAGAGGATTTTTATGTGGGAAAATCATTATCCAGAAGAGATAGAGTGGTTTATTATGTTCAGACTTGAAATGTTCCTCACCAAGAATATGCTACAGATACGTTGCTGACACAGTATCACAAAAATTTACTTCTTTGCTAATAAAGAACTTTTGTGTTTTGCTGGTTTTCTTTTTTATTATTATTTGAAGCATCATTAGCATTAGGTAAAAGGAATGATGACTCTGGTTTAGACTTCGTTTTACTGATAAATTGTTTTGTTCTTTCCATTCATAAGTTGCAATACCTGAATTTATATGTAAATAGAAAAGCCTTACTTCATATATAATAAGCTATAATTAAAATCACCTAAAAAAACCAAAGAAAAAACTATCCAAAAAGGAAACCACATCTTTCCTGCAATTTGAGCCATGATCTTATTTCTCCTTGAAAAAATAAGACTTTTTAACACTCCCTAGAAGTCAACACCTGGCTTCTGACAAATCAAGGAAGGAAGCAGATTCCAAAGTTGACAAAATACAAGGGATTTGCCTGGAAAGGATTCCCCCTGCAATACCGTGTCATCACTCTTTCATTAAAAAAATAGTTTTTATGATATAATATTGTTTGAAAAATTATCTTAATTATCATATCTTTTGTCTTCAAGAAAAAATTCTAAATTCTAAGTGTTTCTTGTCTTCTGATAAGCCATTTCTTCAAATTGGGACACCCTGAAATATCTTCAGTTAGGTACTTGTAACTTTTGGTCATTCATTTCATGCCATGTCAAGTAACCTGAAGTACATGTGTTGTGTCTCATTAGAAAACATCTTTGTATGTAGCATGTAGCAGCCAGCATTGACAGCAGAGCATGTACTACATAGGTCAGTGGCTATGCCACTTTTTGCATTAGTGGTAAGCACATTCCCCTTTTCCATGCAGGCATGTTTATGTTATATATTACCTACATAAATGTATGAAACAATCACTTCACAAAAGAAGTGAACCTGACTACTCGAAAATCCCGGGGTTTGTACTTTTGATTTGTAAAGTATTTTAAAACATCAATGGCATTGAATAAAGGACAGCTTCCTCCAAAGGAGAATCATTGTCATCAGTATTTGGCCTGCTTCCGGAGGTGCTTAAAGAGATAAATATAGTAAAAATAATAAAATATTTGCAGTCTTCTTCACTCATTTTTCACGAAAAGAAGATAGACACTACAAGGCCTATGGTGATATCTTGCTCCATACCATACCTTACCTTACTGTAAGTTTGTTCTGTGCTGTTTTCCTGAGCACAGCTTTGCTTTTAACATTTGCCCCTTGACAGATTCTTCAAGACAATACATCATTTCATGCAACACAGAATACTAACCCTAGGGGTGCTTATAAACCTCCTTTGGTTATCTCCACACAAGGTACAGACTAGAGCTATAAGTCATTTATTTTGCATTGTCTTCTATGCTATGAAGACCCTTTCAGCAATTCCATTGCATAGCCTGTATACATCTATTGCATTGGAAGTAATAAAATTCTAAAAGCCTGCAACAGGTAGGCTTTTCCTCTTAATACAAATCAAAATAAACAAAAATTATTCCATAATAGAGAGATATACATATTTAAGAAGTTCCTTTCAGTAACAGAATTTTATTTAGGGTTAAATATAGCCCAGCCCTTCTCAAGGGAATATTTTATCAGAATAGCAAGGAATAATGCAACCGCTCTCCTGAAAGCAAAAGCCGTGTAAGTTGACAGTACTGTGCCTTTCTGTATTTTAGATTCTAATGATGATTAAAGTTAAATTACAGCCAGAAATAATGCTACAGCTTTGGTAGTAACATCACTGGGGGCCTGGGGGGGAAGGACAGGGCAAGGGATTAAAAATTAGTATTTTGCAATTAACTCACAAAAACTTATGCCAAAGCAACTGTGTGTTATGGAGAAGCTGGAAGTAGATTGAGATTTGAAGACATTTAATTAAAACATCATAACAGAAAACAGCTGGCTAGTTTAAACTTTATTTGTGTATGATGACCAAGAGTTACTTTAGTATAAAAGAGGATATTTCATCCTCTTCTAAAAAGAAGATAGAAATATACTCAGCTTCAGACCAATTATGAAGATATTCAGGTATTTCGAAGCCAGTTGAATAGGAAACATTGAGCTTCACTTGTGTGATGATTAGCTTCATTGAGTTCTACTAGCAAATGTAGTACTTAACTTCAATCAATGCAGAGGTTAGTCAAAGTAAGTTTGCTGTATTGATGGATTTCATGAGGGATATATGGAGCCATCTGGAAAGAGGTCAGTCTTATGAGCCTGCTGAAAGAGCTTGCACTGTGGATTTCATAGAAAGTAGCCACAGACTTCAATCAGATTACTCTACCTGAATCATGAGACAGCTGCATACACTCAATCTTACCTTACTTACAGACTGCAGTGTGCAACTACTTGCAAACAACTATTGATTCTGTTAAAAATAAATAAGAATCTATTACAGGGGAGACTGCTGTTTCTAGTGCTCAGAAATGTTTTATTGCCTTCCTGTTGAAATAGTGATGTCTTGCTCCAGGAAAATTATAAGCCCAGGAGAAAAAATGTATCCTACATCTTTGGGGGAAAAGACTGGGGACTGCATCACTATTAGAGATTCAAGATCAAAATTATGGGCTAATATCTGAAAATGGGAATCCTAGGCAGCTGAGAATCTAGAAGAAATGACAAGGCAGTTGAAATGTTTAACTGCACAAAAGTTATGTATGTGCAGCTGGTCAACCTCAAGCCGTAGTAAGCTATGAAACTATGCCTTTGTAAGGCAGAGAGATAGGGAAAAGGAGAATTCTATGCTAAAGTTACTATTGTTACTAATCATTCATATAATTACATTTTCCTTTAGATTGCTCCTTTGTTTTGCAGTGAGTAGCTCACAGTGTTGTTTCTGTAGTTAACACATGCTTGGAATAATCATTAATAAATCCCATGACTAAGTGTTTCTATGCAGATTTTATCTCACACTAGACACTTAAATACACTGCATTTTATCACTTCCTAAAATGATTATGCATCTGGTGCAGTTTTCAAATTATATCCCGTTTACAGTCAGGTTAGGTCAGTATTGAGATGGCAAATATATAAGGAACCATTAGAAAAAGAGTAATTTAGAAATAATTTTCTTTTTCCTACCACCAAAACTTGAATTCCACCCAAGCACACTGTCAAGGAATGCTGTGCTTTCTTCTTGAAATCTCTGTCTTTTCTATAAGGCACAGCTGAAGTCACACTCTAGGCCATTTTTCTTTGAAGTCAAGCTAAGCCTCCTCTTTAAGAGTAGCAGAATGCCAATGATCATGAAAGCTGAATCTTTCAAACCAGTTACTGAAGTCAAACGTTATCTAGAGCATTCTGTAACAAGAAAACTCTTGTGTACCACTGGGAAAGGCAAGTATAGGCTTTCTATGCTATCGAGTATTCCCTCTAGGTCAAGCACAGAGTGACATTGTAATTCCCAACTAGAAAGCACAGAAACCTGATCTCCTCTTCCAGAAAGATTATTTTCATTTTAACAATTCTTTTTAGATTATGAAAAAGATGGAGAAATCTCTTAAACCATATGTGCTAAATTGAAAATTATTAAATTAACAGCATTATAAACATCTGATTGAATGTAACCTGAGGGACACTGTACAACTAATCATAAGGCCCAATAAGATGAGCAATGGAAAGGAAAATAGACAATATACAGTTAGAGAGAGACTTCAAAATATTCAGCTAAATTCAAAAGCAATTGCAAAATGAAAGCAGGTATAGTAACAAAAGATGAACATCTTTTAAAACTCATTTAACACTTTAACTTTATGAAGACGCAAAGACTAGGGTTAATGTATTTATATGCTTCCGTTGAGAAGCATTGCAACTTCCCTAAAAAGTCCATGGATTATTTTACTCTTCTGGTTAATATTAATTGTGTTTATATAGACTGCATACATACATGATTTTTCTCTCCAATTCCAAATACAGCATTTTTGAAGGTAATTGGTTCATTGGAGTGGCAAGAAAACTGAAAGCAGAAATATATGAAAACATAGATATTGCTACACCAGCAAACAGAGAAGTGCCAGCAATTCTGGTTAATCAAATATGTCTTTGTATCTAAAAGATCAAATGTAGGCATTTTGGAGTATTTAGACTCTATGTGTAATAATTTTTAAGAAGAATCTAAGAAAGTAGAATTTGAGAAAATGAGTTGATTAAACATCTTTTAAATAAAACATATAACAAGATTATTAAATCCATACATTCAGTTTATTTTTCAAAATGCAAATATTTAGTCTGTCAAAATTAGAATTTTTTGTTTCAAATATGTTGATGCTTTCAAGACAATTTCTCAATTTCAGATACAATGGAAACTTCCTATGGCACAAAGATGCAGAGACAATTTAACTCGCCACATGGGACAGTGAAATTCACTGCTACAAAAATGTGATGTCATAGTTCTTGCAGGACTGAAAATATTTCACATCCTAGACAGAGAGAAAAACCCCAAACTCCCATACATGTGACACCATGAGAAGAGGCATTTTTGTTCTTTAAGGACAAACCTGCCTTTCAGTCACCCTGAACTACTTTCCAACATTTCAGAAAGCCTGCAATAACTAGCAGGCAACATGGAATGAAAACCTATAGCCTGAGTATAATGCACAGGCTTCAAAAATCAGAGAAGCAACTTTGTTACTTCTAAGAGAACTGCTTTCTGTGAGAAACAAAATAGATGACGTGAAAAGGTGCAGCTACATTATTATTTAAGTTTCAAACCAGTGGTTTGATCTAGTCATTTCTCTAGTCTGTAACACCAGGTTGAACTCTACATTAATCAGCATCTTCAAAGCCTCAGTTTTTTGGTAAATGAAATTCCCTGTCTATTGGCTAAAGCAGGCAGGGTTTGTGTAGGACAATACTTTGAATGTTCTCCACAAACTAGTTCCTTTTAACTTCCAGATTTCCAACTTTTTTTTTTTCATTTCCCAGGCCTGCAGCATTCTAGCTTTAATTTATGTTAATGAATGATTGGATTACGCTACCGTTGCCAGAGCATCTGATAGTCCTCATTGCTCCTCTGTTCTGTGACAATGCCATCAGTGATTAGCTGAGTAATTTATACATTGTTTTCACTGAAATATAAGCTTCTATATAAACTTACATCTTTTAAGCAAGAAGACAGTGACAAAAACTTTGAGTATGAAGCAGATGGAGAGCC
>WEIV01003222.1:74488-110998 GCA_013390005.1 Calyptomena viridis
GAGTTCTTCAAATACACACCAGGTTAATGAAGACTAAACCATGGTGGGCTCTGCTTTTTGATAAATATTGAAGTGCTCTTTGATCCTGATAACCAACAAATGTTCAGCATGAGTGAGTTTTCATGGTCAGCATGCAGTGATTTTGATATTTGACTTGATCTGTAGCTCAGTGTGGTTTATTTTCCTTATCTGAATGGTATGCTTAGAACAAGAAAAGACAGGGAAATTAAAACCAGCACAGTAGTATTCAAAGTCTTTTTTTTTTTTCCTGTTTTACAAGAATTTCGAGTCAAACCGACTCATGGCTTAAACACATTTCTAGACGTAATTCTCTGCAAATTAGAATGCACTACATTGCCCCTCCTCTTTCTGGATAAACTATCTCCATTTTTGCACTAGGGACTACAATTCAGCTTTGGATCCATTCAGTGACTTTGTATCAGACTGGGACTTAATAACAATATTCAGTGCTTACATAGTACCTCTTTATCCCAGGCTCTCAAAACACTTTACAAACATTAATTAATTAAGTCTCACGACAGCCCTGTGAGGCAAGGAGCTATTGGGTGAAATAATTCCTTTTGGTTTCTTGCCTTTGCCATAAGGAAAAGAACCGGCATAAAGAGCTTAGTTTGTGCCAAAAAAATATGGCCTAGAAATAATGCTGGCAGGGCATTCCTCATCAACACAGGAAGCAAGTGCTCAAAATTCTTATGCATTAACAGAATGAGGAGCAGTACCACAATCCATGAATTGATGGATAGGCGGAAGCCAATGGTCTTCACTAGCCAAGCACAGTGTATTTAGACATACAGGTTATTATTTTAATCATGAGAAATAAAAATGAGAGCTTGCAGGTTAAATTTTCTGATTTTGCCTGTTTATTTTTCTGCTTTTGTGGATCCTTAGTAACAATGCGTGACTTTTCAGCAGTTAAGACCAACTGGTACATAATTGAAGAGAATGAGAGTTGCCACATCTCTAGGCATGAAGAAATACCAACACAAGCTGAAGTTTTTTCCTGGATATGATAAAATTAACAGTAACCAGGCTATTATACAGACAAGCCAAATATGAAAGAATACAAAGATAAAGGATGACAGATAAATATGTGATAAAGTGTTGTCTAAAAAATGAACACTAATAGTTCAGGCAATGTATTCAGATGCTGAAGCACAAAACCTCAAAAATAATACAGTGATCTTGATGTCTCATTTAGGGCCACATTTGGCAGTTCCAGGGTTTTTTGCCATTCTGAAGGGTCAGAAAGGGAAAACAGAATTTACAAAGGAAAAACAGACTTATAGCTTGCAAAGAAACCCCCAAAAAACAAACAAACCCCAAACCAAAAAAATACCCATCTTGCAAGCCTAGACTTATATCTTGTAAAAAAAAATAAATAATGTCATCTGAATTCAATGTTTAGTCGAGCAGTGTTTATCAGGGTTTCATTCTGTGCACTAAGAGCATAAATGGTTTCTTTTTTTCCTGGGGCCAGTTTTGGATCACTAACTTGAGTTGGGCCTGAGGGAGAAACACAGCATGTATGATGAGCTGATTAATTACCAGAAATCAAATGCCTTGCAGTCAGGAGCAACGTGCTTGAAAGAAAGCACTAGTACTATAAAAGTGGTGCATATCTACATGCATGCATGGCCAGACAAGAACACCATAGGGATTAGGTTTCACTGTAGCCTGAAACAAAGGATTTAGGAATGATTGTTTATCCTTGACAGTGTGACCTGTGCCAGTCTTTATTAACAAGTTCTTTGGTATATGACATTTAAAGTAACAGAACCCTCTTAAATGAACCTCGGGATTTTACCTTCTTAAAACATCACTAGGATTTCAGCTGCTTTTCAGAAACCATGTCAGTGATTCATAATTAAAGGTTAGGATATGTCTTATTTCAAGCCTTGTGTGCATAAATATAATCCTTTCGAGTCTGTCTTTCAGGAAGAGTTCATTTAAAGTAGAGTGCAGTTCTACCACAGAGCCAAAAAAGAAGGCAGAATCATATTAAATATTAGGAACATTATATTGGCTATCTTGGAAAGTTGTTGAAAAATAACAGGATAAGAGGAGATAGGTCAGACCATTTTAGTAAATTTTACTAAATTTTCTCTGTCTCTGAAAGTCATGTGTATGTGTGCAGATGCCTAGCAGTATTTTGGGGTTTTGCATAGGATTATTTCAGAATTACTTTCTCAGTCATAAAACTCAGAGAAATCACAAACTCATTCATGTCTCCTAACATATCATTTCATGCAATTCTCCAAAACAGAGAGTCATCTTGTCTGGGTAGAAGTTTTAATGGATGATTTAATATAAAACTGTTAGACTGCTTTAAAATGCTCTTTTACAATTGTCTGTTCTGGTATTTATTTGCTTCTTCCACTACCTGCTTGCCATTGTCATCTCACTAAGAGTATTTCTGCTGTTGGAAAATTTTTTCTTGTACTTATAAACTACGCTCTGAACCAGTAAATGTTTCAAAACAATAAGGGTGCTGTAAGTAAAGGCTGTGGCAAGACTATGATGCACTGACTGGGAAGCAGCAGAAGACCAAGCCAGGTGATTGTTTCTTAGTTACAAACTGTAGTTATAAAATCCTGGAATAAATTTTTACCTAAAAATCAGTGAAGGGCATTATATGTCACTATTTTCAGATGGATTCAATTTAAAAAACCCTTAAAAAGTTAAAATAACTTTGTTTTTCCTTTCCCATATTTCTTTATTCTAAGAGAAACATCACTTAACAAAAGATATTTTGTCCAAACTTTATTTCCTTCTGCTATGTAACCTAAGGATAACAAGCAATTTTAGATAGCTGTGAAAGCTCCCCAACTCTTCTTCTAACTTTTTATGCAATAAATATCTATAGGTGAATTTTAACTTTTTTTTTCTGTTCTGATAACATATTTTAGATGATCCTGAAAAAAAATTAATACTGTGCTGTAACCAGCATTGCATGCACATGTCTTGCTTTCAGTGTCAGTGATCAACATGTTTTTTGACCTGAGCTGGGAATCAACACATTTTCTGAACTTCTTTCCCCACTTGGGAGTAAAGAATCATCCAGCAGAATTAATTTGGTAAGTTTCTCCACTAACCACTGTGAAAGAGATGAGAAAACGGGGAGATGCTTTGGATCCCATGGACACAGTTCCATGAATCTAGGGACACTGGGAAAGTTGAAGACAATGTTTTTTGCTGAAATAAATTCAGGCAAAATGCCACTGCAAGATAGCCTTGAAAATTATTTATACCTCGGTAGTACATGTGTGCCACCATATATACCTCTGCCAAATGAAAGCAGTTCTGTGTGACATGTACAGCAAAATACAGAACAATTCTAAGTAACAACTATCACCCCCACATGGGGAGCAGCCACAGTCACTCTCTCAACTACTGGACAGTCTCCTGAACTCAAATTACCATGCTTGCAGCCTATGATCCCAAGCATGGTAGGTAGCTCTGTAGTATCAGCAGCAACACTGTGATAATAATATTAATTATTGTAAGCCACCAGCCTTCTTCCTTAGCTTCCACCTATATGCTAGAAGGATAATACCGTAACACCCCTTGGCAAAGCTACAGAATAAGTGGAAGGAAAGCCTTCCAATGTCATTGGACAACATTCAAACAGAAAGATGGTGAGAAAGAAAGCGGTTTTTACCCACTCCCATCTACAGCAGTGTTGGGGTACAGAGCTCAAAATCCTCAAAGTAGAAGAAACTTCTTATCTAAAGACTTAATTTTTTTCCCCAAGAAGTGCAATGATAATCCTATTAGCATATTAGTGTGTAATCATGGCTCTAGAATTACATACAGCATTCTTACAAAATTTGAACATACTGTGAAGGCAGCTGTGAGTGCTTGATGAACTCAAGATAAAACGAGTCATATTCATGAGCTGCCGGCAGCAGCAGCAGCCCCGTGCTAACAGGGAGACAAAGTGGAGAGGAGTTGGGGCTGCACATCTGTGGCTCCAGCAGGTCACCTTCACAGGAGGCTGCTCTTGCTGGTGGTGCATACAGGGCTGCAGCAGGATCGAACGCTCTTCTTACCTTGTCAGTAAACATACTCTTGAGACCCTTCCTCCTGCTTCAGCATCTCTGTAATCCAGACTCCAAGTCCCTTGTGAAACTGCCACAGGTACAAGGGCTGCAGGAAGACAATCTGAAACGTGGCACAGGGATAAGCATCTGTATTCAGCTCTGTGTCATAATGTCATGCAAAGTCAAACTCTGCTGAGATGAAAGGCAGATGTGAAGCCTAAGATAGATAGACGTGCAACAGCTCTCACTGGGGTGGAGAGGGGGGGGCTGCGAACAGCCAGCAGTAGCTTGCATTTTTCTTTCTTGAAGTAAGTATTTTAAATTTTTTAAGAAACATTTCCAAAAAATAATACGGAATCTTAATACATATTTTACTTTTTTGTTTGTTTGTTTATTATTTAAATTTCAGTAATTAAAACTGCTAAATGTCCACTCAGCTGTCTAGTTTGGGCACTTTTATTGTTAGTAGCTAAGCAGCTGTAGTGATGATGCTTCTCCATAGGAGTTTGATGATGGAGTGAGTTTTTGACTCAAACCATTAATTACAGTAAATGTGGGAATTGCTTAAAGCTCAGACATTGCCTCCCAGCCACCATCAGCCCTCTTCTAGCTCCTCACCACCATCACTACTGCTTATATTTTTTGGCAACCAGCCCATTTCATGAAACAGTGCCTATGTCCAAGTGTGAAACTGTGGCATTCATCTTGAATTTCTTCCACTGTTATTGTGCCACTTGTGTCTCCCGGTGACAGTCTATGACATCAGCTAAGTAAAACAACACCTGTTACTATTTTCAAATAGTTCTTTATTACTTCAAAGTGGAAACATTTATTATTCCTGCTTATTATTACAAAATTAATATGTTGAATCCAACTGGTATCTCATTCACTCCCACAGGTCTGCTATTTCAGAGAAAGATTCTGTCAAGAAAGCATTTTCAGGATGCCTTACCCAAAATAACACTTTTTCTTCTTTTCTGTCTCCTCAAATGCAATGCATTTGAAATGAGACATATATATGATTTACCCCTCAGCACTATCACTTTGGATACTTTCACCATCCTTCTGATTTTTTATGTATTTGTTTTTAATTCTGCTAAAATCAATGCTGCCTTTTGGCAAAGAGTTCCATAGTATAATTCTTCTTCATTGTGGAGACAAATATTTCCATTCCTCAGCTTTAAATTTCATCTTTTAACTGAATGTCCCTTTGTCTATGTAATATGAGAAACTCAGAGCTGAATATTCCACTCTCTGCTCTCTATGCCATATATTATTTTATAAAGCTTTATCTGGCCTCCTTGTATTTATCTTTTCTCCAAAGTAAACAGTCCTATTCTTTTTACTCTCCTCACAGATTTTTTTTTCATTTTTATCCTCAGAAATCATTGCCAACTGTTTCCTATTTCTTCTTTACCTCAGGTTTTTCAACAGAGGTGACAAAAGATTTTTACAACAAAGCTTATCAATGATTTTTATAATGACTTGAAATATTTGCCAATATGTTTTCTATCATTTATACATGGAATAAGTTACATGGGGTTTAATTAATGTTGTAAAAGGCATCATTCCCTTAAATACAAATAAAACAGAGGAGAGAAGGGTGTTGTCTTCTTTTAAACCTGCACACTTCTTAAATCTGCACACTTTTTAAATCTGTCCTGTTTATATATATATTTGTATAATAAAATCAACTACCTGTAGATCTTTCTAGAATCTGATAATATCAGATAAAACAAAAGTTTCTACTTTATTGATATAAAAATGGAATTGCATTTGGAGTATTAATTTCTACAGACACAAACTGCCTATGCTGTTTAGCTATACTGGACTACAAGATTAAAAGAGACAGATCAACACTGAAATTCAGTTGAGAGGTACATTTCAGTAGCTGCATTCATACATGTCTTGTCTTTTGGCTGCCTCTTCTACTCCCCATCTGCTGCAATGGCTGGCTGCCTGCTCCCACACTGAGGAAGCCCCAGCCACTGTGCCATGTGCGGCTGTGCCACGTGACACCATGCCCCTATGTCACCATGCCACCATGCAGCTGTGCCACCATGCCACCATACCAGGCAATGGAGCCAACAGGGCAGTCTGCATGCTCTCTGCTGCAGGAGCTCCTTAGTGATGTTAATGCTGAAATATTTGCTTTCTGTGCCCCTTTAAACATCATTACACCCGCCTGACATTTACATGCTAAAAGTACAAAATGGAAGCACAGGAAAAACTTGAAATACAAAGTGTAAAGCGGAGTTCATTATTTGGTGCTTTGATCTTGAGGAAAGAGGTACCTAATGGAGGAGGACTAACTCCTGCTCAGCTGTGGGGGAGGCTGCAGTGATGGTGTCACGTGCCCAAGAAATATTCCAGGATCTCCAAGCCTGACGGCATAAGCTACAGTCTAGAAGAACACTTGCACTTTCTAGATAAACTATAGACAACAGAAACCTCAATCAGGCATGTTTGCCTGTAAGCCTGTACACTACTGAAAGAGAATGAGTGGATTCGAAAAACACTTAAAGACTTACCTGGATCTTTCCTGGCTCTGATATCAGAGTTGATGATGATGGATGGATATACATCTACACATACTCTAATATATAGTGCAGGTGGAAAAAATGATAATGAAAATCCTTGTAAAAGGAGGGAAAAATTGTGGTATTCACTTCCACTAAGATAATGGACAAGAAGAAAATGAGAAAAGATCTCCATATGCTCACGTGCACATACACACACACAACATACGCACACACTCATATTTGCACAATCAGTACTGGCTCTGACATATCCCAGTTTCCTTATACTAAAAGAAGGAAACACTGTTTAGATGGAAACGTGATTTTCAGTTTAATTGTTTTCCTTTATGTTCTGCAGGATAGTTCTAAATAAATTCCTGCTTGTTATCTGCTATAGCTAGTTAGCTGTATGGCATTCCATGCTGTTTTTCTATCCTATTTATTTAAAAATGAATTCATCTATGAAAACGACTCTTGAAATAGAATCAGAGAACCCTAATCAATGTGGAACACCTGTTTATAGTTCTCACTATTTTTATTATTACTTCAGCTCCACTGTATTTGAAAAGCTGGTATGCACCGGCCAGTGTTTTTCTTTTTAATAATTTGCAGCCTAACTGCTCAGTTTAAAACCTCCCAGACATCTCATTAACACTAATGCTCCCAACTTTGCCAAACCCAGAGATTTTCAAGGTCTCAGTGAAAACAAATGGACTTTTTCAAGAAAGAGTGCTATAGTTTTTCTACCATCTTTAAGAAAGATCAAAAGTCCATTGAAAATATTTCATGGGAAGCTCCAAACATTCTTCTTCATTCTTGTCACTATGTTCATTGTTTGCTTTAGAGAAACCAACTGTTGTATCACCAATGGTGGCTATAAAAATCCTGAGATTGTTTGGTCAGATTGTTTGGTCCTCTTTCTAGCATTCCCTCTTGCCCATTTAAGTAACATCTTTGAGCTTCACACCATAATGACTGGGAGCAGTTTAAATAACAGGCTCTGTTTCCATACAGGTCATGGTGATATTAAAAAATTTGATCAATTCTAAGTAAAATATTCATTTTTTTCTGAGAAGAGATGATGTTTTCTGGGAAGAGAGGAGTTATTCATTCAAGGAATCCTTTTTATTTCAATGAATTGCTTGTTTGAGAATGTTTTGAACAAAGATATTGGCCTACAGCGTGGCCTATGGTGAGTCTAACAACTTTTTTTCATATTATCACAATTTCAAGTATCATAAGAGGGGAAGAATAAAATTTTAGGAGAATGCTGGTTTTCTTCTTCATTGCTGTAAAGTGTGATGCTACCTGTGAAGACAAAATAGCCTCCTTGACTATCCTGTGAAAACTTTGTTCTTTTTTTCAGACTACACAGATAAAAATTTATGCAGTTTTTATCATGCACTCAGTTCCCAGAACCCCTAATTTGCAAATGAAGCTGTCCACTGGCCATTTTCAAAGGTTGCAGCTTTGCAACTCAGGGATTAAATGGAATCAAAAAATGTTTGTCTGGGAGACAAAAATGTACATGAACAAGCACAGAGACTTTCACATGAATGAAAGTTGTTTTCCTGGGATCATCCACCTGCGTGTTTAGAGTCTATGAGGATTTGCCCTTCCTCAGAGAATTGCTCATAAAATGTAGGTTACTCTGTTGATTAGTAAAAACTTTTGAAAGGAGCAAGTGTTTCTCACAGCCTTCATTTTCCTACCAATTTCTTGCTTTCTGTATTACAGCTGGCCATCATTTCTGCCCCCAACATAGATTTTACTCCTGAAATGAGACTCTTCTTGCGAATAGAAAATGGGACTTTTCTTGTGAAAGCTTTTCTTGTGAATATAAAAAAAAATCTTTCATGAAAGAAGGACAAATCTTGCTTGGACACATCTCAAGTCATGTGGCTATGAATATTTTCTTATGTTTATATATATATATATGTATAAACTTAAATTTATATCATTCTAATGCTTTCATCATATTTCAGTAATGTGTGTTAGTGAAACAGACCCATAGTAAAGTTTGTTATATCATGTGATTGAATTAAAGTGATTTCAAAGTGATATTAATTAATCTCCAAAACACTTCGTAAACTGAGGTTGAAATTTTAAGTCAGTGTCAAAGCGTGGATTAAGTCTGAAGAGCTAATGAGAACCTTTAGACCAGAGGAATTAAGGGACTGCTTTGCTGTGTTTTCTCTATAGGAATGGACTTAATTGAAGTAAAGCCTAAGTGGAGGTATCTGTCCTCTTCCCTGGGCTACATCCTCTGTATCTACTCAAAAGACTGCTTAGTTTGGGAAGCAATTTAAAACAGATAAAAAATTTGGTCAGATTGAAACTGCCACACTGATTAAAGCTGTATCTTTATATTTTAAAGTATTCAAAGTAGAAATTAAAACATATACCAGTCTCAATAATTCTCATTTACTTACCACATATCTTTCAGCAATTTTTTGCTGCCCTGGCTAATCATTCCTTATGTGCAGTTAAACATGTCACTCTCCATCACTCCTCCTTTCAATTTGCCTGATCAAATATGGTTATTTTTCTTACTGATTTCTATCTGGATTCAAAAGGTGTTCTTTCCTCAGTAACATATTGATCGCTTGAGTCCAGTTCATACCAGTCAGGTCTCCATATGTTGATAGTTGTGCTGCATTTTACAAAAAAAACTCCACATTAAAATCTCCACATACTGTAACAAACTCTCCTAGGAGTATATTTGCTTATATGATTACATAATCTGTTAATTGCTTGAAAGGAAAATAGTATCTAAAATCTAAGTAAATAAGTAAGCAACCTCTTTATACTAGGTGCTCTACAAAGCCTCTCTAAGCTGAAGATTCAAACAGAAAAGCAGGGCTGGATAAAGCAGAACAGATGGGGATGAGAAGGAGATGAAACGATGGTAAGTAGATTCAGTTGCCTGATGTAGGAAAACTCCATGACAAAGGCAGGCTCTGTGTTCCCAAAAATCCCAATCTAGTCTTTGCAATGTGATTCTACTTCTCTCTCTCACAGATATCGCTCATTACCTTGACCCCTCTACCATTGCTTTTTGACAGAAGTTCTCTTTCAGTAGTTCTTTTACATGAGTCAAAATTTCCTTTAATGGGAATGAAAACAGTTTAATTTAAGTTGTCAAAATACAACACAATTCAAAAGATGAATTCTTGTGTTTCCCAACTAACATTCACCTCCCGAGTGCCTTATAATTACATCGACAGTGAACTCTGGGAAAGGACGAAATGTAATGATATGAAGGATGTGCAGTAAATGAGCATCAATTTGTTAAATACTGCATTTTCTCTTTGGATTTTAACCTTTGGAGAGTACAATGCACATGTGAAATGCAATTGCAAAGAGAAGAGTGAATAGAAAATCCTATTTACTTAGGGTAAAGTATCATAGCTGTATTTAAAATTCCGGAAGCGCTCCAGAGTTCTGGCTGCAGGATGTTTTCCCCAAAGTACCTAATGTAAACATAAGCCTGTTTATATTTCAGCAGGTGTGAATAAACTCAGCCAATACTCAGTGCCAAGAAAATGAAGCACTTTTTTGTTCCATCACAACAATTGATATAAGTAATCAACTTGTTGTGTGTTGAGAATGAGGCCTTCATTCTGCTGTCTCAAATAAACAATATTAATATAGGTTTTAGAAACTCGCAGCAGTTAATTTGCTACAGAGAAAAAATGTCATTTCTCAGTGTTTTTGTAGTAAACTCAACACAATGTTTTACAGGACCAACTCTCTGATTTTGTGACAACACGCAAAAGATTTTAATGGTTAATTCTTATTCATTCCCTTGCTATGGAAAGAGCAATTGTGACAGAGGTGACAGAGGCAGGGAAGTGATGGCTCACAGCAAAGAAAATAGTGGCCTTTTCTTTGTCTTGAGACACTGCAGATGCAAGCCAGCCACAAAAATTCGGCTGAGCTTTTAATGGCACTGAGGGGAGAAGCTTGAGTGAGGGTGCAGGGCAAAGGCAGAATTTTTCTAACATGAGAGGAGGCAGTAGCATCAGGTAGAACAGAGTTCCTTGGGTTTGCAACAGCTTTTTTTAAAAGAGACATTTCTGGGGAACTGAAACATTTAATCTGTAGCCAAGAGCACAGTAGGGAGGTGGCTTTGTATTTTGTAAAAATAATGAAGCCATAGATCCAAAGCCAAATTTTGAAGAGGATTCTAAATACTGTTATAGGGAAAAGATTATGGAAAGAATTACCAGTAGCTGTTGTCACCTCCCAAAGCTCCACTGCTGAAAGAAAGTACTGAATAGCTTTTCTAATCTTTTTTCTCATCCTTTTCTTTTGGATGAAGTCAAGCAGAATGTAGTTAAAGGCTCTATTTCCACTGAAATCTTCTGTGCTAAATTAGACCTTCTGAATCTGGCTTTTCCCCAGCAGACACTCTTTTTCTTTTTTTTTCTTTTTTTTTTTTTTACAGTAAGTAATCGGTGTTTAATTACTTGACTTTTACACGGTACAGCCTTTGAGACCTTCCTGACTTGCTGAGTATTCAAAGTGTACTGTTCAGACTGTTCAACAACTCCAGCTGCCTTGTTAACACTTGGGGGAGGAAAAAGAAAATGTTCTAGAAGCTGTAACTTACATAGGTTTGTTACATCTTGAAATCAGGGACTGCACTGAAATCAAACATGAACAGACAGAGGCCCTTAGGATTTTCAGCTCTTCTCTAGATGCATATGCATACATATTCATGCAGACCCAATTTTAGTTTGCGTTTGGACTTTCCACAACTTTCTGGCTTTGTGCAAGCAGAATGTAAGGTTTCAACTTGTGTGGGCTCACACCCACTTCCACCCTCAAATTTGACTATGAGGTTTTGAGTTCAAGCAAACTTAAAATTGCAAAGTGAAACACCATCAAAACCAATGAGTTTTCTCTGGCTTGGTGTCAAAAGTGAGAGAAACTGCACATTTTGCACACTCTTGGAATATAGCTTCATGGGAACATTTCGAACACATTAATCATTCTTTCAGGAGACTTCAGGTCTCATGTTTTACAATCACTAACACATATAAATCACAAATCTGGAACATCAGTTCTGATCTCAATTATATTTGACACAATTCTCTTGTCATCAGTTGGGTTAAATATATTTTACACTGGGTCCCAATCCTACAAACAGTTTAAAAATGCAGCTTTAAAATTAAGCATATGCATAAATGTTTGTAAGACCACAGTCTCAGTTTCAGGCTATGAAACTTCAGTTTTCAGAAGGTAAAATTATTATATTAGGTCATTATTTTTCCTATTTTCTTATTTTTTTACTTATCTATTTTTAGTCTATAAGGAATGTCACACTAAACTTCAGCGGAAACTTGAAACATTGCATTGTTTGACTCATTAAGGCTAAAAAGTTTATCTTGAACAAAATGTCACATCCCTCAATTATATCTAATGAGGAAAAACATAATTCTTAATAGACCTCTTGTAAATTAAATAGCTCCTTCTGAAAATAAGTAAGAAGTGTTAATTATTTGATAGAAACATGAGCTGAAACCTTATTGAAATGTATATATTAACAAAGATTGCTATCTAAGGAGAAATGCAATTAACAATTGTTTTAAGAAAAAAAAAAGGAAAGGTTGTTTCAGTTCGAAAAAGTTAAAGCTTTTTTTTTTTTGTGATTCCTTACAGAAACACCGAAATAGGAGATATTGTTATAGCACTTTTATTGCCTACTGAAAATTGTGTTCCTGTTGCTTTCCAAAAGAGAACTTAGAAAGCTCTACGTAGCATGTCATGGGTATCTTAAGCATGCAGAAGAACCTTTTTGAAATACACAAGTCAGTAAGTTCACAACCAAGAGTTTAGAATTTAACCAAAGGCAAGTTGGCTTAGCTATGACATAGGTAACTCCTGTTTTACTGAGTCAAAATAATCAATGAATTGACCAGTAAAAGTAGTAATTCAACGTTGAATTTAAATTCAAATTTTATTTTAACAGTAACTGAAGAATAACTTCCTGTCTTATATTTTTTCTAAACTGTTGGAATTTGCAGTGGTTGTATAAACGTTTAATAATATTAATAATTATTATTATTTGTGTTCATACAATGACATTTTTATACGTTTACACACACCAAGTCTTAAAGCTGGAGACACAAATGTTACACTGGAGTATATATGAAATGATACTCAGCTTCTGGAACTGGTGAAAGTTCCTTAAATCTCAAAATAATTTCCTTTTCAATAAACTGGAAAAGATTTTCAAGAGTTTCTTCATCCAATGAAGATATTACCTTGTTGTCCTCCTCCTTCCCACCCAGAAGCACTATCTTCCAGGTTACTTTGCTATCAGCTCATGATGGATAAGAGCAGGAGCAATTCAGCTGCTCAGACAAGTCTGGTTTGTAGTCTGAAAGCAGAAGTCATTAGCAAAATGTTTTTTGGCTAGTGGCAGTTTAAACAGTGATATATGATTTGGACTCATTTTAAGTAATTTCTGCACAATTCTTAGCTCCTATTTAACTGAATCTGTGAAATTCTCTCTGTGAGATGGAAAAGATTTGTGCATGTTAAATGGGGGATTATAAAACATTGTTTTTGCAGCTGTCTGATCTCTTGTTAGTTAACACATTTTTCATTTACTTTCTCTTCTCTGAGTTCTGGTGTACTTTAGACAAAAAACTGGAAAAGACTAATACAGCTTCTCAGTTTAGTCTGGTTTGAACCTTGAAATAACTTCTCGGAGTAAACAACTGACCTAATTACATATACAGTGAAGGCATTAAAATGCAATACAGTCTGTGAAATGCAGTATGGTCAGCAAAATGCTACAGACTTCAAACCAAAAAAAAGCTGCAAAACATACTTGTAAGATTTCCTTTGCTAGAGACAGACACAATCAGGTTGGTAAAACAGCGTGGTCTTAAAAACTAAAGACAGCTATGTTTCAATTCACAAGTTTGGAGAAAAAGAGAATGGCAGAGTGAAACCTCTGAAAAAATGTACCTTCCCAAGAGAAGCAACTTTGCTTTCTGAAGAGAAGTTGGTTATAATCCCCTGGATGCTCTAGTGAAATGCTCGCTAAATAGCAATGAACACTGTATTTTAAAAACAAATCTAACAAACAATCAGTATATTTTTTTTACAGCCACCCTTTTATAGTCTCCCTAAGAGATTTAGTCTCCATAGCTGTAAACAGTATGACTGAGTGTTCTCCCAGTGAGAACTGCCATGGTACTGTTGCTTCCCAGCAGGCAGTCCAGTCAGATGATGTAGAGTAGGCGTAGGGAGACAGATCCCATTTGAATGCATGAAAAAAACATGATGCTGAAATTTCATAGCTGTTGTAGAGTTTATTCTAGATGCCTGATCCTGATTTTTTGCTTGCTTGGAGCTTCCGTTCAAACATAATGCTGGATTTGTGCAAAACTGCACTCTGTCACTTGTTTGAATTTATCAGCATTTAATTTATGCCAACTCTGAATGCACTGCAGGGCAGCACAGAAATCACAGGAGCCACACACTGCTGATGACCATGCTGCTTTCATTCCCCTGTCAGCAGGGGCTGCAAAGCCATGCACCCTGGCCTTTTGGAAAGGCAGAAGCAGCAGCAGAAGCACGCCTAAAAATTCTTGCCACAGATGCCTCATCTATAAATTGGGACTAATAGCACTTCACTATTTTGAACAGTTCTTAATGCAGAGTGCAGACCTCTCTAATAGATTCCACTCTGAGCCTCAAGTGCTTTCTCCTGTGTCCAACAACCTGCTTCTGCAGAAATTGCTGACTAGCTTGATAAGGAGCTGGATTAAGCTATTTGTTATCTGCCTGTATTGTACCCCAGATACTTGTCTATCTAAGGTACTTACATCAGCACCTTTACACGTGAGAACTTCCCAGTCTGTAATGGAAAGTATTTTTTTTGTCATAGTCTTGGAAATAGTATTCTTTTCAATTTATAGATGGGACACTGAAGCAGACAGAGTAAATTACTTTCTTGCAGTTTTAACAAGAATCCTGAGGCAAAGACCTGCCCCTCACCTGGATGTGTGTCAGGCTGTGACAACAGCTACCTCACAGGGAAATGAGGGAAAACGGGAGAGGAAGGAAAAGATGTTTTAACAAAACATGTTATTTACCAGCCATACACCCAATCCCACAAATTCCCTGGATCAAAAGAGATTAGAGAAGCTCTTTGAAATCTAACTGTTAGTTTTGCACTTTTTTATAGGTTTTGGATTATATCTTATCCATAACTGTGTAATTTACAAAACCTTATGAAGAATGTGAGCATCCTTTTGAATGAACATCTCTTTTGTTGTAACCCTTAAACATCCCCTTGATGGGGAAAAACAAAACAAATCAAACCAAACCAAAACAAACCACACATCCAAGTAAAGTAAGACCTAGCTAATTCTTTTGCAGTCATGTGTGCTTATGAATACTCACAGACTTTAAGTTCACAAAATAGTCCCTATTGTTTCTTAAGACAGAAGAAATTTGCCTCTATTAAGGAAATTTACCCTATGGTAGCAAGAACTCTCATCTCTTCGTATCAGAAACAATCACTTTAAGTATTCATATTTTGATATATATAAAGACAGTACAGAATTTTGAATTTCAATGAGAACAAAACCAACTATTCTGAAGTTGGTCAGAAGCAATTAACAATTAACCAAACATTAATGTCTTTTGTTCTAGCTGACAATTAGTAATTATCCACTAGTTGGGACCATATGTCACATATCTGCTACGGAAATTAAAATAACTGACAAAGGAAATTAGAGTGACAGGGGTCAGTGATTACATTAAGCCAACTGAGTATAGACGAGGTCAGTGTGTATGTATTGCATGTTACGTTTTGTGTGATGCGTGCTTGCAGCTAAAGGAGAAAGGCCCCATGACTGACAGAAGGAGAATGAAAAGGCTTGTTTCCTACACACAGCAATGCTTGTGCAGGGGGGTGATTTGTGAATTGCAAAATAAGGGGGACTCCTTGGACAAGCAGAGAAACTACTGTGTGAGAATCAGGGAGAAGATACATGGCCAAGTCTACAAGGTAACAGAAAGGAAGAGATTTTTCTAGGGACTCAGTGAATACTATGGAGAGTTTGGGCAACATTTAAAGCTACTGTAAGATGAAAGCTTGGTCCCACGAGAACAGACTGACAGGGAAAAATTGGTTTCCTGTCTTTCTTATTTAGTCTTTCCCTTGTGACATGCCTGAGATTTCTTTATCTGAAGTGTTTGCTATCTTATAGTTTTGTTGCCTCTTCCTGGTGGCCTTTTGTTTTATAGCTTGGAAGATGTCTAGGAGTTTTATGTGCATATTTTAAGGAAAAAGGGCAGGCACTTCCACACAGGTCTGTGTTAGGCACATGGTCCAGCCACTAAGTTTCTCTGCAGTGATTCATCTCTGGTAGTTAAGCAGTGAAATAGTATCTCATGAGAAGTTACTCTCTGGAGAACTACAAAGCTAAAGGCTTTTTTCCCTGGGATGGGGTAGTAACTGTCTCTTCTGAGACACCATACTACAAAGATCAGAAAAAGCGTTTCTGATCAGAATAGTAGTCAGAGTAGCTGCATGCATGTAGATGACTCAGTGAGATATTTCATTTACCTCCTAAGAAATGTAGATTCAATTCTGCTGCAAAAATGCTTCTGTTCCTTTTTTATATTTTTTTAGTGGTAGATGATGCTTTGGACTATGAGCCATCCAGCTGAAATTTTAGTTTAATTCCTGATAAACTTGGTTTTAAATATAGAAAATGAAGTGCAAAAAAAATCTATGGAAGAGTATAACATATTTATGTCATGATTACTTAAATTATTGCCACAAATTGTATACCAGAGGTTGCTGTCTGAAGAACAACCGATTTAAGGAAACGGAGGGTTTTCTTTGTATATGAAGTGGTAGAAATAACATAAATGTCCCTGTCTCACTATGATGTGGGCTACAGCACGGGCTGGTGTTACACTGCAATACAGTCTATGTGACATAATGCAACAGGACAATTGATATTTAAAGAAAAATGGAGTTAAGATAAATCAGCCCTTAATACTAGGGCTGTTTAACAGGATTATAAAAGCAAAAATGTTTCTTCAATTACAGTAAACCATAGTCCATCCTCTGGCTGAAGCTGCACAGAGAAGCCATTGCTTTATTCTACAGAGAGATTCCTCTGAAGGTGACCCTTGCACACAAACCAGTCCCTGGACACTCTTTCACTTATTGCAGTTAATATGAGCTGGAAAGCCTCAGCTTAGTGACTCATTCTTTCAAAAGGCTCAGGCTCTGTCAAGAGCTGAGATGCATGAGAGAAACTTCGGATAGGAGTAATGATGCTTCCTTGAAGTGATCAGCCCCTGAGGAGTGCGGCTCCTTTTCAGGGAGGATTACACAGCCTGTGCTCCTCCTTGCATCAAGCCAGCTGAGCTGCCTGGTGCTTGGAGTGGTATTGCGTATAACCCAGCTTATTTTGGCTTGTGCCTGTATTGGCTTTGTGTCAATGACCATCTCTGGTATCTAGCTGATATACTGAGAGTATCAAAGGTGAGTCTCATGGCTAGATGTCATCAAAAAAATAGCGAGATTGCTGTTGGCCTTGATGGTTTGTGGAGAGAAGAGCAGGTCAGATGAGCAGGAAGCCCTCGGGTGGGGAGTCCTCTAAAGAAATGTGCTGGAGAGCACAGAGAGCTGCCTGGATATGCCAGATCTCATTTGTATGATGGATATGAAGTATTTGTGACATTTTTGTTAAAACATGATTCTAGGTAACCCTCTAGTGAGCGTGATGTTTGTATTCATGTTTGGAAATGTTTGTACAACATTCATGGAAGAGAGGGGTCATCAAAAGCTCCATCAAAGTCTTCAGTGACTGCAGAAAAGAAATAGTGAGAAAAGGGCAGTGGACAAATTTTAGGTCTGTGTTGTATGGAGAGAACCGAAAGAGTCACACTGATGACTCCTTGAAATAGCTGTAGACTTGATTGCCAAGAGAGGAGGAGGAATAGTTGTGGCAAAGCTCACAGGACTGAGCGAACCAAAAGTGAGATGGGAAGAAAGTGAGATCCCTTGGGTTGATTTTAGCAGTGGAGAGGAGTGCAGGATGGATCCCAACAGTCCTACAGAGCTCTGATCAGTGCAGCACCTGCAGGTGGAACCTGCTCAACACTTACATGTCCTTAACAGACATGTGAACTATGGAGCAAGTGAGCTACATACAAATTTAATCAGAGGAGGAAGACCATATCATCTGCTATACCAGCAACTCTGGCCTACTGGAAAACCCTGGGGCAGGTAGAGTAGTTAATGTTATTCAAGTTTCCCAAGTTATTGTTTTCTTGAATCTCCTCTCCTTTGTACAGTTTCCTGTTGATTAGCTCTGCTTAATAATCCTCTGATCTGGGGGGTTCTTTTCATCACTGTCATAGTTGGAATATCAAGAAAAACCAATCACTCCCGAGCACAAAAAAATAGTTTCGTCTCATTTTATTCTCAGGATATGGCTTGCTCTGTTACTCAATTTTTGCTAGGAACACAAAATACAAACGCTTTTTCTCTGTCTTGTTTGGCACTGGGTACTAGTGGATCCAGCATCCTTCCACCACTGAGGAAGCAGTCCTGGGGCTTATGATTTTTTTTTTAATAAAACATGTGAATAGTTACTCATGTAAATGTTCTACTTTAACTATTAGTGGGATTTCCATTCTTCTAATGTTACACCTATAGCATCTTTCTCAGTTCTTTTGTATTTATCACTATGTATAATTTATAGAGAGAGAATATACATATTTCTCACTGTCATTTTCCATCTGCATGAAACAACACATCAAGTGTTGGGCAGCAAGGGAATAAAGTCAAAAAAGCATTGTTGACAATTTTTTTGCTTTCCTGGCTGGAACCTTCACTTGGTTTATGCTTTACTATTTCAATTAATTGGGCAGCCATATAACTCAAATATTAGTTAACTTAAAATAATGTTGACTGTATATGAGTCCTCAATTTTGCCTCAAAAAGTGAAGTGTTGTGCCAGTGATTTTATAAGAGTAGACAAGCATGAAATTAATTTTATATATTAGCACTAGGAAAGCTTACAGCTTGCTACAATTGGTAGAAAATTTTACTAGAATTGTAATATAAGGTTGTGGGGATTTTCTTTCCTTCAGCTAGGTGAATTTCTTCAGCAATTCAAACCTCTAATAGCTTTTTAAAATACGATATCTAAACTTCTATACTGAGACTTCCTAATCTAATTCTACTCTGCTACCTTGTGTGTGCATAGGTGTGATATAGAATACATATTTCTTATACATAATAATATTATGTATTTATATAGTTAGATTGGTGCCATGTTGGGAAGTTTAGATTCATTGAATTAGAGAAAGCTTGTTTTACAGCTCAGCTTAGACTATTAAAGTGGGATTTAATAAACACAGAGATGTTTGTCCACTATTCGAGTGTATGGAATCCAGTTCTAAAGCAAATGAACTACCAACACAGTGGAGCTTGGGATATTCTTCAGAAACAGCTGATTCCACTCTTCCCATGGATCTCAAGGAAGAAGTTTGTAGTCTGTGACTGATTTCTACTGACTGGATGCCTGCATTCATCCTGAGACATCCAGGTGTAGCTGATCCAGGTTCTTGCATGAGCTGTTCAACCAAATGCAGCTGAAAAGCTGGAAACCTGAAAAGCGCCAGGTCTTTATTATTTCTTTATTCTCAAATCAATCTTTATTTATATGATTTCCTCCTTGTATGTATTCTAGTACAACCATTGTAAGATTTTTTTCTTCAAGTTGAAACCAGATTGTAGTTTAATACCAGCCCATATACAATAATATATTTTGATAATGTCTGTCTTGCAGCAATAAAGTGAGCAGGCCTATGTTTAACAGAAGATCAAAAAGTACTTGTGCTTTTAAGTATTTAATTAGAGCACATAAGGGCTCATGATAGGTCTCAGTATGGTACAACATGGCTTCTAACACAATTGCATGAACTCATCTTTTCCTTTCTATTAGAAAAATAATGTAAAATAATCTTTTACTGCCTTTCATTGTAAATTAGAGTTTTAAATGATGTGGCTGTCATTTGAATATGCTAATTATGCAGTATTATTTTACAGGCCATTAGACACGCCTATAAAAATGTATCGCAAGTTCTGAGCCTTTTGATTAACTTGTTGAGACTCAGTATTCTCCAATACTTGCTTAAGACTGGTAATTGGCATTCAAAAAGGTAGCAGAATGCACCTGCCATTCTGACCACTGGTGACCTTCACTGAGAATTAACTGCAAAATCCATGTCAGGCAGTTAATTGAATGAAGCTGTGAACTTGTAAATTGTAATGGTTATGATTAGTGTATAACATACCATAACTGTAATGATGTAATCTTGGTCTCAAGAGACTTAGGGGTGAAGTCTTGGGGGTTTTATGTGCCAAATTAAAAAGGGGGTAAATGACAAGAGAGAAGTTTGAAAGGGGGAGAGAGGGAAAGGAACACGTCTTGTCTTCTTTCCAAAGACTCTAAAGATAAAAATATTTAATTGAATTTGAGAGATTGGTGAACTTTTTATTCCCATCAAAGATCTTAATTTGTCTTTAAGGTAGAAAGAACTGTCAGCAGCCCTTTCATCTAGGCATGGGGAAGTATTCGTCAGTTGTGACTGGATGTGAAGAGCTGTATTAAAATGACTGGGTTTTGTTGCTGTTTCAGGGAGCCAGAGAACATCTGTGGCTCACTGGGGCACATGCTGTGCATAGTATGTACGTGTGGACTGGCTTATATGCTACTTTTTTGTTGAATACTTTCATAGTCATTACAGTAACAAGATTAGTGAAGCAAAGCTGCTAATGCTTTCTTTAGACTTTACATTTCTGTATACTGATGACAAATATGAACTGAGCAGCCAGAAGAAGATATTTAGTAAGGATGATGTGGGTCTATCTAAGCACACCCTGCATGCAAGGAAGAAAAGCTTTTGTAAACGGGATGGGTCCTGCTGGGCTTTTAGCTTTGGAGTCCAGAGATAAAAAGGAATTTGTTTTTTTTTAAATTTGCTTCTGACTCCATTCCCTGTTTATATACTTGTTAGAATATGACATCTTGCAAATATGCTCTACAAGGCAGGTTGCTTAACCAATAAATAAAAGAAATGAAGCCTTTCATGGCTGTTGTATCAGGCCAGTAACCAGCTTGCTCATGAGCTAAAATGGAGCATATATCCAAAAATGCAAGGGAAAGCTTTGCAAAGTACTGCCAGTCTAGTTTAAGCATAACACTTTCAATTTAACAAGAGTTGTACTATTGAATCACAAAAAGTGTATTTCAAGAATCTGCGAATTTATACTGAAATTAATTATGTAAATGATATTTAATATGAACCAATTATGGGAACCAAATTTAACTAAAGTTTAGGAAGAGTAATGGAATAATAATCTAGCTATTAAAAATGGTCAAAGATCTGCATCAGAGGGTTATATTAACCTCACTAGTAATTTAGTGCATCATAATGGAGTTAGGCTTTCTCTTGTCAGTATATTTGCGACCTAGCTATAATAAAACTCAGATTCTGCCGCAAGTAAGACATAAGCATATGTCTTCTTTGCATAGTCCACATGAAAGCTTCATTGTGGTTGTGTTAATGCATACAAATACATGTATTGAGTAACATGACTAGAATGTATATCTGTATGTTTACACAAAAATAGAAATTAAGTCCTAGTTAATATAATGAGTCCATTCTCATTCATTACAGTAGGACAGATAAGCTACATTATTTCTACTCATTATCACTAGAGTGAGGATAGAACTATGCCTCTGTGGAGATGTAACTCTGAGCTCCTTATTTTGTTCTTTTTTGTTTTGTTTTGTTTTTTTAAATCTGTCTTCATTTATATGATTCTGTATTCAGTTTTTAGAGATTTGTAATTGACCTCCTATCTAGCATGCCAGGCCTGACTGTATCAAAGGTTTTACTTTTTTCTCCAAATACCTTCCTTATTCATTATTTGACCCAAAAAGTATAAGGCAGTATATGGTTTCCTATATTCTCACACTTGACTCCAGCTTTCTTCCTTTTTGCTGAAATTATTGCTGTTCCATGAGGTCTTGGTACATCTTGTAATGCAAAATCCTAAACAGCTCACTCTTTGGTCTTGCTTCTGAGTGAAATGAGTTTAGTGCAGTTATATTACATGTCTTTTTGAAACCTTCCTAGCAGATTTGATTGAAATTGACACGTTTTCACAACGGTCGGAAAAAGTCAGTTAATTCAGGTCTTGTATGAGGCCAGGTAGAAGAAAGGTTTTATTAACAGCTCCTTAGAGGGCAAGATCAACATGAAGCCTATATTAGGCATCAGAGAATCCATAAAGAGAAAACATTTAGAGATATCCAGACCTGGAAGATGCTTCAATTTGAATTCACCTTGTCTTGGACATCCCAAATCAATGAACATGTAGAAATTTAGGCTGCCCTATCTGCAGATCTCAGAGCATAGCTCTGTTCAGTGGCTGTGGGCATCCTGTGAGGATTTGGGGGCCTTCAGTCTCAGAAGTGTGAAATTATGGAAGAGCAGAAGTGGAACATGTAAGAGCTTGGAAAGGTGAGTGCTCTGTAAGATTGGGGATAGAAGACCACAACCAAAGCTAAAAAGATATTTAAAAGAAAATTAATGCCTCAGGCCAGACCTTAAAACTTGAAGGAAATTTTTGTCTCTTTAAAGCATGAGATTTAGATGATTTTTTGCAAAAAAGATTCTGAGACAGAAGTACGAATCTATGCAAGAGTAACTCAGAGTCCAGGAGTCCTGTCATTTTTGACCTGTGTAAAGCATGCACATGGTTAAGTGTTCAAGTTTTACACTCTAACAGAATCTAAGTCCATTACTTTTGTATGTCCAGATAAATCTTTCAGTTTCTCTGCTTGATCAGCCAACATGGTTAGCTATTAATATAATAATTGTTCTAATATTTCATTTTTACATCATTTAAGTATCTATAGAATAACAAATATTATAACTGTTAAATGCAGTGAGCTGACCTCTGGAGAATCTGAATCTCAACATTGGCTGTACCACTAATGAAAGATTTTTCAGAGCCAATGCCTTTGTCCTTAGGACAAATGTCTGTATTTGACAAAGTTCATTTTTGGTTTAATTTCCAGCTCTGCACTAGAGTTTGAATCCTTGATCCTGATTCTGCCAAGCACTGAGCTCACCGTTCTTCTGCTGTTGTCATCGGTGAGAGCTGAGGGCACTCACACCTGGCAGGAACTGGCACTTTGATGGCAAGCAGGGATATCGCAAAGCAGGATTAAAGTGCACTTGCTGACAGAGCTGTTTGAAGAAGCTTTCAGAGCACCTGCCCATGCTGTGCTTGACTCTAGACTTTGCTATCAGCCCCACAACCTCATTAGCACCAAATTCATTCTCAAAATTAAATAAATAAAAGACGGTGACAGCACTATTTATTTCCTGCAGCATGCCTAAGATATTCTCAAATAATAAAATACAACATCTTTCTGTTCTTTCTCCCAAGGGCAACTTAAGGAATATGGTTGTTCTGGATGCCTTGCCCCAAAACAAAAGAGGAAGAGTAAAATATTAAAGGTGCCAGAAGTTTCTTTATTTTCTAGTAAAATATTATTTGTTTGGTTGCTTTTTCCCCTAACCCAAGAAAATAGACAGAAAACAAAGTAAAATTCATGGATTGAGGGTTTTCTTGTTCTGAGAGTTTTTTGCCTTCCCTATATTTTGCTTGTGATTATTATCATATTAAATCAAAGGGAGAAAAATGCATCCTGTATTGTTGGAATTGCTCCCTACCCTTTGGACTTATCTTTGAATAAAAAATTATTTCATTGAACTTGGGGTGAATTCAAATTTCTAGAGGCAAAGAACATTGACAAGGCAATCGGCTTTGTAGAAAAACTTTCAAGATTGAGAAGAAACCTTACCATAATAATGAAACTGTGGGCAGAAAGGAAATGGGGAAAAAAAGGAAGCAGGAAAAACTGAAAAATGAGTACTTCGAGTAAGTCTCTGCTTTCTTGTAATGATGAATTCCATTCATTTCGAATGAAAATTTCATATGCACAGTATTTTTGGTAAAAGGTTACCTGGAGACATGTGTTGTTTTATTTTTGTATAACGGGGAGTCTATTCCCCTGGAAATATAAAAACAGCAGCCCTTTGATATGTTTTGGTGGTTATCATTTACCTTGGGCAAGGAAATAGGTTACTTTCAAAATTAACTTTAATATTCACTCACAGCTCTTCTACCCCACCAAGAATTGTACCTTCTTTGCCCTAACACATCACATAGCCCCTTTCCATAAAACTATTCCAGCTTGGATTCTTACCCCAAAATCCAAATATTTGGTCAATTCATAAGTGATTTTCTGCCATTATCTAAGCATCATCCATATAATTTTGATAGTGTAACAATGAACTAGATAGATCAGGGAGGGTTACAAGAGGAAAACTCCAGATTTAATGAAATTTAAGTTTCTTATATAAGTAAAGTGCCTGAATGTACAGAAGGATTTTTTTTTATGGTAAAGCTATATGCAGAAAAAGATTGGTTGTTTCATGGCATTTCTGAAGTTTCTGGTGCATATGCATTCATTGACTGGTTTGGAGACTTCTCCAGCATCACTGGATAACTGCTAAAATCAATTTAAATCAAATTACATGCATAAATCTAATTATCCACAATTGTTTATAGAAGCAAGCCCTGAGGAATTCAACATACAGGAAAGCAAAGTGTGAAAAAAAGGTTTGAAATAAGTGGTTCTATTCCACTTCCCCTCAGCTTTCAGGTGTTCAAAACTACAGGAAATTTAAAAAAAAAAACCCACCAAACAAACAGAAAAACCCAACCACTCTGAATCTCACACAGTGAGTCATAACATCAGGCATTTGGTTGGTTCTTTTCATTTATTTTGTGCTACAATGCCACTCAGACTAAAAATTACTCCTCCTTTAGTGGAACATATTTAATATTTGAATCAGAAAAATAACATAGTTTTAGTCTCCCCCTTCCATCTCTTCTCCCCCAAATATTTATTAGGAAACTAAAATGAAATTTTAATTTGCCTTTCATGGCTTGCTATTTTCGCTATGGTTTTGTCACAATTTTTTCTGGCTTGATACTTTCACAATGTTATTCTTTTTTTTCATTATGTTTTTAACTGATTAATATAATTTCAAATTCTTTAATAATTTAAGAACACCTTGGGGATTGTCTTCTAATAGTGTAAATCAGAAGTAAATCAACTGAAGTTAATTTAAAACAGATGCAATGGGCTTGAAAATCAAATCTCTTTCTCTACTGTATAATGTTTTAAACAAAGTTGTTGTTCTTGTTTTTAAGTACATATGTTTATTTCATGTTTGCTTTGTGTTGATTAGATCTCTCTGGATAGCTAAGACAAGCCTGCTCATGTTATAACAGGAGTGGTGCCTGTGAGCTCAACTGATAGAAAGTGCTTTCCAGACTTGCTGAATACTGTTTGTTGTCTGGTACAAGACACAACAGCTTTAGACAGAATTGCATTTTCAAATTATAATATCTAATTAATAAATTTAAATCTTAGAATGCTATAAACTCTAAGGCTTATATTCTATTTTCTTTGGGTTTTGTTTTTGGCTGTTGAGTTTTTGTGCTGGAACATTGCACCATTAGTGAACTGTCCTGTAAAATACACTGCTTGCTCTTCAGACATTACTTTGTTGCTTAATAACCTTTGAACTTTCTTCTTCGGCAGACTGGTTGTGTAGAGCTATAAATTACAGTTTTCATAAGCTGTGCTATTCATCTTTTTTAAGAGAGGAATACTTGACATAAAACTCTAACATATGAACCTTAGAGGGAGTGTAGTATTTGCATTATTTTCTCTCTTGCTGCTTAGTGGAGTAGGTGGGAAGATAAAAAAGACACAGGAAAGACAAGAAAGAGGTGGTCAGCTGCTCTGGACATGATTTCTCATTTGGAGAGTTCCCTGAACTTTGCCATTCACTCTTCCATGATATAAACAAACTTTTATTGTTCTTATATACTTAGGTAGCTGTTAACAAAAATTAAATAAGTCATTGCTCAAAAAATGTCTGTAAGGCTTCTAGCAAGGCTTTATCTTTATGACACTAACGATAATCCCTTGTGTAATTAACTGTAGAGTGGTTATGCATGCAGTATGCAGTCCCTGACAAGCCTCATAGAAAATACATCAGTATTAGCCACAGGTGAATTCATTTAGAAAGATTAATGACTGCACCTGAATTTTAATGTCTGAAAAGGGATGGAACACTGAATCCTTAATTAAAAAGTTGAATGACTGGTATGGTTTGTTTAACATCGCAAATTTCACCGGGAGATTTTTATATTCAAATGAAGTCTGCAAAGGAAAACTTTCGTTAGAAAGTGGTGAAGTAAGGGTGAAAAGCAAAAATGTTTTATGTGCTTTATGTAAATTGATACATGGATCAGTAGCTTTGATATGGATCAAATGAAGTATAATTATGGCTGCTCTCTGTTTACAGTGAATGTGGGGCAAAGAATTCTTAAGAAATGCAAGGCTCTGCTATACTCCTACTGATAAAAAGTTAGATGAGAAGAGCAGTAAAATTGACGAGTGATCTTATTCTTTCCTTAATGAGATGATTTCGTCTTCATTATTATTTTACAAAGTTTTTAATGAAGAGAAAGTAACCTTGAAAAACACTGTTACAATCCCATTCCCAGAAGATGCTTAACTCACCTTTCTCAAACTCAGCTTTCAATTAGTAAAGTAGTTAAAAGTAATTCAGAGAACCACCATTATCAATGAAAACAGTGCCTTTCAAAAATTTCATGCATTTTAATATTTAATAAAAAGAGAGGCTAGATTTTGAGGAGAAGAATAAATAATTAAAGTAGAAATCTCATACCTGTTCAGAAATGCTAATATAAGGGACATCAGAATGTACTGTTGCTACGCTGCCTAAAACACATCTTTAAAAACCCTCTGCTGACTGCTTTCAGTTAGTCTTAATCATGGGAAATATATTCTAAAAACTGGAGCCCTGGTAAAGCTTATTTGAACAGCAAAATGGATCACTTTTGAAAAGCAAGACTATGACATTTATCTACTGACCTGAATATACACTGAAGGTCACTTGTTTTGCTGTCTTACTCCTAACAAATGACAGTCACCCAAACTTTATTTTTAATGAGATGTCCTTCTCCTTAACTGCAGTATCGGACTCTAGGAAAACAAGTTTCTAAAAAAAACAAGAACACTAGTTCAATCAAGGATTGTCTTCCAGTAACCTAATTATATTTCCCATTGCTCCCTTTTTATCCACTCATCGCCTGAAAACTTTCATATGAGAGAGAGAATAAAGAAATGGATAATCAAAAGTCAAGGAAGGAGTCCCAGTGATTTATCCTGGAAAGTGTCTGTTACTACTACCAGCAGCTGTAGTATAGCAGATTGTGATGCTCTTTAGCTGCAAGACAGTAGTACCTGCTGTACTGGTTTTGCTGCCAAGCAGAAACATGGCTTTATTCTTGACCACTTTCCAAGGAAACATATTTTTAATGAAATGTCATAAAAAAATTATGTACCTTCTTGTAAACCTTCAAGGAAAGGAGGAAGCATTTGAAAAGCTGCTTGGAGGGGGTGTATACATGTGTTTTTGTAGATGTTTGCAAACATTCTTTCAGTTACTCATGTAAACTACCTGCAGTATTTCCCAAGATACAGAAAAGTAGAACATTATACTTATATACATATATCACGTATGTATATATGTGTTTGTGTGTATGTATATATTTTATATACATATATATGTGTGTGTGTGTGTGTGTGTAATGGTTTAGTTCTCAGGTGTATCAGCTGTTTGAATGCTCAGCTGAAGAGGAATATCCAATGTAGTGCTCAGCTTGTTTATTCCTCCAGATTTCCACAGTCTCTGCTACAAATCACTGGCATATGAACTGTACATAGTTTTGATACTCAAAGTTTAATTTTCTGGAGTTAAATACTGATGTCAGGGATCACAAATAAAACTGGAAAGACATATTGAAACTTCAAGATCCCTATCTTGATGAACTTCATTAATGTACTCAGCAAAAAATTAACCACAGAATACAACTTTCAGTGATTTAAAGCAATGATTTTGTTAATAACAGTTAAAATCATTTGCAAAAGATGTTATTAAATTTGTGGCAAGAAAATGCTGACTGACAAAAATGCAGGTTAAGTCCTTGGCTATCCAAAATATTTTGCATAAAATGTCAGCTGCTGTGGGCAAACCACTAAAAGCACAACAGTTGTATTGAAATCATATACTTATATAAATATTACAATCAAATGTGTTTGGGACATGACTCAAAATCAATAAGATTCCTTTTGTTGACTTCAGTGGAAGTCGGACCATTATTGCCTAGGTAAATAGAGACACCTAGTTCAGAAGATATTGTTAATTTTATGTTCCGTATTTTTACCTTTTCAATTTTAAGGTGGGTAATCATAGTGAGAGATAGGACTAGAATAAGAGCTGGTCTCTTGATATGAATTGTAGACCACATCTTTTCCTTGAATTCCCTGGGCCATAAACAACTTTGGAAGTTTAGGCTGGACAAGAAAATAAACAAGATGAGAATTGATACGATACTAAGAGAATGGAATGTGAAAACTAAAAATAACAATTTCAAAGTTGTTCAATTTTACCTTGAATAAGCACTTTGATATTTCTTATTTTATTTAGACAATCTTTTTTCATTACTGTTCTGAGGAATCCGTATGCTCAGGAGAAAACATGCTCTTGGTAAACATTTACTGTACGAAAGTTCCTATATGGTTGTTAAGAATTCCATGTGCAGACACAGTCAAGGACACAAGGACACACATTCACATACCTCCCACCTCTAAAAATCAACTATCTCTGCTCCCTAAGGCTCTGGCTTCCTGAAGGATGTGTGGGACAGGTGGAATAGAGACACCCTGTCTCCCTTCATTCTTTGAAAACTCTACAGAATTAGCTGAGAAACTTCCCACAAGTCTCAAAGGTTTATAACATCCAGATGGTGACCATCCTGTCCACTCAATGGAGATAAGGATAAGTGTAATCTCCTTCTCAGAAAACACAGGGAAAATATCACTACTTTTTATGGCAGAATTCCTACTGACTATAACAATATTCTGAGTCTGCTGCAAAACCTTGATTCTTCTGTGAAAGTTGCCCTTTATGGGAAAGATCTTTCCTAACATCACCCTTTTGACTCAGCATACCATATTTTTAGACCAGAAATTCTTTTAAGTTCAAATTAGTACTCAGTTTAATAGCTAGATAATTTCAAATTGCCACAGATCACTTTGTCCAGTAAAATAATTTCATGTGTGGGTTTTGCAAAAAATAACTGAAGTGATCCTTTGAGTGTGAAAAAAGAAACCATTTTATGCAGCTTATATCAAATCTAGAAATCTATAAAGTCGTGGGTTGTTGATGTCCTTAATGGAACAGTGGATAACCTCCTCAGGGTGGACTGCAAGTCCCAAGGCACGCGGCAAATCCCCACATCTGCTGTCTTCTTGGCCAGTTTGTCTAGAAGCCAGACACATGAATTGCATTGGTGGATCAATTCGAACCACCTTCTTTGCTGAAAGATGGAATATGATGCTTTTTACCATAACAGAGCTCAGTAGCCTGTTTCAGTATTATCAGTGCAACGCAAACTGTTTTTAACACAATTTAGAGTTGTGGCTACAGCTGTGGTATCTAAGGGGTGTATGTGAAACAGTCTTGTTTCCTGAGGTAATCACTTGAACAATATATAACCTCAGAAGAAGAAGTTCCAGCTAAAAGCTATTTGAAAACAATGTAGCCCACAGGGCACCCCGAGATAAGCCGATTCTCCTTTCATTACTTCTTAACCATCCATTAAAAGCTAAGCACTATATTATGCCCCTACTCTCCAACACCCTGAGGATCCTAGAGGTTTGTGCTGTGTGAATGAAAGGCACTACCCCAATCTGTCATTCAAACTACAATTACACATCCATCTTTAAGAACCCAGGGCAGAAAGAAAATATAAAGTAGAGGGAAACAAGAGCTTACTTTGGAAAGTAGGAAACAAAGAACACATGGCCCATATAGGCATGTTATGTGTGTTTTCATTTCTGAAGTGTTTTGTAGGCTTGGAAAAAAATTGGGTGCATAGGTTAAAGCAGTCCCTAGGCAACTGTAACTTGCACAACCAGCATTTGCTGAGCTGATCACCATCCCTTATCACTGACCTTGGCAATACTACAAGAATCCTATATTCACATGGATAAACTCTTCTCCGCAACTTCAACTTATTAGGGATAAACAGGCTTTACTTCAGCATCTGGCATGTGTGATTCATATCTATCTATTTTTCATTCAGCCTGCTCTTTCCACCTCTCTTTGGACAGTGATTGCTTCTCCTCCATTTCTCCTGCTGTGTGCTATGTAAGTAAGTTTTCAAGAGATCAGTTTATTCAAGAGAGAAAGCTGACAGTGAATAATATCCAAAAGAGTGCAAGCTTATGTTACCCCACTTAGTCATGAAAAAGTATGTAGAAAAACATGAAATGCAAGGGACCTAGAAAAAATCCATTAAGTTGGGCTAAACTGTACAGAAGATACTGTTACCCATTCCATAATGGTCTTTACTTGATAATTGTTGGGGAAAAAAACCTGACTGATACCAAAGTTTTTTTTAAGCACTTTGTTATATTTATATTTCAATTCAGAACCAAAATCAAATTTAGATTTTCTTATTATTGTGAAAAAGTAAGAAAAAAAATTGTGTATGTATAAAAATAATATAAACTGACATCATATTAAAGACCATCTCAGTATCATTCTTGGACCAGCCTGTTTGTACACGTGATATCAGAGAAGCTCATGGCTCAGTATTACTGAAAAATATATTATTCCTATAAATGGTGAGTTTGAAGTAAGCACTGACAGAATGAAAATGCAATTCTTCAAAGATAAGTTACTCTTTAAGATCATATACCTAAGAAGTATTTAGGTTGAGGTTTTTTTAAGAGCTCCTCCAGATTTGATATCTCTTCTGTAATAGAATGTGTGTGGAAAACCCAAGAGTACTTACTGCTAAGCCATTTCTCACATAGTTTCACTCTCTATTCTCTACCTTTTGTACCCCACCAAAATTAATTGCCATTTTAGTAGAAATTGAGTGTTGCAGACAATAAAGAGCAAAATAAGGGCACAAAAAATTCTAAAGCCTTCTGTAAGTATTTACTATGTATGTACGATTGCAAAAACTGAAATAATTTCTTGACCAAAACAGACTGCTGTACAGTCATATATCTTACGTGCCCAGCAAAGCTGAAGGTTTACAGTTTTCACATTTACATTAGTACTCTCAGATTATGCAGTTGAAGAGGTGGAGCAACTACCAACAGTGCTTTTTTACACGGTGTTAGGGTGAAATAGTCCCATGACAACTGTACTATTTCTTGCCTTTTTGGCTGTCCACACTTGTGCAGTAAGCTCAATGTCCTGCCTAGTTTCATTACGTATCCTCTTTACTATCACACTGAATGAATCTGTATAGTTGTAAAATAGAATTACTTATTTTTTTTTCCAAGTTGAATTCTTCATCACAGCAAAAATGCCATGGTTACCATGTCAATCAGGCATGGATAAGAGAGTCCATATAAGAGACCTCAGGTATGTTTGGTATTTGGCTGGAAAATTAAAGTTTTAGAAGTTAAGGCCGGTAGGACCACTGAGGAAAACAGCTGTGATATGGAACCTGGTAAATTTTTTATTTTTTTAAGGCTCAAGAGGAATGCATAAGGTAAAGTTTGTTACTTAAAAGACGTTGGTAGATATGATTGCCTCTCCTGTACACACATTTCTATTATCCTTCAGAATACTCCCTTTAAAAACATGATAGCAGGAGTCTGGTGTGGTTGATCAGGACTATCTGAACACACCACCAGTTTACTGTTTGTATACTGTGTTTGTCACTGGGATGTGGGACCTGTTATATTTGCAATTGTCATAGTCTAAATTTCTTTGAAAAGCAGTTAGCAGCACGACAGACTCAGAGGTTGGCTCATTTGTTTTCATCAGAATGCAATAATCCTTTCTCATAGGATGGCTCTGTGAGCCACAAAAGTGTAAATGTCATTCTTGCCTACACTTTCATTGCTGGTGCTGAACCAGCTCTTTCTCCTTTGAAAGAGCCATGACTCTGCTAGTTGTCAGCAATCTGAGATTTAGATGCTAACTTTTCCCCTTGTGTTGCTGTGTATTGATCTCCTTTATCCTAATTTCTGCTTGTTTGTTGTTCGGTTCACTGTCTCTGAGTAAGCTAATCTGTTTAGACTTTTTTGTGTACACATGGCTCTGGTTTGGGCTTGTGTTTGCCTTAGGGTAGTAGAAGTATAAGAGTGCTCGAGGTGTCTGTTACAGGGGGCAGGCTTCCTGTTATACACACAACCCTGGGGATACTGGAAACCTTTGATAACTGTAGATTCACCATTTGTTTTTTGTTTGGGTTTTTTTTTCCTTGGTATCCAGATTTGTATAGGTAAAGTACAATTATTTAAAAAAATAAAAAAAGGGAAAAGAATTGTAACTTGGAAGTCATGCTCACTTGAATTTCTCTTTGTAGGATAACAAGGAAACCCCGAATCATCCAGCTCATGCCCTATTCCTCCTCATGGGTCACTATGTGACTCCTAATTGCTCCAGATCTTCTCTTCAGTTGTGCCACTCCTCACTGCTGTTTTCAAGAGCTGTTAAGGTCAATGTGGACTTTCATTCTCTGCCATCTATGTCTCTGCTAATTATTCCAGAGGTATAAAATAGAAAAAAGAACAGAGAACAAGTAAATGAATAGAGTGAATCCCTCAAACCAATGTAGGAAAACAAAATCTAATAATTTCTACTAAATGGATAGCAATTGCTAAAACTCATATCAGTTTGTTTGCTTTACATAAATAAATTACTAAAATATGTTGCAGTGACTTACAGGTCCCCATTTCATCTCACTCACTAAATGGTTACTGTTCCACACTTTAAAACACTGTTTATACACAACTCTGTAACGACCTCAATGTATGACAAACTCACATTAAAATCTCTAACTGGGTGTCTGGAGCATTTGCACTCACAGAAGGTCTGTCTGGAAGGCCCCTAAGATCAATGAGAACTTTTCCATTGCTTTCAATATGCTTACTGTGAATCCCAAAGTGAAAAGTAGCTTGCAGGGAGCCTGGATACCGAGCAGGCTGGTGCACACAAGTAGGAAGTGCCAGACTGTGTATTTCTGGGAAATGTTTTTGCTTACAAGCCAGACTGCTGGGTCGGTGTGACGCTTCTGCCTTTGGTCTCCCTAAGTCTCTGGTGCAGTTGGAGCTAACGAGCATTTAGCTACAGTGACACTGAAGGCCTGACCTCCGCTCTAGCACTTCAGCTGCCACAATATCGCTTCACCCCACATGAGTAAATTCTAAATTTAAAAAACAACCCTAATGGTTCTTTCATGCACTTCAGTAAGCAATTTTTGTTTCAAATGTGTAACATATGCTATGTCTATGTATTTTCTTCTCCTCCACTGCCCTCTCTCCTCCATTCTCTAAGACAAGGGAATTTTTAACAGTTTTTCCTTTGCTGTGCATGGGAACACCATTCAAACTTGTGCTGCGTCAGTCAAAGCTCATCACTCCACAGTCAGGTATATCAGCTTATTCTTTCCATAAAGCTCTGAATTTTTTCAGAGTCTGAGTACTGAGTTCCAGATGTTGAAAGATGGAAAGCCTATACTTTATCTCTTTTTCTGGATTCTAATTTCCCAAAAGATCATAGGCTTCTGTAATCGGAACTTCAAAAACTTTTTTTAATTATTGGTATCCCTGGTCGGAGAACTTTAGCTGGAATCATATTCCCATGGAACATTCAGGTCTGTTATCACAGTACAAGGTCAGTTATGATTTTATCAAAATTAGCTTTCCTGAAGAACCTGGTATATATTTCTGACAATATTACAGTACTCAAATTTTATATTTTTATTTCAAATTGTTCTGTTTATACTATCAAATTTAAAAATCAAAGTAACTCCTACTTGTAAGTTACTTTCAGGACACTCAGGTTTAATTTCTTGTCTCTTTTTAAATTGAAAATATTTTTATACGGCAAAATGTCTACATATGATCCAGGAAACTTCAATATAACACTAAGCAGAGGGTTCTAATACACGTCTCAATGAAATACCTTGTACAGGCTGCCATACATGTTAATCANATGTAAAGGTAGAAATATTCTGAAAATAATGAACTTGATAGAATATTTTTGCAGTTAAGATTTTTTTTTATGTATATTATACAGTGTATTGTGGATCATAAAGGGAATCCAAATCAAACTAACTAGCTTACCCTAAATGAAGGACAAAGTCAAATGTCTTTTGCTACAAAACCCAGGTATCTACTGAGTGCATTTAAAGATCCTAAAACATACGAAAGCTTTCAGCATTTCTCAAATGCAACTTTCATATGTTGCAGTGTGATTGTTTAAATGAAATATTTCAGTACAAAAAGATAAATATGAACGCAAGCACACATTCGCACACAACAAACACTAAGTCTTACATGCAGCATAGGTTAAATGCCACCTATCTCTTAAAAAACATTGTGAAAAAAGATTTTGTATCCATCGTTAAAAATACACACAGAAAAAAAATATAGGAGAAATATACAACTTAATACATGTAGGGTAAGTCTCACAGATATTAGTTCCTTTCTTTGGAATGCATAGGTGACTTCTGTTGTGCCTTTCTCAGCTCCATTTTAATATCCTGTGTGCTGCTCTCGCCATCTAACTTGCTACAAATTGCTTTTAAACACAAGCTTCTAATAGTGACAGACTTATCCACACCCCTAAACTGAAAACTCCTGTGAATGTTAGCTACTAATTCAGTAAACATGAGGCCTGCAAAACAGCACAAGCCTCAAGTTTAATTTCCTACACTTTGACCCTTCTCTCAGAAAAAACTGTAGTGAATTCCACTGCTCCAGATTAAAATTTCAAAACTGCAATCTTGAAAATCGCTGCCCCTTGAGCAGTTTTAGTGGGGGCTAAATTCTAAATCCAGGTTCTATCTGATGGTTGACATCACTGGCTTGAATAAGCCTCCTTGAAAAAGCTTTGTGCTGTCCTCTGCTAGGTGCACATAAAAACCAAAGGATGAGAAAGTAAGGTAAAATCTATTTGCATTTTTCTTTCTTAATGGAGGTAATTATAGGTGTTCACTAATTCCACTGAGAGGATCAAATTCTGCTCTCTAAAGAGAGTATAAGTCCTCCAAAACCATCTGAATTGCTCTGAATTCATTCCAGGTAAATGCCAGAAGAATTTTTCCCCTTGGACTGCAAAGACACAATGTTAAATGTGTTAAACAGGAAATCAGAATGCCAAAAGACAAAGAGTTAATTAGTACACACATGAATATATACACTAAATAAATTATCCAGGACATATTGTGCCCAAAGAAGTGGTGCCAAGCATAGCTATTTTGAAAAGCTGTCAGATGCAGGCATTTGGTGGTTTGCATAGCAGGTAGAGACTGCCGAATGCCTCCCTCAAGCCTGACACCATTGATGCTGTATAACCTTAACTGTGATCTGATTCCAAACTCTTCTCCCTCTTTTGCTGTTGGCAGTCACGTCTACCTGTGAGTGGACAAAACTCCAGATGTAGTAACTTAAAGCTGTAACCTCCTTCCCTGAACTGATACGTGATAGGAATGCTTAATATTGAAACTGCTTGGAAAGATTAAAATAGCACTTGTCATCTCTTTTCTGAAAAAGAAAATAAACCTGATTTTGTAAGTCGAATGAGACCTAGTATAATTATGTGACAAAGTGAATACCAGACGCATAGCAGCAAAGCAAAGTGTCTAAAACATAAAAGCCAAACAAAACATCCAAGTCTGCCTACTTTTCTCCTCATTTCTGTTGAAAGAGTTGACATGTATGCATAACCAACCGTACTTAGCACATCTGCATTCAGAGGCCAACTGTCTCTCTAAAAATAATTCTGATACTAATTGCGAGAATGATCAAGTCAGCTAAGACATACATACCGATGACATGAGTCAGCAAAAAATACATCCAGCTGTTCTGTCACTGAGAGAGTCCTGGGGCTTATACTATGCAAAGCTCCATCCTACTTTCTTTTTTTTTACTTTTATTTTCCTCATGGAGCATGGGTCACAGTTTCATTTTGTCTTTCTGTTCATTAACTTCAAGGGATAAGAAGAATGATTGCCTTAGAACATCTCAAAAGAATTACAGTCTTGAGTTAATTTCAGTGACTCCTGCTCTTTGCCCCTCTGTGAGCTGTGAAACAGTCTGTGAAACAGACCTTTTCTGCTACATCTGTGCTGCCAGTGTCTCCGTGCTCTACTGGCTCTTCTCCCCTCTTCTGCCCTTATGCCAGTGCTTTCACATTATGTTGCCTAAAATCTTTAGACTTTCTGGTGCTTCCTTAGGTTGTATTCAGTATTTTGCTCTGCTTTGAAGAATATGTCAACAGAAGGAAGAAGAAGATAAGGGCCTTGGATATTCAAAAGACACTTTTGAAAAAATTCCTTTTCAGTGTTCGTATTTTCTTTAATGTACTCTGAATGATATTAATTAAAAGAGTAAATTGATAAAGTGCCAATGCTCCCTGTAAGCACTGCAAAAACAGATCTAGAAGTATTTTTCATACTAAAACAAATTAATTATTATGATGTTTTGTATTACTTTTAAATGTTAATAGGATTCATAGGGAGTAGCCTTTTGCTAACTAAAAGCTAGTTTATGATGCAGTATTCCTTCTGTAAATTTGTGTTTTCACTGTACTATTATCACTGGTTCTGGCAGCCACTTAAAGGAAACTACATCTAGAGATGT
>WEIV01003224.1:2208-90497 GCA_013390005.1 Calyptomena viridis
TTTTTTTTTAATTCTCTTGACTTTCCAGTCAGGAAATTGTATCTAATCTGCAGGACTGCAGCTTCTGGAGGAGCTGCCTGGTGTCATTGCTCTCTTAATTTGATGTGAGCAATCACACAGCATCAGGGGATGCTGGGAGGGAGCCAGGAAAGATCAGGCTCCGGATGAAAAGTTGTCAGGCAGGTGGGGGCTGCTAAAACATGGAGGAGGTGACTGTAAAGGGCTCATTACTCTAAAGGCACCATCATCATCCTTTAAATGATCCCTCTCTGTGCCTTTTTAAGGGTCTTTGCCCCTTCTCTAGTTGTAGGCATTGGCCATGTGTGCACACAGGTGGATTCTGCACCATCCTGCTCACTGGGGACACCAGGGACTGTCACCTTTTAGGGATGTTCAGAAAATTCCCCAGGAGGTGTTTGCTGGAGACAGAGACCATGTGAAGAAGAGTCTGTTGCCTGTGATACGAAACCAGGCAGTTTTGGTTTATGTTTTCCAGCATCCCTCAACTTCAATCAGCTTTACAGGTTTTTCTGCTCTGTTTTTATCAACAGAGGTTTCAGGTTCTCACAAACCTTTTTGTTTGTTATTCCCTGTTTTCTATTCTCTTTGGATCATGACATTTTATTCCATCTTTAATAGAACCAGAGAATCTTCAGGTAATACCCTGCAAACCTCCCTGTGGCTCTGTATTTCTGCCTTCATCCCAGCCTGCAGCCTTCCCACTGGAATTATGTGGAATCCTAGAATGCTTTGGATTGGAAGGGACCTTAAGGATCATCTCATTCCAATTCCCTTGCCCTGGGCAGAGACACCTTCCACAATCCCAGTGTGCTCAGAGTTCCATCCAATCTGGCCTTCGACACTTCCAGGGATGGGGAGTCACAACTTTTTTGGACAATCTCCTTTAGTTTCCTTCCAGTTGTTGTCTTAATCCTTTGTATCCATTGTTATGGAAGTTATTCCTTTTGGCATAAAATCAGACTATTTAGTGAAGTTAGGAAAGTTTAGCTGCACTGATTTTCATCTCCACCCCCCAAAATAGAAAACCTCAAAACCAAAATAAAACCAAAATTAAACAAACAACAATGACCTTATAAAAAAACCTGTCAGCTACAATGCCTCAATTTACTTTTAACAACCTATATTTTATATTTTATCCCCATCTCCATTTGCTTCCACAATTTCCATCACTCTTCCCTTCAAGTGGTGTTCAGAAGTCTGGTGTACTTTTGTGCTCACATTAACTTGCAGAGAGCTGTCTAGATCTTTTTTCTCCTCCTTCCTACATATAAAAAAGCTTTATTTCTGTTGACTTTCAGCCAGATGGTACCACTCCCACCATCCCATCTGAGCATGTTGTTCTCTTCTGAGAGGCTTTCACCTCACATATGACACTTTCCATTCCCCTGTTTGCCTTCACAGCCAGCTCTGTTGTTGCTCTCAATTATTCAAGCTAAATCATTTTCCCTATGTGCAATTGCTCAACTTTGTTGTAGTAAAATTATATTTTCACTTCCATTCTTTGAAGAAGCCAGTGAACAGAAGGAGGGGGGTTGACTTCTCCTTTTTTGGGGACTGTGGGTAGTTTTGTCTTGAATTTTAGTCCTTCTCACTTTTTTTCCTACTCTGTTGTTCTCTTTTTATTCGTGTTGCTCAAAGACTTTTTCTGCTTAGTTGGGTTGATCTTGACAGCCAGGGTGAGACTTCTAGGAGTTCTCAGAGGTTTTCTGCTCCTTCTGCTGCTCTAAACATCATTTTATTCCAGATCCATCAGCTGCTCTGCCCCAGGTCCTCTCATCACCATTAGTGCCCATCTCAGGTTTTACCTTCCTAGTTGCTAATATACCTAAAGTGAGATTTGAAGTCTTTCTCTTGTTCTCATGGAACAAGGGCCAAACCCTTTTCTTTCCCACCTTTTTTTCCATCTCAATTCTCTTCTTTCTCTGTTGGCTCTTTGCTGGCAGACCAGGGTATTTTGAGGAGAACATTTAAATATTTCATCTCTGTGGCAGATGTGGACATCAGAGTGCACTGGCACATGGAAAGTGTCTCTTGGAGACACACAAATGCTGGTAACAGAATGTGAAGTATTTAGGTGGTTTTTTGTTACTAATTTTGTCTATCATTGCTACAAGGAAGGTGTTTTTGGAGGCAGACAGAGCAACCTGACAGTTTTGTTGTGTTGTTTTGTTGTTGAGTCTGGGGGTTTTTTGTGGGTTTGGGTTTTCTTGTGTTCTTTTGGCAGGGGGGGTGTTTGGGGTTTTGTGGGCTTTTTTTTGACCTTGGGTTTTCTGTCTTGCTGTCTCCATCTGTAAAAAGATATCAGAGGCACTAATTTGCAAGAAATGCTGAGATCTACAGGCAGTGGCATCGCCTGAGAGAGGTCTGGTGACACTGTACCTCTGAGATCTGGTTTTGCCACCTGAACACTCAGTTTCTGTGTCATTTTCCCTTTTAAAGGGACAAAGCACAGACATCTTCCCTCTAATGTTTTTCCCCCATCTGTGCTGTTAGCTGGTAGGGAATGACAAAAGAAAATACCCAACGGAATAAAGTAGAATTAATTACCTGCCTGATCAGCTGTTTCATCACAATCTAGTTGCACAGTAGAAGGCAGCTGGAAGTTGACTTTTTCCAGGGATGGATGGGAAGCAAAGCTCTTGGATAACAGCCAGGCTGGCATGGTAAGTCCCTGCAGGAAGAAAGAGGGTGATTACTTCCTTAAACCCATTGCTAAACCCTTTCCTGGTCAAGCTTCCCCATGCTCCATCCCTGGAAGTGCTCAAGGCCAGGCTGGATGGGCTTTGGAGCAACCAGGTCCAGTGGAAGGTGTCCCTTCCCATGTCAGGGAGTTGGAATTAAATGATCTCTAAGGTCCCTTCCAACACAAACTGTTCCATGATTCTGTGTTCCAAATGTGGAAATTGCTGATGGGTTGCTCTGATTTGTAACACAGATATTTCCAGCATCTGGCACTTCCCTTGGATCATCTGTTTCCCTTGACACTGAGCTGTGTGCTCAGCAGAAGTGTTGGGAGTTGGGATGCAGCCCTGTCACAGCATCCTTGCATTCTGGGATGTTGAGTCTTTCCTGAGCATTATGATGAGGAAGGTGGTTGGAGTTGTCAGAAAAAATGATCTGTGGCCCTCAGGCTCCTGGGAAAACATCAGTGTCTCTTGAGGCGGAAGTGCTGTGTGCATGGCTGGATTAGACAGTGTGGGGGAGTGTGTGTCATGTCACATTTGGTCAATTTTCATGTGTCTGAGGCTCTTAGGCTCATGTTACAACCCGTTCAACCTGTAGCTGTAACTCCCTTTCAGCCAGGAGTAGTGGAACCACATTTTTAACTATTCCCATGTTTTCATGGTGACACTTCACTCAGAGCTGTGCAGGGTGAATGCTGAGAGTTTTTGTCTGTCTCCCCCAGGAATGTAAGTCCCTCCTAAAATCTCCATCTTTTGTCAGTCCACAGAGTTCTGAGGAGAATTTGTCCCTTCTCATCAGTTGCTCAGGTATATGGTGTTCTCTATGCCATTGGGCACAGGAGGGTTATCAAAAATGTCTTAACTCAAAGCTCCCAAACTTCCATGTAGTGAGCAGCTTTCCTTTAGGAGAGCTCTGGACAACCAGGCAGTGTTCTCCAGCATGTGCTCTTTTTCTGGATCAAGGCTCTGTCCATGCTCTTAGATCAGGATCCCTTTAGTTCCCCCTGCATGGTTTTCCCCTTTTTTGTGAATCTTTGTCCTCCATGGCAGCAATTCTCCTTGTGGTTGTCCTAACTGTGCTCCCCCTCACAGTTTAGCAGGTGACTTGCCCTTTTGTTTCCTTCCACCCTCAGCCAGAGAAGGGAAGGATGGCCTTGTCCTGATGTGCCAAAGGCAGCTCTTGTGCTTGGAATGGCTCCAAACCACTGGGGTTCTATTGAATTGTGAAGAAAAATGGCTTTTTCCTTTGTTCTGAAACACAGCCGAGGTAGGGAGCTCATCCCAGTATGTCCTTCTTCCTGGAAGACACCCCTGGATGCTTCAGCCCATCTGTGAAGAACAATTCTATAGAGAGCTCTGATAAAGGTGCTCTTTAAATCCATGAGTAACATCCTCAGCCAGAGCCTTATTGACCGAATCACTTCTGCTCCATTGGAGAGAGGGAAGATCATTTCTTGCTGATCTCTCAAGGAACCAAACTCATCTTTTTGCCAACATCTTTGTATTTTTTGTACTCCCCTTCATGGGGAAGCAGCCTTTGGAAGGTGAATTCTTTGATTTGAGATGTGTTTATAGATTGTTCCAGGCACATACTTAGATTTTCGTAGAAAGCTTTGAATAGTGGTACAAACAAGCCCAGTTAGGGCCACTTTTTCAGGAGGGGAAGTGATGTATGAATAGTAAAATCATCCTGGAATTGTTCCTAATTGGTTTAATAAAAGATGTTGAAGGTTTTGATAGCCAAAGAGGCTAAAAACTTCTCACTTCTCTTGTATTATAGCAAAGGAGCTCTAGTGACTGCTGGAGGACATAGACTGTAGGAAGGATTATTTTATTAATGCCTTTTTACTTATGTTTTCTGTGTTTTCTATCCCTTTATCTCCTCCTGGTTGCTCTTTGGGATGTGATACTGACCTTGAAAACCTGAGCTCTGACCCAGTTTGCTTTTTCTTGTGGTTGGATCACAAGATTGGAAGATCCGTGTCCCAAACTCATTTACTGGTAACACTGGGTTTATACTGGATTTCTGGACACTCTCAGAGCTTTCAGTTCCCCTGAAAGTTCAAAGGAGCTGCCCATGTTGCTAACCAAGACTATTGTTCCTCAAACCAGGTCACTGCAGCATTTCTGAGAACTAGAGAACATCCAGTTTGCTTTATCCAGCTCCCTGATTATAAATAATACCCAATACCTGTTTGCTACAGGCTTTGTGTGTACACGGCTCCCAGGCAGTGGGAGAGGTCTAGGGAATGATTGGGAATGTGAAGGGCAGGGGAGAAACCTCAGGGACTTCACAGGGATTTTGAGATCAAGCCCTTGTTTTGTCACAGGCTTTGCACTGAACTACCCACTTATCCGCTCATGGATTTTTCAGGATATTGCTTAAAATGCCAGACTCCATGTCTGTGGATTTGGGAACCCCTTCTGCTCTGTACTCCAGCCAAAAGCTTCCAGCTTTCTGGAGCAGCTCTGAGCTCACTCCAAATGTTACTGTTGTGGACCTGCTGGTGGTGGCATCTGGGTGGGCTTCAGGAGGAAAATAAGACTTTGGTGCCACAGCTGGAGTGAGCTGGGGATGCAGGGGAGAGCAGGCAGGACTGGCTGGGGCACTCTGTGCTTGCCTGAGGAAAGAATCTGGGATGGATGGATGGATGGATGGATGGATGGATGGATGGATGGATGGATGGATGGAGGCACTGTTAGAAATTAGGATCTGAGGCTTTGTAGTCCCTTCTGAGCTTGCAGCTGAATTAGGGACCATTTCTCCTGTGCAGGGCAGTGAAGAGGTGGCTACTCAGGAGCTGACTCAGAGCTGGATGAGCAGCAATTCAGGGCAGCATTAACAGGACACCTGCACGTTCTGCTGAAGCCCAGGACCTCTTTTGAACAGCAGCATTTCAAGGTTGATACGTCATGGTAGAAAACATAACCCATGAACAAATTAGGCCACTCAACAGTCTTTCACTCACCTTCTCTGTGAGGATCCTGCCAGGTACCTTCTCTACACTGGGGAAGGATGGGGCTGTCTGAAGAGGGATCACTTAATTTAGGCATGAGCCCACATCTGTGAGTTTATCTCATTTAACTTCAGATGTTTGAAGTGTAGTTGTACTTAACCCTCAGGCAGTAGAGGGTAAGTTTCCTGTTACCTGTTATAGACAGTTCCTTTAGTTTGGAGGGACTCATGCTCTGACAGTGCCTGCTTCTCTCTTCAGGTGAGGAAGGACGATCAGTGTGAAGCAGACAGGTGTAGATTTTACATTACAGACACATCATTTTTGCCCCTGGATCCCCAAATGACGTTTCTGAGGCCTGGGAGTCAGACAGTTCTGGAATTGCACTTCCTATTTCTGCTGTTCTTGTAATTGATTGAGCAGGTGCTTTGAAGGTGAATTTCCTCCAGAAGGTTTGGTCAGTTTAATAAGTAGGTTTTTGAAACAGTCTTTAAGAAAAGGAACAGAGTTTTCCTCAACCAAGCTTCTTAGACCCAAAGGCAAAGGAAAATAAAAGCAGTGAACAATCAGTAGTTCAGGGAAAACAGTAAGTTGCTTTGCTGCCCTCCAATTACTACAGAAGTCAGGTAGTAGAATCAACTCCTTTCCTTCCTTTGCTGCCCCTTTGTACTTTTGGGATAGTCACTTTTGTTCCTTTCTTGTATTTCCTTAACCATACAAGGGATATTACAGCACTTTGTATCTATGTTTGGGATCTCTACCATCTGAGTGTTGCAGCATCCCTCCATTTCTGCAATAGTCTGAAGTCAAATCCTTAGTCTGAGCTTCCTGGGAAGGAAATTCTTGATTATCTATTCCAGAAGGTAATTTAAAGAAGCAAAATGTGCTTTTCCAGCCATCAGAGCTGTTTCCTACTCACTTGTGAGAATTTACTCCAGTGCTGCCTCTCTTTTAGTTGCTGTGTGTCATTGTTCCAGTTCCAGGGTGTCACTTCTTCCTTAAGACCCCAGTTCAGCTCTGTTTTCCAGGAGAGGTTTACACAAGCTTATCACTAAGGAGTTAAGGAACACAGCTGCTCCACTTCCCTTTCCTTCTGCTTCTCCAAACTCTGCAAAACACTGGTTTCCTTGACCTTCCAACCCCTCCCACAGAGATGGGACAGTCAGACTAAATGAAGCCTTGGTGCCTCCAAGCTGCTGGGTTGATTTGGCCAAGTTGCCTTTGTTTGACAGGGATGAGCTGGGAAAAGACATCTGCTTCCCTCCTGGCATGATAGATCTGTTATTGGCATGAATGTTTGGCAGGAGCATGAAATGGAGTGGTTTGAACAGCAAAGTGAGAGTCAGGATGCTTGGGCATGTGCCTGGACCTCTTTTATTTGGAAAAGTCTCCCAGGGACACATGGCTGTGATCTGAGAACCCTCCCTGATGGCTGATCACAGAGGAGTTTATTGGCATCACAAGGTCACAGCAGAATAAAGCTTCCTTCTGTTTAAAAATCACTGGGTTTGCAAGTCCTCCTGCATTGATCCTACAAAGGCCACACAGGATGTTTGGTGTGTTTTAAACTTGGACTTGTCCTCCAGTGTATGTCTATATTACTGATATCTAAAATTTACTTCCCTGTGTTGTATTTGTAACATGGGTTTGGATTCTTAGACAAAGATCCTTTAGAAGAGCAAATAATTATAATACTCCATAAATACTTGCTTTTTTCCCCCTTTTCCCAAGACCACCAGAGCTTTTGTAGCTTTTAACAGTCTTATTGTTGGAAATTGTGTCACCCAACACTGTAGATAAAAATCCTGAGTTGGTCTCTTCCTTTGGTCCACTCTCTTTGCTCATTCTAGCACTTCTGCACAGTATTTTTTTTGGCTCACTCAGAGGGTTTTTAGGAATACAGCTGTATTTTCCTAAGAAAGTTCGAAAGGAAGAAACTGAAAAGAATCTGAAAATTAGTTTTAAGACAGGGCTGGAGGAAGCGATGGAAGAAATCAAAGGCAAGATTGTTGTGTAAGAAGTTCCTTCAGTCTTGTGTTCCTACAAATAATGAGTAAGGACTGAAATGGGGAGCTCTTCTGACAATGAGCCAGAAGTAGCTCCTTCAGGTTGTGCTTCTGATGCTTGAAATGAGGCCTGGCTGCTAAAATCTTTCATTGCTTTTGTGTTTCACATGAGAAGGGGTTAAGAAACTTCATCTCCACCTCAAGCAGTGACTGAAGTCAAGTTACAGAAACCATAGAAAGGCAGCTGATGCTCTTATCTTATTCCACAACTGTTTCCACAGAAACTGTGGGAAGGCAGCAGTGGTATAAGAAGTTTTCACTGAGAAAACTGAACGTGAACCCATGTAGGCTCTGGGAGCTGAACAGAAATGGGTCAGGGATATGATTCCATCACCTGCAAGCTTTTTAATTCTGCTCCTTCCTTGTTTGACTCCAAATCCTATTATCACTGTCCTAGTTCTCATCTCTGCTGGAGTCTCCAAGGTGTGAGCTCCAGGTGAGCCCAGGAACACTCTGGATCAGGAGAAAGGGATATACTGAGGCTCACATCACTTCTTCTGGGTCCATACTCCTGCTTACCTGCAGCTGGAGCTCTGCTGGGAATCCCGGATATCCCTGAGGAGTTGCCATGTGAGCAAAGAGCTGGCCCGTGGTGACAGAGAGCACAGATGGGACTAAACATTTCTGCAGCTCCTGCAGTCTCTGACAATCCTTTGAATTGTATTTAATTAAAGATTGCACACAAAGGCTTTACTTGCAGTAGCAGACTGGGTGATAATCCTCTAACAACTCCCGGGATTTGTAGGGAAGGAAAACTCTCATTAATAAGGACTTTGGTTATAACTCCATGTGAGAGTTACTGCAGAATTCAGAGCTGCAGGAAGTCACATCCAGAGAAACATTCTCTTCATCTTTCTGCTCAGGGATCAGAGTGTGAGCAGGAAAAGTGGCCCCTGACAAACCCACCACAACTTTTACGTGGTGTTTTGGGAATGCCAGGAGGGATTAGTGAAGGAGGAATTACTGAATTTCAGCTTCACCCATAAAATATATTCCCAAAACACTGGATTATTGGTCACTATCTGATATTAATGTGAGCTCTCCAGAGCTTGTCCTTTATATATTCTTTTTGCATGGAAAATGTGAATTCACGTACTCCTCAGCCCCTTGTCTGAGTGGCCACTTGCCCCCTGAGGTAAAAGATGCCAAAGCCCCAAATCTGTGCCTTTTCCACAGGATAAAAACAAACAAAAACAATAAAATAAATAAAATAAAAATAAAAACAACACAGGGGAAAAAAAACCAGACAACAAACACAAAAAACCCAACCCAATCTGGGGAAGTAGCAAAGTGAGTTTGTACCAAGCTGTTTCTAAAGTCTAACTCAATTTTTCTAGGAGGAATACACCAAGGAAGGAGAATTATTTAGCCTTTGATCCCAAGAAGGATCTCCCTTGACAAGACTTGCAGCTCTTGAGGGGTCTTTTCAGCCATGAACATTTTGTCAGCTGGGAGGGGAATTGAGGCAGCTGAACTTGTTGCCTTGCTCACCATCATTCCAGATGCACTGATAACCCACCAACAAAAAGACACACTTGGGATTTCCTAATGATGCCCAAAACTGTCGTATTTTTAGATTATTTCGTATTCCTTCTGCCTTTGCTGCCCCATATGAATGACAGCTGTGATATGTGAGGGTTATTGCTGTTATCACTAAGGAGGTAGAACAGGGTTGCTGTGATTGGGTTATTTATTTACTTGTTTAGTTAATGTGAAAAACGAGCCATAAACTTGAAGCCCTTCAGTGAGAATCTGTTTGTTGACCTTGATGATTCAGTTAAAGTTCTGTAGACAATAAATTCACACATCACTGACCTCCTTCAGCTAAGTAGTAGGTATTTAAGTTTCAACTAGTCCAGCTAGAGGCAGTGAAGTGGGATGAAAGCCTTCAGAGCTGGTGCTTGCTGGTTCTCTGTGGACTGGGAGGAATGGTAAAAAAATCAGTTCAGACTAAACACAGAGCTTTGACTCAGCTAAAATTAAGGATGAGGTGAGAGACATTCCACTCTTCATTAGCTTATGAAATCATAAAATCATTAAGGTTGGAAAAGACCTCTAAGATCATCGAGTCCAACCATTCTCCCAGCAATTCCAAGCCCTCACTAAACCATGTCCCCAAGTGCCACATCCACATGGCTCTTAGTCGTTCCAGGGGTGGTGACTTGACCCCTGCCCTGGGCAGCCTGTTCCAGTGTTCACTCTTTGGTGAAGAAGTTTTCCCTCATATCCAACCTAAACCTCCTTCGATGCAACTTGGGGCCATTTCCTCTCATCGTGTCCCTTGTTCCCTGGGAGCAGAGCCTGAATTCCCCCATCTCCCCTTTCCTCTCAGGGGGTTGGGAGAGCCAGAAGGTCCCCCCTGAGCCTCCTTTTCTCCAGGCTGAGCCCCCCCAGCTCCCTCAGCTGCTCCTGGTGCTCCAGCCCCTTCCCAGCTCCATTCCCTTCCCTGGACACGTTCCAGCCCCTCCATGTCTCTCTTGTCTGAGGGGCCCAAAACTGATCCCACTCTTTTTCCACTGCTTTGCCCAACATAAAAACAGATTTTCTCATGTACTTTATGACTTTTAAAAAAATCATATCTATAATCCAGTTGAGTCTATCACAAGCCCACTTTTGAGAATACAGCCCCATTTTTTTTTTGAAAGGTGATAAATACAGTTGCTCAAAAGAAAATATTAGGCCACTGAGGTAAATATGCAATTTACCAATTTGGGCCTGAATTTTTAGCAAAGGGAAGAAGTGGCAGTGAAGTACTTGTTAATGGGCTTGGTGAAAAACCTACTGCATTGCAAAAAAAAAAAATTAAAATATATTGTGAAAGTGCACAGCACTTTGCCAGCTTTGATCAAGGTTAGAGCCACATGAATTAATTTATAATGAGAAAAATTGAGGTATTTATACATGTGAGGTGAATTTGGCAATAGTTTAAGTCCAGAGAGTTAAAACTCTCCTTTGAAAAACAGATTTGAAAAGCAGATGTTTTGAAAACGTTTCAGTCTATTTTTACAGCAAGTATTCTGCAAATCTATCATGCTTCCCCTCGTGCTTTTTTAAGGTTAAAATAAAAAGGCAACAAGCACTGTAAATCAAAACAAAATGAATCTATGGTATTTTAGATGAGCCAAGATAAAATTTCCAAAGATTTGTTTCCCTTTGGGAAAAAGAAACATTTGAGAATGAAGACAACTCCAAATTATTCCCCCTCTTCTGGTGTTTGTTTTTTTATTTATTTTTAATTTGACCAGAAAACCACATAATTAGTTGTTTATACAGTGCTAATCAAGGCCCATTCCCAGCCTAAAGGACATTACAATCTGAAGCAGGCATGGTGTGAACCAGGGAAAAGAGCAGGATGGGTTAATAAATAAATAGAATTAATTTAATGTGGTAGAATAAATTTAATGTGCTAAATTATTTTATAATTTTAATAATTTAATAATATTTTAATATTATTTTTAATAATAATTTTAAGGGCAATTTACATCAAACAATTGTTCCTTCAGAGGATTTCTGGACCTTCTCTTTTACAAACTTGTCTGGCAAATACATGGATGGAGCAATAACTCACCCATTTCAAAATGAGACAAGAGAAAATTTAAATTTTTTAAAATTTATTTCCTCTGCCTATTTCTGATGAAAATAGATGCATTTTCCAAAACCCTCAGCACTGAATCAATCATTTCTTACAGGCAAAGGTTCATCCCATGTCCTCATAATGTGTCCCTGAAGCTCACACGACTCATGTTTTTTTGCATTTGACAGAGACAATATAAACTCCTTCCAAGACTTGTGCCCTCTTCATATCATTTCCCTCTCTCCATCTCTTTGCAGCTGGATTTCTGAACAGGTTTCTCCCTCTGAATCCCTTTCCAGTCTCTTTAAAAGAGCCTCAGTTTCTCCATGCAATTGCCCCAGCAATGGTCAGAGTGTTCCCTCCACGCTGAGAGTGTATTGATGACACTGTGATATGTGTGAGCTCCTGGTTCCTNACTCCAAATTATTCCCCCTCTTCTGGTGTTTTTTTTTTATTTATTTTTAATTTGACCAGAAAACCACATAATTAGTTGTTTATACAGTGCTAATCAAGGCCCATTCCCAGCCTAAAGGACATTACAATCTGAAGCAGGCATGGTGTGAACCAGGGAAAAGAGCAGGATGGGTTAATAAATAAATAGAATTAATTTAATGTGGTAGAATAAATTTAATGTGCTAAATTATTTTATAATTTTAATAATTTAATAATATTTTAATATTATTTTTAATAATAATTTTAAGGGCAATTTACATCAAACAATTGTTCCTTCAGAGGATTTCTGGACCTTCTCTTTTACAAACTTGTCTGGCAAATACATGGATGGAGCAATAACTCACCCATTTCAAAATGAGACAAGAGAAAATTTAAATTTTTTAAAATTTATTTCCTCTGCCTATTTCTGATGAAAATAGATGCATTTTCCAAAACCCTCAGCACTGAATCAATCATTTCTTACAGGCAAAGGTTCATCCCATGTCCTCATAATGTGTCCCTGAAGCTCACACGACTCATGTTTTTTTGCATTTGACAGAGACAATATAAACTCCTTCCAAGACTTGTGCCCTCTTCATATCATTTCCCTCTCTCCATCTCTTTGCAGCTGGATTTCTGAACAGGTTTCTCCCTCTGAATCCCTTTCCAGTCTCTTTAAAAGAGCCTCAGTTTCTCCATGCAATTGCCCCAGCAATGGTCAGAGTGTTCCCTCCACGCTGAGAGTGTATTGATGACACTGTGATATGTGTGAGCTCCTGGTTCCTTTTCTGGAGTAAAAGTCATCATTTTCACGTTTTATGATTGAGGTAGTTCATGAATTACACGTTATAAGGAGTCCATGACTAATTACCTGAACATTTATAGCCACTGTTGTATTACAAACACAATATAATTAAGTCTGACTGAGGAAAAAGCACTTGAGGGAAAAAAGTGTTGTCATTGGGAATTTCCTGCTTTTTAGCTCCTTGATCTCCTAATCTGCATCAGAGGTTTCATTCTTATTTGATTTGGTTTTTGTTTTGCTTTGAATTAGCATGAGCCAGGAGACAGCCCCTGTGAGGAGGGAGGGAATAAACCATGAAGCACAGATCCCTCTGCTCTTGGCATGAATATTAAAGCTGCTGCCTCCCTGCCCTACTTAGTTGTTGGTGTTGGTTAGCCAGGCAAGGTTCCTGGATCATAAAGCAGCAGAATTGCTCCTGATCATCAGAAAAGGATAGGTTATGGGGGTTTTTTTGAGGAAAACATGGAGGGAAATGCTAATTTTTCAGCAGGCTCTGTGTTGCACTCCCTTCTCTCGAGCAAACAAAATAAGGCTGGATGCAGATCCCCACTGTGTGGTGGCCCTGGAGAGCTCCAGGGCACCCCATGAATGCCCAGGAAAGCACCTCTGAGGGTGGGTTTTGCTCACTGTGTCCTTGTGTGCCCCCTCTGCAGGCGTCCAGCACGCGGCCGGAGTGCAGCATCATGCAGGAGATCGAAGAGGAGCGGAGCCAGTGCTTGGCAGAGCTCGTGTGGGACAACCAGACTGCAGGTATGGCAGCGCTGTCTCCTCTCCCTGGCCAGCAGGAGAACATCTCCCAGCCTCACATCTGCCTTGCCCAGGCCATTTCTCACCCCTTCTGCTGCTGGAGCAGGGCTGTCACTCCAGCTGAGCTCTTTAGGAGGGAGAGAAATAAGCGCTTCCAAAGTACAATTCCATCAGCCAAGAGGTTGAGCTGCTCTCCAGGGTTCCCTTGTTGCCTCCCAGCTGGGTAAGCCTAACTTAGAGGTGTCTCAGTGTGTTTAATCACAGTCATCCATCTCTCTGAGCTGGAAGTGCCTTAAACAATTTTTCCGTGGGATCGGAAAGCCTGGAGTTCTCACGGACCTTGGATGGCTTCAAGGGAAGTCATGGTGACCTTCTCCTTCCATTAAACCGTCCTCCCATCCCCTTTCCAAAGGTTCTCCTGTCCTGGTGCTGAAGAAGAGGAAGGAAGGGTGTGCTCCAAGGCTGTAAGGTATCTCTGGAGTTGGGACAGGCAGCTGAGATCCTCTCCTTGAACAAGGAGCACACCCCACACTGGGCACACCCCCTGGAAGGGTCTCTGGTCTCCTTAACCTACTCCCTGCTTCAATGATTGGATAAAGAGGAAGGTTTGGGGGCTGTCCCATCCCATCCCATCCCATCCCATCCCATCCCATCCCATCCCATCCCATCCCGTAGCTGTGCTGTCAAACCCCAAGTTAAGGCATCCAGTTGGATCTCTCCTCCTCCTAGAGCCTCTCTAGAGTTACCAGTCCTGTTTCTGTAAGTAAAAGGGATGTAGGGACCAGTGTTAGGCTGTTAGGATCCAAAAAGAAGGGATCACACTGCTGGGGGAAGAGGTGGAAGGATGTGTGTCCTGCTTGAAGTTTGCATCCCTCCTCCTGAAAGGGGAAAAAGTGGAAGAAGGTGTCTCCTCATCCTCTCTCCCTTGGCTTTCCAATGCTGGTTAATGATAGAGCAGCATCCTGGGACAAGCAGATCCCCAGAGGAGCCTTACTGAATGCAAGGCAGGATTTTTGCCCCTGCTTTTATCTGCTAAGAGATGGTTTTCTTTGATTTGGAGGCTATTTGAAGTGCCCCTGTACAATTAAATGGAGGTGTTTGAAGAAATGTTCTCCTGGAATCCAATAAAAGGAAAAGTCAGGGTAGTTAAAAACATTCATCTGAAAGCCAGCTAAATGCTTCATTTATTTTTTGTGGATATTTAAAGAAATTCAGTTAAATACAGTATATTAAAAGCAGTAGAATAAATACTTGAAGTGATACTATTTTTTTCTGCTTTTTCAAAATTATTTTTCTCATTGGAAACTTTAATCCAAAATATCTTTTTTTTTATGTCTCTAACCACTGAATTAAACCACTGAAAACATTTTTCTCAATCCAGAAGTAAAGACACACACACCCCCCCATGTTGCAAACCCTTAATGCCCAAACATTAGCAAGTATATAGAAATCCTTTGGAGGGTTTTTTCCATAATGGAATGCTGAAATACTGGACTGGGATAAACCTACATTTCCACCATTTGCTACCTATAATAGGACTGATTCAGAAATTGCAGTTGTGAGCATTGCAAACTGGTTTTTGTGCATGGAGACAGGTACCTACTAGGACTGAGTTAATGTTGTCTGTGTGTCCTGAAATGGTCATGGATGACACTGGTGTGGAACAAGGATGTGTAGGGACACAGTGTGTGTCCAGCCAAATTTCACAGTGCTGTGTGCAAAGCAGTTGACATCGTTTTGCCCCAAAACATCAGCAGGTGTTTAAGAGCCCAATTCTGACTTTTACCTGAACACTCAGGGCTGCCCTGGAATCAAGAGAAGGAAACCAGAACCTCTGAAGTGTTGGCCCTCCAATGGGTTTATGGAGAAGTCTGTTGTGAAACTTCAGAGGAACTTCAAAGTGCCTACATGGGGTGTGTTTTCCCTGTGGAGTGTCCAAGGCACAGCGTGTGAGCACAAGTGGGACAAAAAAAATGTTTTTTTCTGGAATGGGGCTCCATAATTTAATAAACCATAGCTGAACAAAATAAAACTTTGAACTTTGACAGTTGAGAGTGAGGGGGAAGTTTGTTGGGAAGAAATCCCATGAAGGTGCTGATGTGAGATGATACAAAGGTGGTGACTGTTTCATCTGAGTGTTACTGGAAAGACAAATCCTAGTAAAACTCCCAGGAAAAATGTAATTTTAACATAGTTCCCTTCCCTAGAGCAGGAGAATGGAAAGCAACTGAGCTTCCCTGTGGTCTGCAGTGTAACACCTTGATTTATGGCCAGGTAGATGTGTTGCCTTCCACATCCTTTCAGCAGAAAGAAAATCACTTGAGGTTTAACAACAGATTTGTTATCCATCCTAATTAAATGAGTGGAAATAAGGAAGCACTGTTTTGGCACATTCAGGACATAAAGCTTTGTTTAGAAGCCATTCTCTATTGTATTGATCAGAGGGGTTTTAATCACAGATGTAATTCAATGTGTCAGATTAGTCACTTATTAAGAACATTTGATGGTAGTGCAGAGATTGATCCCTGGCTCGGAATTAGCAGATGGATTTTCACTGATAACCAATAACGTCCGTCTTAAAGGTGTTTTATCTCTGAACACCCATTCCTGGTATTATTCCTTACAGGGGTTGTATGTGCAGGAAATAATTCAGATTAAACTTTGTGCCTTTCAGTGGTGGTTGTAGGTAACAATTGCAGTTCCTGGTGTCACAAGTCCTGGAGCACAGGATTCCCATTTATTGCTCTGCCCCTCTTGTGAGACCCCACCTGCATCCAGCTCTGGGGTCTTCAGCACAGGAAGGACATGGACCTGTTGGAATGAGTCCAGAGGAGGCCACCAAGATAATGAGAGGTATAGAGGTGCTGTGAGGAAAGGCTGAGGGAATTGGAATTGTTCAACCTGGAGAAGAAAAGCTTTGGGATGATCTAATTGTGGCCTTCCAGGACCTGAGGGCACTACAAGAAAGGTGGAGAGAGACTATTTCCAAGGGCTTGGAGTGACAGGACAGGGGGGAATGGCTTCAAAGAGAGTAGATTTAGGTTGGATATTAGGAATAAATTCTTCGCTATGAGGGTGGTAAAGCCCTGGCACAGGTTGCCCAGAGAAGCTGTGGCTGCCCCATCCCTGGAAGTGTCCAAGACCAGGTTGGATGGGGCTTGGAGCAACTTGGGATAGTGGAAGGTGTCTCTGCCCATGGCAGGGAGGTTGGAATGAGATGATCTATGTGGATGAGATGATCTGTTCCCTGTTAGGAATGTGATTCAGTATCCATGAATTTACCCACATTTGAGGAGACTTGGTGGTTGGGCTTGATGGTGTTAAAAGTGTCTTCCAACCCTGATGATTCTATGATTCTGTGGCCAAGGGATCACAAAAGCATGTCCACCCCTAATGAGAAGAAGTTTGGTTTTCAGCACAGGAAAGGCTGCAAAAGATGCAGGTAGGGAGAAATCCACAGGGAAAAGCAGGAAAAGCAGTTTAAGCCAGCAGTGTGTACACAGGAGAATCAAACGGCTGTAAGATCAAAGTCTGGACTTTCAAGGAAGTTTGTAACCATCAGAGGAGACCAAACAGCCTTTCTGGAGGTCTGCAGGAAGGAGTGTTTTATTGACTTCGTGGCAGAACTTGCCCAGTTTATGGAAGGGTGTGGAGGATGCAGTTGCATGTTGCAGCACGGAGCTGGATTTCATGAGCAGGACTGTCCTTGGAATCCTCTGCCCTGGCATTTCTTAAATCCACGACAAAATAACCAGTAAAGATAGAAAATTATACACATGATTCAGTAAAGGAGTGGATTCTTTACCAAGACTAAGTAGGATGAGACCAGTTTCACGTGGACAAATAGCCATGGTGTGGGAATGACTTTTGGTGAGGGATTTTCACTTGTTTTGAGTATCTCTTAGTGGTTTCTGGCCAAGTGGAGGCATCTCTTGTAAGATGTGATGAATTGTGTTCATTATTTACAATGCAGGGGTTCTTGGTGAGCAGCTCAGCTGTGTTGGAAATAATCCCATTTCACAGATGATCCCTGTCCTGGTGGTCACTGCCTTGGAGGGGATTTGCCCACATGAGGTGAAATCTCAATTCCGTCATTAGAAGTGATGAGTCTTTTTGTTCACGTACAGAATTGCATTTCAAGAAGCTGAACTCTCACTTGGGTATTTGGTAGACGATCTTTCCAGCCCTTTGACCCCTATGGGGTGCTCAGAATATAATTTGAGGCATTATTAAAAAAATCTTTTGAAAAACACATTACTGTGCAAGTGACAGGATTCTTCCCTCTTCAATGCAGGAGACAATGTACAAAATGCCTCATCCCAGTGCAGATTATGTTCATGAGGGACCTCAAACTCAGCTCTACTCAATCTACCATTTCTATGGAGCGCTATAAAAGACTTTTCTTGCTGGTTTTTGCCATGTTCTGAAAGGAGTTTTGGTTATTCCTCCCCTTATCCCACAGCTAAGCAGAAAGTGCTGCTGGATTGAGTCACACACAGACATACCTGGGTGTTAACCAGTGAAATTTGCAGTTTTATGTGTGAGGTGTCTGGCTTTCCTTGCCAGAAATGTGCCATTCTCATGGCAGGCATGGCTGGGATCATTTGATAGAATACCAGGAATGTCACAGATCGTGTCATGCAGACAGGGATTATTACTTGTGTATGTCTTAATTTCCCACCCTCATCTTGTTTTAATCCCACTCCATGCTAATCTCCCTGCAGATTTTGTCTTGATATCCAGAGATTATTGTGAATACAGCAGCACTTTTCCTGTGTAGCTGGGGTAAAGTAAGGACAAACAAATTTAAAAGTATCCAGGTGTTTTATGTTTGAGACTTATAGAAGTACTGCAGGTAGACAGAGCAATTGGAAATGCAGCATTTTGGCAGCACCTACAATTTAAATTCTCAGGAAGCTACAACGTACCTGGTGAGAAATAACACCCTAAAAGAGAAAATCCATGTCTCCCAGGTTAGGTTGTCTGCTCTCTTTCTGCAGCTCTCTCCTCCCAGATAAATCTGTGTGTAGTGTTGTACATCAGTCTGCAGTGGCTGCAGTTGGAGAATTTTGGGGATGGTGTTTTCCCAGCTTGGAAAGACTGGAAAACAAGAACTTAGAGTGTTCCTGGGAATGCTCAAGTTAAATATAACATAAACAAAGCCATTATATCATATATACCAGTGCCAAGCCTTGCAGAGCTGTCATGTGTGTGCAGAGGCAGGAGCTGAAGTCCTGGCAGCTCCAACATCCAGAACATCTGGGACAGATGTTCAGCACATCTCAGGGCAGTTGCAGCCCCAGTGACCCTGCGGGGTTAGTGCACCTTAAGCAGCTGGGAGCAGGTCAGGTTTGGGGGTTCAGCTGTGTTGTTCAAAGAGTTCCCAGATCATCCCAAATTTTCAGCAGCCTCTGGGAGTCCTGCCAGAGGACTTTGCTCTCCGGCTGCACAGAACTGCTGCTCTGGTGGCATCTCCCACCACTGCAGTGGAAAACAAATAAATCAGGTGATTCCACTGGCAATTTAGTCATTTTAGGAGTTTATACCAAATAGAGTTTCTCAGTCTTCTGCAATACCTTTGAAATGCAGACAGGTGTATGGGGAGAATTTATTGTGGCATTCCAGTATTTAAAGGGGTTCTGTAAGAAAGGTGGGGACAAACTTTTTATTAGGGCCTGTTGCAAGACAAGGAGTAATGGTTTTAAACTAATAGAGTTTAATTTAAATTAGATGTGAAGAAGAATATTTTTACAATGAAGGTGGTAAACCACTGGAGCAGATTTCCCAGGGAATCTGTGGCTACCCCATCCTTGGAAGTGTCCAAGGCCAGGTTGGAGCAACCTGGGACAGTGGAAGGTGTCCCTGCCCATGGAAGGGAGGTTGGAACTAGATGATCTTTAAAGGTCCCTTTCACCCCAAAATAGTCTATGACTGTGTATTTCAAAAGTGAGGAATGCAATCCCAGCCCCACTGAAAACCAGGATTTTACTCCAGGTGCCTTTTCAGCCAGGATATCTGTATGCAACACAGGGACTGCTTAGCTGAGAATACAGTGAGCAGCAGTAGGGAAGCTCTCCCAAGGGTTGGGATCAGGGAGTTCTGCTTTCCAGACTCACAGATGGAGGCAAATCCCTCTCTGTGAAGTGTGACTGAGCTCCTGAAGGCTTGCTGCAAGGCAGGTCTCACCACTGCATTGCTTCCTGCTGACTTTCACTTGCCTTTCTTTATGTAATGGTCCCAGAGCACAGAGGAGTATTTTTGGGTTTGTTTTTAAGAAAGCTTCACTTCTCCCTGTTTGTGGTTTACAAACAGTTCAGCTTAAACTGAGGCATACAAATAAAATAATAATTAAAAAAAAAAAGTAACCCTCTTTTGTTAAAAAAACAAGAAAATCAATCAGGTCCAGGTCAGCTGGCTCAGCTCATTATCTGTTTATCCCATTGTTGTTAATCACAGAATCATGGAATGGTTTGGGTTAGAAGGGACCTGGAATATGACCTCATTCCAAACCCCCAGCCATGGACAGGGACACCTTCCACTATCCCAGGTTGCTCAGAGCCTCATCCAACCTGGCCTGATACCTCCAGTACTTCAGCCTGCACTGTATATTTGCACTCTAGACCCGTCTGTCTTGGAAGCAGGAATTGAAACCCAATAAAAAAGCCAGAAAAATGGAAAACATGAAAAGAAAATACTGCCAATCCCCCTCCCAGTGCCTGCTCACATCTGCTTAACTTGCATGTACCTCACACTTGTTGTGGGCACTAGAAATGAGTCTTGCAAGCTCATCATCAACATCGTCACATGGAATAACATCCAGGTGGGAAATGGCCCATGTTGTTTCAACTCTGACTGTTGCTTTTGCCATTCCACAGGATTAGGGTGGACACTGGCTTGAAAAGCCAAATTTGGAGCTTGGGGGTCTTTGTCAGTCCACCTTGAAAGACTCAAAGCATGTTTGATAGAAGAAGAAGTGGGGAACATATGGAAATTAAAAATCAAGCTGGAAAAACATTGATGAAGTTTAAATTAGGAGTCTGTTTATTCATCACCATCTGCTTATAGTGCAGCAAGATAAGAAATAATAGTTCCTTGCTTGCAAGAGTTCAAGTGAATTCTCACCTTCCATTTGCATAAGACTTCCTGGGATAGATGATGTTCAGTCAGATTTGCAGGATAGTCGGGGTATCAGCAGCTCTCCAGGTTGGATCTCCTCCATGGGAAAAGCAGGAACAATGTGGCTCATCCAGCTCAGGCACTTGAGGTAGTGCACAAAGTGGGATGAGGAAGAAGATGGATGGACCCCCTGGATCACCCCAGGCTGGAGGGATGGTGCTTTTTCTGGCTGTGTCAGGGTGGTGGCACATCCCTGAGACCTGCCAGGTGCTCATGTAGATGTTCCTTACACCTTCACATGCATGGACATGGGTGGTTTAATTAGGAAAAAGCCACTGTTTTAAACTCAGAACCAGAGGGAACATTCGATGCTCCACTAAACTGGGTGTGAGGGGTGGTAGCTCCCAAAGGCAGACTTCCAAGGGGGATTCCAGATAATAATTTGAGGTGGCATTGGTGCAGCCAGAGGTGAGACCCGCTCTGTCTCTACATTAGGGTGGGTTTGGATTGGATATTGGGAAAAATTTGGATAAATGTTACATATGTAATATAATTATATAATAGATATGCCTGAAATACTAGATATTAGGAAAAATTTCTTCGTGGAAAGGGTTGTCAAGCATTGAAACAGGAAGCCCAGGGAAGTGATGGAGTTACCATCCCTGGAAGTGTTCAAAAAACATGGATATGGCACTCGAGGATATGGGTTGGTGGTAGTGGGTTGATGGTTGAGCTTGGTAATCTTAGAGGTCTATTCCAGCCTTAATGATGCTGTAATTCCACCTATCCCCAGGCTGAGAAGGTCTGCAGGGAGGCTTTGCTTGCAGGGGGAACACACAGCTTTGTCCCTGTGCTTCAGGCAGAGCAAAGGAAGAGTCTGACCCTTGAACAAGGTTTGACCCTTCTGAGCAGCCCCCAGACTTTGGGGTTGGCTCCTTCAGTCCAGGCCAAAGCTCATGGCTGCTCTTCCAGGCCATGAGTCTCTTTCTAAGGAAACAGCACCCAAAAAAGATGCTTTCCCTCCAAAGATGTTAATTGCCTGTCCATCCTTGCTTGGTGACCCTCTGCTCAGGGAGGCTGCACCTCTAAACTGAGGACTGCTAATTCCCAGTGCAGTTTTGGGAGCATGTTTTAGTGGTGGACAGGGTGTTGCTGAGTTAACACTGGACTCCGTGATCTTCAGGGTTTTTCATACCTTAATGATTCTGTGATTCTATGATTGTAATAGTGGTTCTTGTCACTGCCTGAGCCCACCCTGTCACCCCCAGCAACGGGATGAAATCCAAACACAGATCTACACAGCACCTCATTACTTCTCCCTGTAGAGCCAAGAGTTGATTTTGGCATTGACCTCACCTTTCCACAGACACAAATCACAAGATAAGACCTTACAAAATCTTTTTTCTGCCTTAAAACACTGTGTTGGGGAGGCTTTCCTTTGGTTTTTCCTGGCTGGAAGCTTTCTAACAAGCAGCAGAGTTTGTTTGACTTGGGAACAGCTGTCTCGTGGCTTGTCAGGATTAACAGCCACTTAGTGGACATAAATCTCGTGTTGGAAAAGGCATTTTAGTTTGGAGAATATGTCACATTTTTAAATGCCAGCAGACTTTTTGGTTACTTTTCTTTTAGCATGGGATAATATATAAATGCACACAGCCTTAGTTATGCAAACATTGTAAAAATAAGGAGAAAGCGCCATTGCTACAGATCAATGAAAAGCAAATTAAAAGTGTTTTCAAAGCTCTGGATAATGGCTCAGATTAAATCCATCTGTGCAGAGGTTTTGTTTCTGACAGCAGCTTGTGTTTGTCCCCCTCTCATCCCATCAGATTTCTGGTTAAAAAATCTCTCCTTCTTCATCCTTTGTTTTGTTTTTCTTTTAATGTTTATTGTATCAGAGCACTGTCGTGATGGAATCCACCCTTTTTATTCAGGATAAGTACATTGGGAGATATTGCATAATCCAGAAGTTATATTGAAAAAAACATTCCTAGAGGTTGAGCCAAGCCATCTTCACTGTGAATTGCTGTCTGGAAAAGCCAATATGGGGGGAAAAATGTATCATAAGAGTAGATAATGTATAATAGAGATAATGTATAATAAGAGTAGATTCACAGTCTGATTCTCTGTAGCTCCAGTTCTCTAGAGCTCCTGAAGAACAGAGAGATTTGAGTGAGGAATCCCTGGAATAATCCTTTAAGCATGTTCCATGTCAGAGCACTAGAGATCTATCTCTTGTTTAGAGGCTGGTGAGGGGATAAGTTATTTTTTTGGCAACCCATTTTGTAAATCTTCATCTTTAATCTTGGATCTTTTGTTTCAGTTTACATGTTCTGGGATTAGGCAGAAGGGCTCAGCTCACAAATTTGATTTATAAAATGAGTGATCTGGAGGGATGAAAGAAGTCAAGTGTTTATTTAGTTTGTTGGTTGAAGAAAGTCTGAAAGATTAGAAACTTTTTTTTTTTAACTTGTTTACTAGTAGATGTTGATGATGGAAAAACTCATAGGATTTTTGTGCTTAAAAATAATCCATAAAAAATAGTCTCTGGTGATTTCTTTCACGCTGTTTAGAATGACTCAGTCTAGGGGCTTAAGGTGAGGTTTCCTTCATATTCCTTTGAGCCAAATTTCTGCAAACATTTAGGAAGAAGGTTATCTTTAAATATTTCCTGTTGAGTGCTTGGACAGGTTCTACTCGAAGCCACTGCAGAAGTGAAAACCAATTTTTATAGCAAGTAATGATGTTCCTGGTACAGAATCATTAAGGTTGGAAAAGACCTTCAAGATCAGCAAGTCCAACTTGGACACAGAGTGAGAAAAATGAAATCACAGTGTTGACACAAATATTGAGGCAAAGCCCAAGGCGAAAATTCACTTTCCTTTATTCAGTGGATCTTTTTTGCTTTCTGTGATTGCCCAAGTCCCTTTTCTGCTGAATGGGGACTGCAAATCCCTCCCTGAGGGATGACTGAAGGAGCATCAGTGCACCCCAAAAAAGCACCTCAGTTGTGGGCAGGAACTGCCACCGTGCCAGGATTTGCACACCCTGGCAGGATTGTGGTTTTCCTTCAGCAAAGTGGTTTCTCTGCCACATCCTGGGGTGCCCACAGTGCTGGGGTGACAACAGGCAGCACAATGGGCAAAAAAAAAGATGCAAATTAAACGTAAAGCCGTGGAAAGGGGAGCTCTGAGGGGGTGGGTTTGGTTCAGAGCAGATGCTCAGTGGTGATAAACAAGGGGATGAGATGGAGCAGGAGGAGCAGAGATGCCCACAGGTTGTTTGAGTGTGAGTGGGGCTGAGGGGAGGAGGGACACCAGTGAATACAGTGAATTCTGCAGGGAAGATACATTTAATAAACCTTGGAGCCAAGCTAACCCAGGCCAAACCCAGTCTGTCACAGAAACATAAAGTAAACCCCTATTCTGCAAGTCCAGGGCAGGATGGGGAGGAATTAAACCCACAAAAGATACAGAGGGAGTAAAGACATGGAGCTGTTTCCATGCTAGAAGCTACTAAATAGGCCAGGACACTCCAGCTTGAAACAGAGATGCCTGAGGAGGGATATTAAAGAGGATTTTATGGTTTTTCTCCCCAGGGAAAGGGATTTTGTGGTTAGGTTGCGAATATTTCTGTCTTTGTAGAAGAACTAGGCAATTCCTAGTGAAACCAGCAATGAGCAGGTTCAAAGTGAATTCAGAAAAGGATATATTTTTTCTGTCAGTGGACACTTAAACTGTGCCACTCCTTGGCCCAGGAAGTTGTGAGTTTTAAAAGTTTCCATGGGTTCAGGAGCAAAATCAAATTTCATTTAATTTAAAAGACTTATGGAAGAAAAAAACTGTAACTAAGGGGGGTTTTATTATTACATACAACTTTTAAGATTTAAATAGAAGATCATCCCTGATTTGTGAGGTCTCTGCTCATTGGACTCTGGGGCAGTAGCAGTAACCCAAGGCTGGTGATGGGTTTCCTCACCTCTGCTGTGATAAAATTCAAGCTGCCTGTGTCTTAATGATTCTGCAGATTGCTGCAGGAACCATCTTTTGGGGTCTGTGTTCTCCTGTCAGGCAAAAGCTTAGTGCTCAGCTGGGACAGGAAGGTTGATGCCATGATAATTGGCTGTAATGAGATGGTTGTAACGAGACCAAAGTGAGGAAACCACGGGTGAGCACCGAGGCTGCACTTCAGTGGGAGAATAAATGTCACCCCATAGCCACTTACAATCCTGACTCCTGAGAGCTTGGAAACTGCCTGCTGATAGCAAATTGGAGTGAAAATGAGTTTCCATTGCAACACACCAGCCCGTGATGGTACCTGGTGATATTTCAGCTTGGCTTAACCAAGCTGTGCCTTTGCCTTGCTGTCACCTCCTGTGGGCAGTGAGAGCCATGCAGGGATCCCGAGATCCCCCAGGCATCAAATGGGTGTCTTTGCATCTGGACATGGGTCCAAAGAGCAAAAGTCTTCTGTGTGAATGTCATTCAGAACAGCCCAGGGCTGACCCCATTCATTAGGGAGAATTTGGTGTGAGGGTTTATTGGGCACGGGGGTGTTGGATCAAAAGTTGATCTTGGAAGTCTTTCCCAACCTTAATGATTCTGTGAGAGATGTGCTGACTGGGTTTTTTTCTGAACTGGGAGTTCACCTGGGTTCAGAGAGTGCCTGGCACCAGCCTAGTGCCATTCATTGGTTTGCTCAGCCAGACCTAGTCCCATCTCAGAGTGGTGCCAGAGCTCTGGAAGTCATGTTTATTCATGAAGGAAAGTTATTCTCTGCTGCTTCCTAGATAAGCCTTGACTGTGTATTTGCAGTAAGTGTAGATATGACTCAAATAAATGGTTTTTATGCTCTAGTCTGCCAGTTCTGCAAACCACTGTATGCCTGTGCCTCATGAGAAATTACTCTTTTCTGTTTATTAACCTTTAAAAAGGAGAGGAAAAAAGGCCTGAGCCCTGATTCACTTTTATCAGAGACAGTGGAAAAGGTGACCACCCTCTGCAGCTCTGGTGGGGTTTCCTAATCCACTGTGTCAGTGCTCTTCAACTACTTCTTCTGAGTCAGGACCTCTTAGAGTAAGGCTTTGCAAAGCCCAGCTGGGGCTGATGAACCTGGTAAGGAATTTGACTTTCAAAAAGAAAGGCTGAGCAGCTGCATATAAAGATCTGAGCTCCTGTGTGTGGCCTCCAGCCCATTCCTTTAGCAAGGCTTCAGGAACCCACTTCAAGAGGGAGAGAGGTGGCCACTGGTAATTACACTAATTGCAAGGCCTGCAGAGCAGGGTGATCAGTTTGATCTCCTTAACTGAAGGAAGGTTAAAAGGCAGCTTCATTAGAGTCATGAAGGATTGCAGCTCTCCAGAAGAAATTTGGCTCCAGAGAGCACTTCATAGTCTACAGGGGAAGAGCAGGGCAAAGCTGAGTGTCTGGAAATTACAGTTAAAATAATTGAAAAGGAAATATACTTTAGTTGTATATCTATATAATGACAAGGATTTAAAGAGTGTACCTGAATATTGAGGGATGTGGTAAGTGCTACTGTCTTGGAGAAGTCATGCACTTATTTTTATACTGCCTCTCCAGACTCACCTGTGATCCTTTCCAAAGCCCTTGGCAGTGGGTATTCCTTGGCTTTTTGGTACCAACCAAATGAGCAGAGCAGTTCTTGTGGTGGAAGTGCATTGGGTAAGGATTGATAAATACCTTTGCATCCTCCCTGCAGATACCCAGTGCAGGGGAGAAGACAACATTTATAATTAATTGATAGAGAAGCACTTATCACCAAACAAGGTGTGATCAGGTCAAAACAACTTTGTTACATCCATAAAGGCCAAGTGATGCCACAGGAAAGGAGGGATTTCCTTTTTCCAAGGCACACTGCAGCTGTTTCTGCCCTCAAATAGTTCTCTTAGGTATGAACCTGTCACACTGACATGTCTTGATATTGCCTGCTAGCCCCCTGATACCAGAAGTTTCCAGCCCCCCCAAAAAAGATACAGATCACAAAAATTCTCCAAGTGCATAATTCAGGACGCTGAAAAACCCATCTGATTTATTTTGCATTATAACCTGTCCTGAGGTAATGGGTGCAGTATAATTTATCAAGGTTCATGGAGGAAAAGGAATATATCCTGTCATAAAATCACCTATTTTCCATGGGCAGAATCCCTAATATCTTAATACCTTTGGAGCTGCTGGCTGTTTGGTGGCAGATAAGTTTGAGACTCTGGAAACTGAGCTTTGCACCTGATATTAGGAACCTGAAAACTGAATTCTAATGAACTCTAGAGCAGAGCAGGCACAAAGAAGATACCATCAGTGACTCCATTTTTCAAGCTCTGATAAACTCACCTTAGGACTTCATTTGGAAAGTTCAGTTTGTTCATGAGAGAAGGGAGAAAAAACCTGTAAAATCACTTTGAAAGCGAGCTGAGGGTTCTTTTTCAGCTTCAAAGCTTTTCTGTGTGCTCCCTTTATTGATCTGAGACAGCACATTGCCTCGGTGTGCACAGGCTGGTGGTGACAGCAGCCTTTTTCTCAGCTCGAGTGGTAAGAGATGATTTGAAGGAGGAATTTCAGATCAGGGTGTAATTGCCAAGAAATGCAGGTTGATGGTGTTTTCCGTAGTTCCCTTTTCTTGCATGTGAAAGGTATTTTCTCAACACTTTCTTCTTCACATTCCAGCTTCTCCTGTTGGGCTGTTGACCTGAACAACAGCGTTTTAGTCACATTTGGGGAAGTGTTGCAATCCAGTGGGGTGTGACAAATAACCAGGAGCAGAAGTGCTGTAAAAAGGGATGTCTGTTGACAACACATCCATGTAACCCAGGCAGCAATTGAAGCACCTCTCTGTTAGAAATTTAAAGGGAGGGAGGGAAATGTATTCAAAATTCTACTAAGAACTCTAACATAGTTAATATATTGAGAAAAAGACATGTGTGATTTACTTTTTTTTTTTAATTCAGTTTTGCCAGCTCCTTTTGGCTACAGTATTAGTTATATTGTCTAATATAGTGCACAGTGCAGCCTGTGTGGGGTGTTTTTAGTGCCTTTTGAGAAATAGAAGGGCAAAATCAGAACAGCATTATAACTCTGTAGAAAGGACATGGCATTTTTTTTCTCCCAGAAAGTTTTTATTTTATCCAGAAAATCTTCAGAAATGCCTCACTTTGGTGAAACCCTTCATTCCAAGCTTGGATGGCTCAGGATGTCCCACCTTGCACCACCCTTCCATAGAGAGCATCTCATGCTCCCAGCATTGTCCCTACTCATCCTCCAGCAGTGTTTTGTGCCTTCTCCCACTTTAAGGAGAGAAACTGCTGCTGGGGAAGGGATTTGGCCCCTGATCCTTTGATTTTCATCTGTGTCCCCTTCCTGCTGTTCACAGCCTTTTCACAATCTACTCTTTGCAATGGGAAGAAAAAAGCTGATGGCAGAAGTTTTGAGGAAAGTAGAGAAGGAAGGGAACCAGGTCTCACATTTCAGATCAGGCGTTTTAATGCAACAGCATTAAGGACAAGGAAAAGATAATTAATTAGGTATTTTTAATTTAAAAAAAGGCACTGTTCTCTCTCAACTCTGGTTCGCCTGATTCTTGCACTGATCTGCTGTTCTTTCTCTACTCATTTCTGGAAAACTACAGACCCCACCAGTGCTGAATTTGAGGGACTGGGGTAGCTGCAAGCTACATGTTTAAATGAAATATTTCAGTGCCTTTCATTCCAAAAGATGCCTGGGCTGAGGGGATGGGCTCCATGCACCTTTGCCCTGCTCCAGTCCCTCTGCTCCATGCAGCAGATACAACTCATGTGTTCTACCACCTGCTTTTCTCTTTTCCCAGGTTGCAGAAGGCAGTGGGACAACATCACGTGCTGGCCTGAAGCAGAGGTGGGAGAAGTTGTGGTACGGCCATGCCCAAAGTACTTCAGATTCCTCACCTCTTTTCTTGGTAAGTAAATCCCAAAACAGGTTTATGGCTTCACTGCCAGTGGCTTTTCACATCACAGGGGAAGCCCCATGACAATCAGGGGGAGGAAGAAGCTCTTTGCACCAGGTAAAGGAGGTTTCCAAGCCCTACATGAATGCCCAGACCATTGGAGCATCTTCCCTGTCCTTGCAGCACCACATTCTGCCCTGGATCACAGGGATGCAAAACTGGCTGCTGGTGAAATCCAATAATATGGATGTTGTGCAGTGAAAATTGAATCAACCTGTATAACAGTATGTTTGTTGTACAAAATGAGCAGTTTAGCATTATCATTAATTAAGTCTCTGACAGAAAATAAACAAGCTGAAACTGCAAGTAATAAAGTGGGTCTTTTTCTGCTGAAATGATAAATTTGGCCACAGGCCAAGGAATTAACCTGACAAATAGTGGGCAGGGAAGGTTAATGGAGAAAGTAACTCACTGTTTGGGGTGTTTGGGAAGGTTTAATTTAAAACTCAAGTCTCAAGGGGCCATGCAGCAACAGGACTGATTGTCTCCTGGTAGCTTAAAGTAATTTTTTACTATTTTTATTATGGTATCCCTGCAGGCCTCCACAGAGAATTAAGCTCTTTCGCAGTGGAGATTATACATTGAGATGAAAAGTCTCCACTTCTAGAGCTTTGCAGTCCAAACACACATGATGGATTTGGATGGGAGTAAGGACACAATGTCATCCCTGTTTGACAAGCCAGGGTACTGCCCTCATTAACCAGCACACACTGATTACATGCCTTGCCCAAGGCCACACCAAATTTCTTTGCAGACCCAGAAAGGAAATTCAAAATCCCTGGAGTCTTATCCTAGTGCTGACCTCCCTTTTTTCCAGAATTCTCAAGTAGTTCATCACTCTTGTGTCAACACCCAGGGAAAACAGGCAGAAGCTGCTGTAGTATCACATCTCGCAGGACAAGACCCCTGTGCATTGGTTCAGCCATGTGGAATAATTGCCTGCTGTTCATGCTTTGTTCCCTAGCACTCACTCACTGGGTTTTAGAGACCCAGCAGAGTTAGTTAAACAGGGAAAAAAAACTCTCTAAGAAGTTTTTCTAATGCATCATCTCACCACAGCAGAGCAATGAGGAAAATATTGCATATATTTGATCATATATGTAGGTCATGCATTGGAATAGGCTGCTCAGGGAAGTGTTGGATTTACTGTCCCTGGAAGTGCTCAGAAATGTGGAGGTGGTGTTTAGGGACATGGTTTAGTGGTGGACCTGCCAGTTAGATTAGTGGTTGGATTTGATGCTCTTGGAGGTCTTTTCTAACCTTAATGATCCTATGATTCCGTTTTATATATATATATATAATTGTGGCTATGTTGAACTTCATCTAAGGGAAGTGGGATGCCTTTAATTCTGTGGTAGGATGGACTTCTGGGAATCAATGAATTTGCCCATTCAGGTGCAGCTATTGATGTCCTAGGACATCCTGGACTCCATATTCCCTTGCAGAAAGGTGCAGATCTCTCACAGTTCTTGGGGCATTGGAACTCCCAGGTACTTCAGAGTATCTCAAAATCCTTAGGTTAGATGGGGGTCGGGCTCTTCTCCCGTGAAAGTAGAGACAGGACAAGAGGAAATGGCCTCAAGCTGCACCAGGGGAGGTTCAGGTTGGACATCAGGAAGAATTTCTTCATGGAAAGCATTGTTAAGCATTGGAATGGACTGCCCAGGAAGATGGTGGAGTCACCATCCCTAAAGGTGTTCAAGGAGCAAGTGGATGTGGCACTCAGTTGACAAGCTGGTGATCCATGGAAGGTTGGACTCAGTGATCTCGGAAGTCTGTTCCAACCTTAATGACTCTGTGATTCTGTGAAGTGAATGGTTCCTATTCTGGCAGAAGCCCAGACTTCACAGAGAGCTCTCAGAGCATCCCTTGGCCTCTCTGTGCACTTGTCTTAACGTGTCCAGCCAAGACAAAGCCTCAAACCCAAGGCAGCCCAGGCCCCTTCCCTGCACACCCGTGTTGCAGTGGCTGCTGGTAATTGTGCTGTTCTCTGAGCAATGGGCTCAGCAAATGTCCCCAGCCTTACAGCTGCCAGAGTCAGCAGCTTCCTAGGGGATTCCACATTGCCTTGGATGAGATTCCTCTGGTTTCATGTCGTTATTCACTGTCATCCAGGGATTCCAGACACTGGAGAGCTGGATGGTTTTTACAAGGGCATGGAGTGATAGAACAAGGGGGAATGGCTTCATACTGACAGAAGGCAGGGCTAGACTGGATATTAAGAAGAAATTCTTCCCTGTGAGGGTGGGGAGGCCCTGGCACAGGTTTCCCAGAGAAGCTGTGGCTGCCCCATCCCTGGAAGTGTCCAAGGCCAGGTTGGATGGGCCTTGGAGCAACCTGAAAGGTTGGAATGAGATGATCTTTAATGTCCCTTCCAACCCAAGCCATTCTGTGGTTCTGTGGTAAGTGATGAACAGGACATGATTCATCTCATCATAAATTAGCCACTTAAAGAGATCAGATGAACAGCACCAAGGAAATACCTATTTCTCCTCAGCGTGGTGAAGCACAGGGTGACTTTCTTTGTTGGAAAGTGGATTCAGCACCCTGAATTCCTGCTGTTTGTAGTGCAGGGGTGTCTGTATGAGATAGGTATCCAGGACCCCATTCATGTCAGCAGCAATCTGGTCAGAGCAGGCAACAGAGGGTGTGTGTAGGAACCTGAAGAGCTCATCAGATCTCGTGTGCTGTGTTGATGAGTGTTCTGGTGAGTGTAGTAAAACGCAGGCACTGAGCTCACAGATAAATATCTACACCATAAACACTGAGGGCCCCATTCAGGGTCCAAACCCTGAGCATCTGGTACCATCTGAGTCACACCAGAGAATCTCAGATCCACAAGGATGCCTCCACTGGTGCTAAAATACTTCTATTTAGGAAACCAATTTCCAACCTGGAATGGGATTTGTATCAACTGATTTGGAGTTTCCCATAAGTAAACCTGTCTCTGAGCTGGTTTTACAGTCAGAGGTGAGAAATAGGCTCCTTAGAGGTGCAGTTCTGCTGGGTTTTTAGACTTTGGCTTCAGGATGAGTTGAGTAACATTAATTAACCACATATTTTTCTCTATTTACAATCAAATTATTGTGGAGTGGCTCTGGCAGATGGGACTGTCTTCCAGTGCAGGTGAATCCCACCTTTGCAGAGCACATGTGCTACATCTCCTGTAAACACAGCAACTCATTCCCAGGGCAGAAAGGGCAGCTTTCATTTCCTTGGAGCCATACACTTTGTACAGCCACAGATGTGGAAAGCAGGATCTGTGGAAAGCAGGTATGGTCTTAGACAAAGGGAGGGGAAGATTGCCTCTGGTTTCCTAGGATGTGTTGCAAAATGAATGCCATTAAAGTTTGTGAAGCAGTTCTTCCTTTGTGGTAGTCAGTGCCATTGAAAAGCTTTCAAGGAACTCAATCATCTGGTTAATGTTTGTGTCGTCCTCTTTGATCCCTTTGCAGCAAGATGAAAGCTTGTATCAAGCTGTGAGCAAGAGAAAATATTTGTGTATATTTATAGCAGGAAAAGGGTGAAATACTGGGAAAGAAAGAGTTAATGTGATTTTCCTGCCTAATGGAGAATATGCTCTTCAAGTGACTAATATCCTATCTCAGGGAAAATAAAGGATAAAATATCTCATGGCATTTAGAAACCTTAAAATGCCTACCACAGTCCTGATGTCATTTGACATTAAGTTTTTATGGCATTCACAGGCCCAGAAAATTTTCATTATTTCATGACATTCGTCAGTACCAAGTGAAGGAAATAGATGAAAATATTTTTGGCACCTTCCATTATTAAAGTGCATTATTTGCTATTCCTTGACCAGAGCCTTTGAGCTTTCATGGAAGATGACATTTGGAACAGGGATTTATTTCTCACAGTTTCTCCAAAAGGAAATTGTCCATCATGCACAAGTTAAACAGTATAAATTAGCACTGACAGATTTTAAGTTTCAACTGTGACATTAATTGACTTAAGGAGGTGGGGATGGGTATAACCAAGGTCTCACTGTGGTGAGAACCTTCTGAGTTTTGGCCTTGCCAAACTCCTTTTTTCCTCAGGTGCTCTAAATTTATTTCCACTCTCTTCTCCTCTTCCCATGAAAACTTTCTATTCTATATTGCTTTTGAAACTGGAACAAAAATTGAATACAATGAGGACAGGGATGAGCAGGCAGCATCTGCAAGTCCTGTGTGTCCAGGGACACCCCTGCACAGGGTGGGGAGGTCCTCAGGTTGAAAGGCCACTGTTACCATGGCTTCTGGAATTTCTAGAATTCCCCCTACCCAGAAATGTGCATCTTTTTCCTTGTACATATTTCCTGGAATCCTATGATTGCAGTATCAAAAGATCTAATGAGAAATTTGTCCTAGACTTTGTCAGCTCTGCTTTTAGTGTGAGAAAACAAAGAGTTTACAAAAGGTGCCTGTTTAAGGGGGATGTGTGATGTCAGGAAGGGAGGAATTACCTGTATTAAGGATCAAGATGTTCACACTTGGAAAATGCAGGAAGGAGAAAGGAAGATAAGGGGAAAGGGAGTATCACCCCAAAAACAGGGTGCAGGAAGTTTCAGGGCACTAGAAATATGGCTTTAATGACTGCAGGCCAAGTGATGTGAAAACAAGCAAATGAAGAAAATGAAGGCTGTGTCTGTGAGGTGATGTGCTGAGAGCATGCCATGGGTTCTACTCTGACATCATGGAATACAAAAATATGAAATAACATGAAACACTAAGAAGAAATTGTGCTGAAAGAATGAACTTGTGAGATCGTGACTGAGGCAGAGAAAGGAGGGTTGGAAAATGTCGTGTCACAACTTACCCCACAAGTTTTTCCCATGTCTAACCACTTCAGCATCCACTTTGGTGCAGGCTGTAGCTGTCTGCAGGTCTCAAGTGTTTCCCAGAAAGAGTGGGGGGGATCAATAATAAAAATGGAACTAGAGATGTGCCAGCGGGCTCAGCAGCATCTGAAGAAGAGTGAATGATAAGAAGAGCTATTGCTTTAATAGCTTCTACTTGAAAAAATCAATTTGTGACCATGGCATATGATGACAGAGGAACAGGACAGATAACTGGTCAGAGCACACCTACCCCTCTGCTTTGGAGGCTGTTACAGAAAAGGGCAAGAGAAGCAGGAGGGGGACAAAAGCAAACACCCCTGAGCAGTGATTGACCTTATATCTCTTTGTATGAATTCAGGCTCCCATTAAAAGCCAGTAAGAGGTTTTCTTCCATTAAGATCAAAGAGCTAAAATTGCACCTGTAACACAAACTTTCAGACATGTCTGAGTCTGAAGCGTGGGTTTGAAATGGATGAGAGGCAAAAAGAAATAAAGAGAAAAACCTTAAGAGCCAGACATAGACAACAGAACCCTGCATTTATTCCATTCTCCTGTTCAGTGTTTAACTCCTACCCAGATCAAACACCTTTGATAAAGAAAAGGTTCTATTTTTATCTTTGTTCCACTAACTCCTCCCTTTTATTCCTCTATGAATAAATCATGTCACTCCTCTACCTTTACTGGTGGTATAACCCAATCTGCAAAGTCACTTTGATTCATACCTTTTCCACATCATTCCCAAACGTATTTATAAAGCAGGCAATTGAATTACAAGTTCTGCATGTTTATTCCTGTTCCAGAAATTCTATCCCAACTAATCAATGCTGCGTGAAGTCTTTTGCTGTAGAACAATGTCTTGCCATAATTTCCAAAAATATTCACTGCAGAGCAGAGTTAGATCCCTCATATTGGGATATGGGGATCCTGGAGGCAAAGGAAGAAGACTTGGAGTCAACTCTCTGTGCCATTTGTGTGGGCAGTGGAGGGAAGAAGGTCAGGAGACCTCATGGAATGTCCTTCAGGTGGTAGTGGGAGGTTCATGTTCAGAGGAGAACAAGGCCACTGTCACTGGAACAATGTATGAATAAAGGTATGGACAGACACTAAACAAAACTGGATTAATACTCTTCCATCTGTAAAAATGTGGATTGAAAGGGAATGAATCAGAGGTAAATATGGTCATGAATGTCGTGGAGAAAGCAGGTAAGGAAGGTTTGTTAAATGGTGTATGAGAGAAGGGGTGCCAAACAAAATTGTCCATCAGAAGGGTGTAAATAAATATATGGGGGTGTTTTCACACAACATAGAAATTGCAGGGCTGACAGATGTGGAGGGCACAAGTGAAATCCAGAAGTACAAAGAACTATCAGAATTATTAGATACATGTAAGAAAAATTCAGAGTGTAGGAATAAACTAAAGTCAGTGGTGGGGAACAACAGCTCATCTGCAACCTCCATTTGAGGGAAATGAGGAGATATTTCCACCATCACCAGGATATGCAAGATGCAAAGCCATGAAGTCATTTGGCTGCTTAGCCTGCTCTGCTTCCTAGGAAGATTCAACAGTTCTTCACTCAGTTTGAGGAAAGAAAAAAAGGCAGGGAATAAAGACAAGAGTTTTTCTTGTCCCTTGATAAGTGTCAGTACTGTCAATTCATTGTGATTCATCAATCCAGCTAAAATAGATGAATGTTGTGGGATAGGAAGAGAATAATGTTTCTTTCCTCAGAAGAAATTGAATTAAATTAATTAGTAAGAGCTGCAAATCCAAAAACTGAATTAAAAGCAGAAATACTCAGACATTTGCATCGTGAGTATACAGGTGTTGGGTTGCTTTGGGGTTTTTTATTGTCTTTTTTTTTTTTTTTTAAGCTGAAAAAATCTAAATCATTAAATGGTTTGCATTGCAAGGGACCTTAGAGATCATTTAGTTCCAACCCTCCTGCCATGGGCAGGGAACCTTCCACCAGATTTGCTACTTGTTATATAGGAGGAATTCCCTTCCATCTGTCTTTGCTACCCAGAGCTAATGAGAAGGAAAGATGGGAGCATTTGGATAATTGCTTCCAACCATCAATTCCATTCCTGGAATAAACATCCCATCAAACCATGCAGATTAGGGAATTAGAGAGGGCTTTGTGAGCTCTAAGGAAACATTTGCCTAAACCAGGAGCAGCTGCTGGGCCAGATGGCAAAGTCCTGTCCTACAGCAGGAGTGGTACTGGGAGGATGCAGGAATGTGTGGAGGAAGTGCAACCTCTCCTTGTGCTTTGTGTACATGGGCATTGATCTCCATGGCACACTGTGAGCAGATTTTCAGGAATTACAGGCTGAGACTTTGTACTGCACCTCATGGCAGTCTGCAACTCCCTCATGAGGGAAGCAGGACAGGCACCAATCTCTTCTCTCTGGTGATCAATGACAGGACTGGAGGGAATGGCCTGAAGTTGTGTCGGTGATGGTTTAGGTTGGATAGTAGGAAAAGGTTCTTCCCTTGGTGGTTGGGCACTGACCAGGCTCTCCAGGGCAGTGGGCACAGCACCAAGGCTGCCAGAGCTCCAGGAGTGTTTGGACAATGCTCTCAGGGATGTTGTGGGATTCTTGGAGCTGTCCTGTGCAGGGCCAGGAGATGGACTCAATGATCCTTATGGGTCTCTTCCAAGTCAGGGTATTTTGTGATTCTGATAGCGTGGATGAGGAACAACTGTGTTTTATTATTGCATACATAAATGTCAGGGGGTTAAAACTAAATGATCTTAAGGTCCCTTCCAACCCAGACCATTTCCTGGTTCTTTGGGTAAGATCGTAGAATCATGGAATGGTTTGGGTTGGAAGGGGCCTTTAAAGGTCATCTAGTCCAACACCCTTGCAGTGAGCAGGGACATCTTCAGCTAGAGCCCCATCCAACCTGACTTTGAATGTTTCCAGGGATGGGGCATCCACCACCTCTCTGGGGAACCTGTGACAGTGGTTTACCATGCTCACTGTGAAGAAAACCCAAAACATATGGCAGTTTCCACTGACTGGGATGGTCCATCCTCTCTGCTTAGCTCTGCAGTTGGGTGGCATTTAGAGTGTGGCAGACTGGCTGGTGTTGATCTCAAAAGAGACCCTGCCCTTCTCACTGGGGCTCAACCTGAAGCCACTAACATGTTTCCACTGCTGTGGTCAATACCTGTGCAAAGAGACAGAGTTCATGGCTTGGGCTGGAGCAAGAAATGTGGTGATTTAATTAAACAATTCCGGTCCATGATGCTTTGTGTGAGCCTTTAAGTCACTGCTGCAGTAAAACCTCCCAAAAACTGGTTATTCAAGTCTGTGGCTTCAACCACCCCTTGCCTTTCAATAGTGTCTTATGTATTGACTGTCATTAACGCCAATAATAAATGAGCCAAAATTCATCTTGCTTCTTTACACTTTAATTCCCTTCTGTAAGCACTGGTTTTTATGCCACAGCATATTTTTGGAATCTGCTAAGTTTCCCTTCCTGATTCTCTCACTATAGTTTCTTTGAGGATTACCTCTGCACATTATATTGCCATCTCTGGAGAACTCACTTTTTTTTCCCTCTTTTCTTTCTGAACTCTTACTTTACTCCCTCTGTTTATCCATCCTCTCCTACCTGGCAGGGAGCCTTATGAAAAGGTCACCACCTTGTTCCCTTTACAAACTCATCTTTAAGCTGCTTTGTTCTGCAAAGAGAAACGACAGCAGTGCAAGAGGTGAGGTGCTGAGCTCCCTCTGATTGTCTCCCTGTGATGTTTTGTTCAGGACTCAGATCCACAATGGAGTTAAAACACCTTAGCGATTTTTGTGCATCTGCCGAGCCAGGATATCTCCCATCATCCATGATTTCACTTAATTTACACTACAATGGAAACATCTTAGCCCAGTTATTTTCCCTCCTCTTTGCCACAGGCCTTTGCATTTTCTAAGGTGGCAAAAATAAAGCACAGGAGGCTCCACCTGAACATAAGGAAGCACTTCTTTACTGTGAGGGTGACTAGGCACTGGAGCTGGTTGCTCAGAGATGTGCAGTCTCCATCCTTGAAGGAGTCCAGGAATATCCAAAAAACGTCTGGTCATGCTTCCATTGAGGCAGTTTTAGGTGACCCCACTTGAGCAGAGGGGTTGGAACACACAACCTCCAGAGTTCCAACCTCAACCACTCTGTGATTCTCTGAGAGCAGGAAACTAAGTCGTTGTAAGACATTACAAGGTTATTGTTATAATAAATGAGAGTTGTGGGTTTTTCAAATGAAATTTTTGGGGGGGTTTGTGGTTTATTTAAATTGAAAACCCCATCTCATTGAAATTCATGTGGCTTTTAGGAGCAGATGCACCTGTTTGACAGTGGTAATATTTCTGATCAAGCCGAAATACAAACCCCATGGAAAAGCAGATTATTTCATGGCTGTTAACTAATACTACCAGAATGGGGGGACTCTCTTCACACCAGGGACTTGAACCTTCTTTTTCCACAACCTAGAGGAGAGCCTGGAGCACAAACCTGCTGGCAGTAGGATGTTCCCATCTCTCAGTAGTTGCTAATTACATGTAACTGAGTTATAAACCCCTGGTCTCCTTTCTCATTAGTTCTCCAGGAATACAGTTTAAATAGTTTTAGCTGCAGTTTGATAGGAAATGGGAAAGTTTGGGAAATCTAGTGAACTTGCAAAGGCTGGAGATACCATTTTCAAGTGTAGAAGCTTCTTTTCTGATACTGTTACTTGGGTTTTCAATGTACTTTGTTGTTGCATCATTCTAGTGAAGTCTCATGCTACAAAAATAGTAAGAAACAGTCCTGGAAAACGGCCTATACAACTTCTGGTGCTTTGGAAAATTTGCCTTTCCATGGACAAATAATCAGACTTTATTACCAAAGTCTGGTGAAGAAACTGAGAGCAAGGGAGATCACAAGAACTGGCTGCATTTGTCCTGGAGATTTGTGGCAGAGCTCAGAATTGACCTTGAAACATAAAAATCTCCAGTTTAATACTTCAGAATGAAGTTCACTGCCTGTAAACCTCAGAGGAAGTTTGTGGGGCACTTTTCCAAATTTCATGTTCATTTTCGTTAGAAGGTAATCTGGTAAAAATCAGAAATGTTGTTTGGTCTGAGGGGAGACATCATCCATCACTTGACCTAAATTGTGATGTGAAAAAATCTTTATTTTCTAACCTTGTACTTTTTATATCTCTCAGACATCCAGTGAACATGAGAGTTACTAGAAAGCTTTCTTGTATCACACCATGTTTGTGAATTTGCACATCTAAAAGTGACATGACTCTAAAATCAGAGTAATTTTATTATTACTTTTTAATCCCAGTGATGTTGTGTCATTGTGCTTCCCCCTACCTGAGTTTCCACATCTGCTAAAGCATTAAGACAATTTTTGAGAGTATTTTGAGAGCAGTGAGAATTCTGAAGTAATCAAACAATTGTGAGGAGGTACAATTAAAAAGGAGAAATAGGAGAGAATTAAGCTGGAAGAAGCACCTCTTTGTTCACTGAGAATAAGAAACAAAGAATCAAAACCACCATGAAATCCAAAGTCATCCACAAACAGAGAGGAGGAGTTTGGGGCAGGAAATGGGAAGCAATGAAGTTCAGATAATGGGATCCATTGTAACAAAGAAATGGCATAAATTGCATAACACCTAAAGAAAAAAAGTTCTGAACAGTCATGTCTTTGATTTGTTTGCACAAGATCCCTTGTGATCCTGAACCCTGGTCAAAGGAACTGCAACCAATGACCAGGAGAAGCCTGGGGAACAGGAGCCCACCAAGGTGTACCTGAAGTTGCTTCTTCTGGAGCAGCTGTGAAAATTTAAAAAAGGGAACTTTGAGAGCCTTCATGGAGTTTAGATCTGTTGCAAGGACAAACTGGGGGCAATTTTAGTGTCAAAATCCACCTGTTACAGGGATTAATCCAGGGGACAGGCTGCTGCTGATTTCAGTGCAAAACGGGTCCATGGTTGGGAAGATGTGCAGATGATTCATTTGTCAGAAATTTCTGGACGTGATACTCAAATATTTTCATGACTCACAGCTGCATAACTGATTTGCTCCTGTTTGCAGAAGTTTTCTTGTTCTTGTGTGCAAGGAACCCCATTGTTGGAAATGTTTGCAAAGCTCTTGAGTGTCACTGATGTCATTTTTCATGTAAGAAGCGAGTTTTGACTGCTGTTTGTTCACTCTGGTTCATTGTACCAGCTTTTCAGTCAGGGGCGACAGTTTTGTGTGGGGAGTGACACCAAAGGAATGTCCCAATGATGGGATTCGTGTGAGGTGGGCAGGGTAGGGACTGGTGGTCAGAGAAGGTGCTGGGGGAATTTACAATGTGCTGTTGGGTGTATTGCTTGGTTATTTCTATCTGACAAAGATGTATCTTGGCCTTTCAGGCTATAAATCACTTCGAGTAAGGCTTATCCTGATTGCTGGTCTCTCCTTCTTTTGCTGGATTAAGCAATGTGGGTTTGAGGTCCCACTGGGACAAGAATTGAAGAGTTTTACAAAGTGAGAAGTGCTTTGTTCTTACAATCCTGGACAGACCAGGAAGCCCAGAGCTCCAAAGAGCCACGTGAACTTCAGTTTTGTCAGTTTTGGCTGAAGGAGAGAGATGTCCTTGTTTTAATTAAGGCTGTTTTCAGCTGGTGAGAGGCCCCAGGCTCTCAACTTGCTTAAGAATCCAGGAAATCTTCCTGCCCTTGAGTATACATGTTAAAACAGGCAATACAGGTTGTCAGTATGTGGTTTTTCTCCCTTCAGAGCCAAATTTTGAATTGTTTGGTTCTAAAATGGGACTGCAGTAGATTTCCCAGGAATCACATGTGATCAGGCCAGGTCTGGTTTTGGAGGACTGAATTTAGTTCATAGGCCCCCAACCTTACCTGCATAATGTGAAATGAGCACTTTATCAACTCCTGTCTCAGCTTCTCACAAGCAAAGTGAAAGTCATAAATACTTCTCTGATGTGTTTAGATAACAGTTTTCTGGGAACAAAGGCAATATGACAATACAATTCTCAAACTATACTGGTGCAGTGCCAACAATCAAAGGTCTAGGTACAACTGGCATTATGGTACCATTAGAAGAGATGTTTTCTGAGCAACTCAGTATTAAAATGTACTTTTTTTTTAGTCTGAACTTTACAACCCAATGGCTCCCTCCCATTTATATGTTCTGTGTAATATTAAAACTTAATAACAGAGAAAAAGCATGAGAATTTTACTCTGAGTGTTACAAGAATTGTGCTCTGGCATTTGTATCACAAAAGGCAGACACTTGTTTAATAAAAAGCTGGACATTTCTTTTTAAATCATGGTTTCCTTTTTTCTTCCAGGGAACGTGAGCAGGAATTGTACAAGCCAAGGCTGGTCAGATGTGTACCCTGCACCCTACACTGTAGCTTGTGGATATGATTCCAACAGCACTCCAGGGGAAGAGGTTTGTAAACCTGGATGGGTGGACATCAAGACTTAACGGGGATCAAAATCACATGATCTTCCCATGCCCAATTTTTTGCATTCCCACTGTGATCCATGGAAGGAGGGTTCAAGTGTTTGGTTGAAGAAACGATCTTCTCTTGGATTTCATTGTATCAGTGAATCAGTGAATGGTTTGGGTTAGAAGGGACCTTAAAGACCATCTAGTTCCAGTTCCATGAGCAGGGACACCTTCCACTAGACCAGGTCACTCCAAGTCCTGTCCAACTTGGCCTCAAGCTTCACGGAGCATCCAAAATTTCCAGGGCAGTGACAGGAAATCAGCACCTGGGAAGGTTATACCAATGTCTATGTGATGCCCACACATAACTTCAGGTGCTTCATTTTCCATGGTCGACTTTGAAACAAGCCCTCCACATTTATATCTATTCTTAAGTAGATGTGGTGATTCCAGTCTTTTTAAACATCAAAAGGGATAAAAAGGATATATTTCACTTGCCATCAGTGCTGCCCTGCTGAATATGTGGACCACTGTAGGGAACACACATTTTTATGAAATATTACTGAATTTTGCAAGGAATTCCTCAAGGTCTCTGGGATATTACCTGAATATAAATTAGCAATTGCTGACTTAGGAATAATTAACTTTATTGAGTATTGTCATTACACAGTTTTTGTTATTGGTTTGCTGCATGCTGAGACATGAAGGGTAAAGTCTGGAGAGGATAACAAATCTTAAAAGGAAGATTCACCTCACCTGGCACAAAATTCAGCATCTAATCTAAACTAATCAGTAGCTGTCCCATAGTCAACAAGAAAAAGCTTATACTACAAAAGAATTATCTTTCACTGCAACAACATTGCAGTGTTTATATTTTTATATAATATATTTCTATTTTTATATAATATATTTATATTGTATATAATATATTTTTATTTTTATAATATGTTTATATTAACCCTCTGCCCATGTGTTTTTTTCTGTTCTATGACGTATGTCAGTGTATGTGAATGTTGGATATGGGAATCTCAATAATGAATATGTTTCCAGTACCTAAAGGAGGCTTAGAGGAAGGCTGGGGAGGGAATTTTCAGAAGGGCGTGGGAATGATGGGAAATGGAGAATGGCCTTAAGCTGAGGGAGGGCAGGTGAGATATTAGGAAGAAATTCTTTACTGTAAGGATGGTGGAGCCTTAGCACAGGTTGCCCAGAGAAGCTGTGGCTGCCCCATCCCTGGAAGTGTCCAAGGCCAGGTTGGACAGGGCTTGGAGCAACATGGGATAGTGAAAAGTGTCCCTGCCCATGGCAGGAGGTTGGAAGGAGATGATCTTTAAGGTCCCTTCCAACCCAACCCATTCTGTGATTCTGTGATTCGATATGGTGAGAGGTCTCCGGGTCACACATTGCCAAGGCACTCAAGGAGTTAACAGGGGGTCTGAACAGAACTGTGGCAGCTTTAAGAGTGAAAGAATACAGAAAACAGCAAAGGGAAAGTTGCACAAAAGATTTCAGAGCTCTGCTGAAGAAAGCATTAGTCTGCCTTCAAGGTCACCCACGCCTTCACATCCTCAAGTGTCCTGCCCCTCAGAAGGAGCTGTGTGGCACCAGCTGAAAGCTGCAAAAGCCATTGTTACATTGCTCTGGGAAGGGCCTCCATCCAGAGCCCTGGTTCATGTTCCAGCTGCAAAGGGGATTTGGGAATTCCTGGGACGTGCTTTGGTGCCCCAATGGGTTGCAGTGTTGCCAAAGTGCCGCGTTACCAAGAGAACACTTATTGTGTTCTTTTAATTCTTTCTTAATTATTTTCTCTTGATTTCTGCAGTTTTGTCATGCTGTTTAAGGCTAATTTGTGTGAAAGGTGGCTGAGGGGGGTGAACATGCAGTACCAGCCTGGGAGGAAGAATAGATTTCTGTTGTTGTTGAATTGGCTGTCAGTGTGGGGGGCAAGGAAGAAAGGGAATAGAGAAAAAGAACAGCAGGTTGTGTTGGACACAAGGTCCAGGACAGACTGATAACCTTCCATGCATAAAACACTTCATGAACTTCTGGTCTCAAGTCAGAAACAACAAGAAAAAATACGAAAAATAAATAAGGGTTATGTGTAAGATTTTAGTTGTGAATTCTGGCAGTCCCTAAGAAGCAGGTGGTGTAGGCAGCAAAGCTGAGCACTTATGATCTTTGCAGTGATGACGGGTCCTTTTTCAACCTGACCTTTAAAAATCATATATTAACAAGTGGAGAGTGTCTTGCTGTTCCACTGTCAGATGTGATGCACAACTTCTTTGTGTGCTTCCATCTGGTCAGAGAAGGACCAGCCTAGTGTCCACCTGTCTGGAGGTGGTGAAGAAAACAAACACATCCAGAGGTCAGTTCAGCCCCCATTTCTCTCCAAAAAGATCTGTTTTCCTTTACTCTAGAGGAAGCACAGAAGACTTCAGGCCAGATGACTTTATGACTTTAGGTGATGTGAAACTACAACACATTTGGCTACTGTTGGTATTTCTCTTCTTTTTCTCTTACAAATGTAAATGTTTCCCATTGTAAGCCAAGATACCAAGGGACAAATGTTGAGGTTACTGAACAGAAACCAAGAAAAATAATTCTCAGTTAATCTCAGCTTAGCATCTACCTGAAATAATTGCTATTATCACATGCCTTTGAAATTAAGCAGAACCTTTTAGAAGTCAGAGAGACAATGATGAAATTGCCTAATTTCATTCTGTAAGTCAGTCTGGAAGTACAGCTAAAATCCAGGACTCCTGGCATGCATTGCCTTCACGTATCCAAATCTCTTTTTTTTTAATAAGAACATTTTAGTAATCTGAACTCTGAGTGAAATTCCAATTCCATTTATGATCTTGGGTCACATTCTCTGCTTTGATATCTGTAAAACAGGAACTGTCATTAGAAAGTGCAAATGAAGAGTGAGAAGTCATTGTGTGCTGTTTCCAGGACAGAGATGACCCCATGTACTTCATTAAAGCTGAATGCACAACCATCCCTCTCTACACAAGAAGGATTGGTTGTCATAGAATGTAAGGGCAGGGAATTGCTTGTTGAATAACACCAAGGACTTTCTGTGCATAACTCGCTCCTGGAATAACTCTAAGAAGCAAAATATGTTCACACTGGAGAGTTTCTATCCACCATCCCCTGTTTCTCTGCTCTCCTAAATATAGTGTGGGACAACCTCTTCCTCAAGTACTGTCCCCTACCACAAGCTCCCTCCTTCTGCTGGCCAGGACTTTCCTGGAACACTTCTGTGGTGCCATCAAGAAGGAAACTGGATAATGAGAGAAAGATGAAACCCACATTGACTGCTTTTACTGGAAAAGTCTCAGCTTCCTTCGGGATCCCAAACTGGAAAGAAGACTATGTCTTTGGGGTGCTGGTGGACCAGCAACGTGGGGAGCAGGGCAAAGGAGGGGATTCTGCCCCTCTGCTCCACTCAGGTGAGACCCCACCTGCAGAGCTGCCTCCAGATCTATCATTTCCAGCACAGGAAGGACATGGACCTGTTGGAGTGGGTCCAGAGGAGGCACCAAGATGATCAGAGGGATGGAGCACCTCTGCTATGAGGAAAGGCTGAGACAATTGGGCTTGTTCAGCCTGGAAAAGAGAAGGCTGCAGGATGGCCTAATTGTGACCTTCCAGTACCTGAAAGGAGCCTACAAAGAAGACAGAGAGGGACTTTTTACAAGAGCTTGGAGAGACAGGACAAGAGGCAATGGCTTCAAAGTGGAGAGTAGGTTTGGGTTAGATATTGGGAGGAAGTGTTTTACTGTGAGACTGGGGAGGCCCTGCCACAAGTTGCCCAGAGAAGCTGTGGCTGCCCAATCCCTGGAAGTGTCCAAGGCCAGATTGGAGCAACCTGGGATAGTGGAAGGTGTCCCTGGCCATGGCAGGAGGTTGAAACTGGATGATCTTTGAGGTCTTTTCCAACCTGAAGCATTCTATGATTCTGGGGTTCTATATTTAGGTAGCTTTGGGTGGAATCTATGGGACAATGGGGCAGAAAGGTGGAACCTCTGCTCCTCCTCAGTGCAGTGCAAGCCCCTGTGTGCAGCGCAGGTGAGCAAGGCTTAGGTGTGACCACACCATACATCATAGCAGCCTCCTGCCATCACAGGGGCAAGATCAGGTGGATAACTTGTCCTGGAACCCTTAGTAGGAATTCTTTATTCAGAGTTACTGACCCAAAGCTCTCAGTGATGTGGATTCATTCAGCGATGCTTTCAGCCGTCTCTGAGATCTGTGTTCTAAGATATGACCAGTGTTACTCTTGCACTCTCTGAAAGCTCTGTCTTGTTCAACACCTGTCCAAGCTGGCTTGTGTAAATGTTAAAGGATTGCCACTCGCCTCAGCCCCACTGGTTCTGCAAAGTACCAAGTGCTTGTCAAGGTCTCTGAAAATAACATCTAGAAATGTCAACTCTCAGTGTTGTTCAATAATGTTTTTCCAAACACGGTGGGTTTAGATTTCCTGTCTCAAATGCTCTTTGTGGTTTTGGCTTTTTGAGGTTTTTACAGAAAAGGGGAGGACAAGGAAGGCAGAGAAGAGTCAGTCAAGGGCTGGAAATAAATGAGATTTTCCACAAACTGAAGTTAGATTATCATAAAAACTTAGATTTTCCATTGATAAAAGAAATGTCTAAATGTTTTATCTTTTCATCTTTTGTCTTTTTATTTTAAGCTGAAAATCAAAATGTATTGATATACAGTTGCTAGAAAGTCTTGGAGAGCTGGAGTTTTTTTGCCTTACTTCCACATTTTATTTGGACTGGGATTCCCTGTTGGATTCCAGCCCTGTGGTGCCCCATGCTCAGAGATTCCCTCTGTGTGCCCTCAAAGAGAAAAGCCATGAACCAACTTCCAACTCAACATGGATTTATTTCTGAATTAACATGTGTGACTCCAGTGAGAATGTTTTAAGTTCTTACTTGATGAAACACAATGTGTAACTTCCACAAAAGCAAACCAAATTCTAAAGCACTTCTGCCCTCAGACTTCCTTGACAAGCTGAAGCTCATCGTCCTCCCCACGTCAGCGCCGATGTGTCAGTGAGCTCTTTAGCTGAACATTAGTCATTCTTGTTCCACAAGGTTATAACCATGTAGCTGTCTCTGCAAGTGTCAAATCAGACTCCTTCCAGCATGAACATTTCCCTTGTGGAACTCTAACCCCGTTTTGGAGTGATCCAAGCTCTGCTGCAGCCGGACACGTTCTTGTGCACACCGGTGGTATTTGAGTTGGGCACTCTGCTGGATGTGAAGGAGGTGTTTTAAGGGAATGGAGAAGGATGATTTCCTTGTCTCACCACTCAGTGATGCTGTATTTGGGAATGCATGTTGGCAGCTCTTTGAGAGAACTGTTTTGTCTCTTTGCTTCCCTCCAGCAAACGGCGTTCTATGGCACGGTCAAGACTGGCTACACCATCGGCCACACCTTATCCCTCATTGCCCTCACAGCTGCTATGATCATTCTGTGTCTCTTCAGGTAAGGCCATGAGCAAAAATGGCACAGATAAGGGGATTACTGTGGCTGTTAAAGGTATAGGTTATATAGGCTATGAGTGTTGCAATGGATGCAAAGGCTTCTGTCAAGTCTCAGTCAGACAGGGGTGGAAAGTTCTTCTGTTTTTTGGTATGTAATTTGTGGCCTTTGTGTGAGAGTTATAAGCCAAATCCAATTATTTAGGTGGATTCGTCTCTACTAAATGTAGATTGTTATGTGATGGATCCCTGTATTAGAGACAATTGTCCCATAAACCTGTTACAGTCCACAGAGTTTTAGTCAAAATGGTATATATGAATACTATGGAATTTCTACTTGAAGTAGATATTCAAAATAGTACAGATTATTCATCGCCCAAAACCACTCAGATTCACAAAATCCTATAATGGTTTGGGTTGAAAAGGATCTTAAAGATCATCTGGTTCCAGAGAACAGCAAAAATCAGACGTCTGTGAACAGAAGAACCTTTCGGATGTGGTTCCATCTCCTCCTGTAGAAAAGAGCATATATTTTAGAGTAACTCTCACATTTACACCAAGACTGGCCTCACCCTTCAAGAACTTTGCTCTTCTCCACACACGTGTTCTCTCCACCCCTCTCACAAGGGAAGAGTGAATCAGACACATGTGCACATTATCTCCACAAGGTACAAGGTGCCAGCCAAGCTGGTGAAACTGTTGAGGCTCATGTTGTTCTTTCCTGGCAAACAGCATCATTTGACTTGCCTTCACCTGCAAGTAGAGGACTCAGCTCGGTCACATTATCTTGCCATCATCAGAGATTAAGAGCATAACCCCTGCCAGTGCACAGTGACTCACTGAGAGGTGGTAATTTGATTATGTTGCTGAGTGAAGTCTGTTGTGGTTCTGAGGTCTGTACAAAGTACTCATTTCCAGACAATTAGGCTTTTCACTTAGTGAAAATTTTACTTTGTGTAAAGTCCCACTTGGGAAAAAATACCTACTTGGTCAAAATTCATCTTCGAAATACCAGTGGGCAACAAACAGAAAGACTCTGGTGGTGTTCCCAGTATTATTAACAGCTACTAATTTTTAAGTGAAAATCTAGTTCATATTTCTCCAGACAGCCTGTAATATGTGTTAATTTTGGCAGCAGATGGTAAGAATTTGTTTCTTGAAAAAACATTTCACTTTGGAAGGAGTTATTGCAATACAAACATTCTGTAGAAAACAGCCCTTTATCATGAGCACAGTCTGCTTGGTCAAAAACATTTCTTTTCCAGTGGAGAACAGTGGGATGGCCCTGTTTTCTGTCATTCTGTATTTTGTCCTGTTTTTTCTGAGAAATGAAAGAGCAGCAGCACTGCTGCAGATATGTGGATTGCCATGTTTTGTGGATTTAAAAAGGCTTAAGTGGATTTATGGTGATGTACATCAGAACAGAGCCTGTCTCGGGGTTTCTAACATTTAATTGTAGCTATGTCTTGGCAGAGGAAACATGTAAATATATAAATAATGCTTTTGAGAGGCCTGGCTATTCAGAATTGTTTCATCTCTTCCCAACAGAAAACTACACTGTACTCGAAATTATATTCATATGCATCTCTTCATGTCCTTCATAATGAGAGCCATCGCTGTCTTCATAAAAGATGTCATCCTGTTTGAAAGTGGGGAATCTGAGCACTGCTTTGTGAGTTCAGTAAGTAACCCTGCACTTTCAATTTTCCACCTTATTCTGTTGCCCCTCTTAAACAATGCTCCAAAAATGACCTTGCAAATGCCTGGGAGACAGTACTTTGGGAAGGTTTCGTTTTTTTCTCTTTTGAAAGAAAAAAATGTGATTTCTGCAGTTCAATTCATGTGGAGAAGGAATAAATTGAGTAGCAGAGTCAAAAATATACAGGTATCTCATCCCTTCTGAGGTTGGACTTGATGGTCTTTTCCAACCTTAATGATTCTTTGAGGTCAAACCCACAACTGAGACTCTACAAGATTTTGGGGTTCCTGGCAGTCTTGTGTCCATCTCCCAGCTGATTTCTTAGACATCCTGGTCCAAGGAGACTTGCAGTGCTGTGTTTAGGGATTCAGTAAAACCTTTCCCTGCAGGGGGAGCTGAGGTTCAGATCCAAATTCACATAACTTCAGTTATCCATGTGGTAAGTGCTGATACATGAGCTACGTGTGTAAAGTCAAGCTCTAATTATAGCCTGTCAGGCTCTAATTAACATGTTCACTGGAGCCTGGAGGGCTGTTCCCCTCATTTGGAATAAAGCACCTGCATTTGGATGGCTCCCTGGGCTCCAGTGACCAGATCTCTGCAGGAGTTTGGGCAGGAAATCTATGTGTAGGCATCATCATCTATTTTTCATCTGGATCTGTATCCCACGCTCACAGTCTGCAACTGTGAGATTTCCCTACTGGGATGATAAATGAGGGGAATAAAGGAGCTGATTTTTTTTTTCACTTGCAAACTCGTTGTTATCAGCTGGAGCAAACATTAAGGAGGGAGAAGGGCTGTTTATCTAAAGGCCACATTGACGTAAGAGGACACTAGTCATGAATAAATTCAGGCAGGAAATTGAAATCTCCAAAATGAAGAGATATGATCAGAAGTCATGAAAAAAAAAAAAAAGGAACCCTCCATAGTAAATTCCTAACATTACATGAGCTGCTTGCTGGCAATAGCAGGGGACTGGGCACAGCAATCCAGCAGATCCTGTCTGGACCTGGTTTTTTATGTCAAACAGCACCAGGAAAAGATTGTCTTTCTCTCCCATATACCAAATTTCTTCCTTGCTTTCTGGCTTTTCTGTATCCTTACCCCAAGTCCTGTCCCTGCTGTTCTAAGGACCTTCCTGCTCCAGCATCTCTCAGTTGATATCCAGAGCAGCCTGCTCCCAGCTTTTCCCAAGAACTGTCTGCAGCACAATGTGTTCCCTTTGGAATGTCCCCCTCTGCTTTTTCCTCCCTGTGCTTCACTGGGATTTGTATTCTTGCAATGGTTTTTCTTGTGAAGGTCCATGAATGGTTAGAATGACATGAAAACTGGAGTAAACAATTCCACAGATTACTTTGTGATGCCAGTTGGCAGAGGAGCCAAGAACCCAACAAACCATGGAGTCTGAACTAACCCCTCACCCTGTGGGAGTTTGCACTGGGTCATAACTGAGACATGACCACAGAGAGCTGTGTGAGAAGCATTTGCTTCAACCATCCATCCAGAAACACCTCTGGGTGTAAATACAGGAATTTTCCTGCATAATCACAGCTCCTGGAAGTCATCATGCTTTCAGTCAAACTCATGGCTACTCCCATGGTGTGTGTTTCTCCCCATCTGAGAATTTTTATGTTAAACACCAGCTCAGGGTGAATTGCTGGATGATACATAAGGGTCATAAAATTATGTGGAACGAGTCTGTCTCTGCTGCACAAGGCTGAGAACACTCCTTGCAAAATCTGCACAACCTGTCTTGAGCCAACATTTTGGACAAAATTTAAGTCATAGTGAAAAAAACATCTCCATGAAATGCAGTAAAAATGCCTCTCCTAACATCCATCTGTTTGGATAAATAATTATAAAATCCATTGCGTTTGTGTGGGTTTAGTTGGGTTATGTCGACTTGAGTTAAATTTGTGCTTTGAACTTGCAGGATAAAGTTTGTCTTGGGAGACCTGGGGACTAATTCACATGCTCAGGGCTTCACACACAATTTCCTGAAGGTTTTGTGTGTAATGGCTGGATGTGGCCTTGAGCTCATTCAGTCTGAGGAAAGACTTGAACCTACAGTTCAATTTGCTGAATGCTCTCATTGCCATGGTGGTTTAGAACAAGGCAAACCCAAAGCAATAAAAGTGGTTTATTAGAAGAGAAAGTACCACACTTAGTTCTTGTAAGGAATAAAATGGATAAAGTCACCCCCCTTCCAGAACATATTTAGGGCTATAAAATCCACATGAATGGAAAACTTCCCCCAGCTTTTCTGGCGAAGGGATCAAATTCCTGAATTTGGTATCAGCTGTTGAAGTAGGATTTAAAATTATGTTTTATGCACCAGCAATACAAAAATATGCTAAGGTCTCCCCCAGCAAATGTGCCAATGCTTTAATCAAGGGGGAACTCCATTACCTGTAGATGTACATGAAATTGAAAAAAAGATTATTCACAGGCTTTACTGAATTTTTACTTTATTTTACCTTGTATGGAAAACCTCACTTGTGGTGTTAATTCATTTTAAACTCAAATAGTTTTGGATTAGCATTGAGTTCAACATGAACACCCTGAAAAATTAAGTTTGTTGGGTATTTCTGTGCGTTCACAGAGCCTGTGAATATGGCTGTAGGTATTTCAGTGTCAATGTAGCCAAAATATATGTGATCAGCATCACTGAGTCATCATTTGAAGCAGCATATGCACCATGCACTGGGTGATTTTACAGTGATGTGTGGCACCTGTAGCCTCACTGAATTCCTTGGTCCTGCTTTCTGGATAAATCCACTCCTGGGAGAAAGAAAAGTCTTCCTGCAGGGACCTTGAATTTTCCAGAGGGATAAAACCAGCAGAGGAGTCTGTCAAGCCTTCAGTGATAAAGTAGGTCTGTAATTATGTGTAACTGAATCATCCTGTTGGCTTAAATGGCTTAAAAATGGGCATATGCCCAAGTGTGTGTGTCAGTCTGGGCTTTAAGCACTTGGATGTTGAGATGATCAAGCTCAGAAGGGTCTGTGGAACCACCCACTTGGACTTCTTCAACAAATGTTCATTTTGATTCATCCAGATTATGTTCTGTCTCAATAATTGGTTATTTCTGATGGAAAACTCGCCCCCCGTTGCTTTGTTACATCCAATAGTTGCTCATACTGTGGGAAAAATTACACCACTTTCCAGCCTGGATTTGCCTTTATTTTTTCTGTTGGTTTTTTCACTGCCAGACTCAAGAGGCCTCCTTAGAAGTTCTAGTTTTTCACACAGATTTCCTTATGTCTAGTGACTTTCCATCTTGGCATTCCTGCACTTTATCTTCCCCTTTCCTTCTGTCACTGGGAAACACCCTGTGAAACACAACAGTCAAAACAGCAAATCTGGTAGAGGGATTGAACTGAACACTTCAGTTGTTGTTTCATTGATTTTTTTGTGGGTTTCTGGATAGGTTTTGATACACTTTCATTACTGTCATATCTGGATGGCATAATAATGATGAACCACTTAAATTTCCAGCCTTGCTGAAGACAAGCCAACAGTTTGCTATAAACAAAAATCAGGTTTTACAGATTAAACTCAGGCTGTCTTTTGAGCTCTGCAAATTTGCTTTTGCTGAAGATTCACCCAGGGGAGATCACGTCATTTATCTTTTTTCATTTTGTATTCCAGTAAGACAAAAAATTCCAACAAAAAAGTTACTCGATGCGAAGGAGGATGGGACTTCAGCAACTGTCAACTTATACACATATCTCATGTTTTCAGAGTGAAAAATGGGGGTTTTTCATGTGAACTTCTTCAGGCCAAACTTTTAAGAGCTCTCTAGGACCCTAAATGAACTTAATTTATGGAAATTGAAGACACTTTTTTTTCCAGTGCACCCCCATGTAAGGCCTCTGAGATCTATGTTGGAGTACCATGATATTCAGGCTCATGGAAGAGTTGGAAGAGTAGAAGCCTTTTTATGCACTTGTGTTACAGTGAAACAAATATTAGAGACTCAGCCATTTCATTGGGTTATATCCTCTGGAAAAGACATCTGTTCCAAAGAGGAGGGATGAGCTCTTCTTAGCAGCATCTGCTTAGCTTTGGCTGACCTGGGGGGAAGAGCCTGGCAGAGTTCCAAAGACACTATGAATCTTTTCCCTTTACTTTGAGTTGGGTCAGTGCCCAAAATGTGGAAATACATCAGCTGACACTTTTTCAGTTGCTGAGCCCATTCCTGCAGAATTGTACCCCTCCCACTGATGTCCATGGGTCCAGCCAGGCACCAAAGTGCTGCCTTGAGAGCAGGAGATGCTTCACAGCCTGTCCTGCCATGGAAATGAGGCCAAATTTTCCTTGGATGTGTAGAGTGAAGGGGAGACCCTCACTCTTCCCACCTAATAATAGAAGCCACATTTAGTTTTTATCCCAAGGAGCAAGACAAGGAAAAAAGGAAAAAGTCACTGCTCATGGAAAGTATAAGTTCCTCTCTGTGCTCTTTCACTCATATAGGACCTGAATCACCTCACCCTGTCCACAAATTCCTGTGGAACCCAAACAAATGGTGCCTGTTGGTTTCAGGAAATGGAGGTTCCAATGGACTTGCTGACACACCCACCTTCTCAGTGTTTGTTTTTATCAGCAGTTTAGATAAAGAGATTTGCATCTTCCAGACAACTTCTGGGGACTATTACCCACATACCTGCTGATCTCTCCATATTTGCTGATCACTGCTGCAATCTTAAGGTTTATAGCAAAATAGAAGGGAAGGGAAAAAAATTTAAAAAAAAACAACCTAGAGAAAGCTCCTATAAGTGACACAAAGAAGTTAAAAACTTATGGAAAGAAAGCAGAGGGAAGGAATGGAGACATCCTGGAAATAACCCAGGAGGGAAGTTACACTGTGGAAGGTCCATGGAGGAGGAACTTTCTTTGCTTAAGTGACTTTATCACCTCTGACACAGCAGTGCCCCAGTCATGGGCTGGCACCTTAAAGCAATAAAGTGGTGCCAATAATGAGAGAAAATGTGCAAAGTGTGAGGAAGGGAGTTATTAAAACTCTGATCACCTTCTCTCTTTAGTTGCTGCCTTGTGGTTGACTTGGCTTATCACTAAAGACATGTTCAGAAGTGCCATTATTCTGTGATTGATGAGCACAAAATAGGCACAGTTAACCCATTTACCAAGATAATTCTATTTTTACATCTGAACTCCACTCTGAGTCATCTGGAGCATAGGCTGGACCAGCCAGAGCTAATCACCAAAAAATCAAACAAGTATTCCTAAGAGACAAAAACTGACAGTTACATAACCCCTGTTAAAATCAGTGAAGAAAAATGCTTAAATAGCCTTGAGGATCGTGGTCAAGGGGCTTAAACTTTCTTCTTATGTGAGGAAAAGCAGACAGAAGAGCTTTCTACTGAATCCAATGGGATAGCATTGCATTTGAGGAAGCCTAATGTGTGGGAGGGGGGCGAGACATAAAGTGCAGTCATGTGGACCATGGTTTTTGTTGGTGTAAACTGCTACAGCTCCATTGATTCTAATACAGTTCTGAAGGTTTCTTCAAATACAGGATCTGACCCTTGTAAATCCTCACTTCACCCCTGGAAGTGTCCAAGGCCAGGCTGGATGGGGCTCTGAGCAACCTGGTCTAGTGAAAGATGTCCCTGCCTGTGGCAGGGGTTTGGAATGAAATGATCTTTAAGGTCATTTCCAACCCAAACCACTCCATAATTCTATAAATGCTGGCATTGAGGAGGTGAAAGCACAGGGAAAAGCCAAGTTTTTCTCTTGGGACTTTGGGTTCCACATGGGTTGAGTTATTGCTGGAGAAATGATACTCTAACCAGAGAAATAATATTTTATTCACTAGTGGCCCAAGTGTTGCAAGTGGAAGTGATTGCACTGGAAAGAGATAGAGATTGATCCCAGAGATTGATCCCAATAGCTTCTTCCAAATGTCTCCATTTTTCCATAGTCTTGATGGGAACAGGCAAGACTTACCCTGTGTGTGTGCACATATCTGTGTCTGTACAGCACAGCTTGTTCATCCAGGAATGGCATTTCTGATTTATGGAAGTGGTAACAAATCAAGGAGCTCAGTCACAAATCCAGGTTATAATGGCTTAATAAATTGCCCAGTGACAGCTGACACAGAGCAAGTATTCCAGTGAGTGCTCTTAGACAATGATGGCTGCATGAAAATGGGATGGATTGTGACCTACACGAAAGCAGGTGAAGATAAATTGAATTAATTTGCCATTGCCAAGGCTTAAGAGCACTTCTGCATAATGTTTCTGGGGCACCATTGGTGCAGAGCAGGATGTTAACAGGGGAAATGTGTGTTTGGGGCCTCTTATCCCTGTGCCTGAGACAGAGGGTCACCGTGAATCCAGTTAAGTTGATCTATCTGTGCTGTTAATAGTATACATTTAATACTTAGAGCTGAAGCCACAAAGGGCTGAAGGCCCATCATCAAGACATAAGATTATTATTCCCATGAAGGTCTTTTAGTTGCAGTAATTTCTCATAGATGAGAAATTGAGGTTTTCAACTTGACAACTAAGGCCATCACAAACTGAAGCCTAAAGGCCTCAATCATAAACCACTTTGTTTGTATCAAGATGGAATTTTAGGAATTTCTTTAATCCCATTTCTTTATTCACAGATGCTGTTAAGTCCTTAACACCTGAAATTTCTGTGCATCTTCCAGGAAAATTTGCAGAGCCACCAGCAATTTATTATTTGAAATTAATTGATTGTCAGGCTCCATGATAGGGAGGGAAGGAAAGTGTCAAAGGCACTCAGTTGATTTAGGAGGGGTTTTCTTGTTTGAATAGACCTCGATTCACTTTTGTGGTAGAACATAAACTTCGTGGGGCTTTTTTATTGCTAATCTGTTTGAATCTAGTCTACAACTGCAATTAAAATGAGGGAAGAAATGAAAGTGATGGCTTTTTGCCAGGCAGTCTGGTTTGTTTGGTTATAATTTGCTTTTTTTCTGTTTGACACAAAAGATTGAATGTCCTAAGCCTAATTTAGTACTTTTTTCTTTTCCTTTTTACTTCTCTTTCTCTTTTTCTTTCTCTTTTTTTTTTCTTTCGTTGTCTGTCACTTTCTCTTCTTATTTTTATTTCTCTTTTTTCTCTCTTTCTTCTTTCTCCCTTTCTCTTTTGCTTTCTCCCTTTCTCTCCTTTCTCTTTCTTTCTTTCTTTCTTTCTTTCTTTCTTTCTTTCTTTCTTTCTTTCTTTCTTTCTTTCTTTCTTTCTTTCTTTCTTTCTCTTTCTTTCTTTCTTTCTTTCTTTCTTTCTTTCTTTCTTTCTTTCTTTCTTTCTTTCTTTCTCTCTTTCTTTCTTTCTCTCTTTCTTTCTTTCTCTCTTTCTTTCTCTCTTTCTCTCTTTCTTTTTCTTAGTATCTTTTTTTTTCCTTTAGTTCTGGCTCTGAGATGAGTGTCCAACATGGAACTATAGTTATGGAGATGTAGATATGGGTTAATCCCATGCACCTTAATTTCAGCATCTCCAAAACAGGCAATTCCTGCCCAGTGTTCCCCAGTCTTCCAGGTGTGTCCCAGCAACAGGATCATGGGTGGGATCTATAAAAAGCTTTTAAATAAGGTCCAGGAAACCTCTTTGACCAGTCTGGGGAGAAGATCAGCTGCTGTTGCCAATGCAGGGTGAGTCCCCCAGCAGCCCTTCCCACAGGTCATGTCTTCTGGACAACTTAAAAGAGAAGTGCTGGATAAATCTGCCACTGAGAAAATGAGTTTTCATCAGTCTTCTGTTGGAGAGACCTGCAGAAATCTCTGTAAATCTCTTCCTCCTGCAGTAGGGGTGGCAGCCCAGGAAACAGCACTGAAATACCTTAAAGGGGATTCTGAGGGCTCCAGGTTTCCTGATTGATGGAGGCAAAGCTGAGGCCCTGTTTTTGCTGAAGGCACTGAGGACTGGATTGAAGGCACTGTCCCAGCTTCATAAATAATGCCAGGAACTTCAGCATTGCCCAGGATTGTGTGTGATGTCTTAAATACATCTTTAAGCTGACTTAAATACATCTTGGTGCCCCGCCACAAACCTTCCACTCCAAAGGGAGATGCAGAGTTTATGGGAAGGAGGAGGGAATGCAGGATCTGCACAGGGGTCACAGCCATGTACAGCAGAGATCATCCAGGGGGCTGGACTGGATGACCTTTAGAAGGTCCCTTCCAACTCAAACTATTCCATGGTTCTATGGATGGGGAGGAACAGCTCAGGTTTTGTGATGGGGACTCCATGACTGGGGCAATGAGACTCTGTGTATTCCCAATCCAGCTACGAGGGATGGGAGTATCAATCACTCAAATGCCCCTTTGTACTTCTCTGATTTAAATCCTTCTTGGACCCAAGTCCTAAACCTGCAACACACCATATCCCCAGTAAAGAAGACAAGGGAGATTAGTGCTGGTGCACCACAGCATTTCTGTGGACCTAATTGACTTTTTTTGCAGATTTTTGTTGCGTTCACAGCAGGCTGAAAGATTCATGTGGGTACCTCCCTCAAACCTCAGAGCAACTCCTGTTCAACTAAGATACTTTTAGTGAGCTGGAAAAATTCAGCAGCTGGTCCAGACTGACAACCTTTAACAGTTATGAGTGAGCAGGGAAACCTGGAGTTACTGTCCCTGAGGAGTGAGAGATCAGCATTTTACTGCAATGGCAGATTCAGCTCTGAGCTAATCACTGCCTTCAGCATCTCAACTGCATTTTTCTAGGTAGGTTTAGTTGTAGCTGGTCATTACAGCATTTTTAGGAGAAAGCTGTTTTTCTTGGGGCTGACAGCATTTGAAAGCATATAGGGGAGAAACCTGGCAGGGTTTTTGCTCAGAATTGGTTTTCCCAATTATATCACTTCTCTTTGCCTCTTTCTCAGAAGTCTGATTCCATTTTGAATCAATTCTTCCTATAACCTGACAAAGTGGGCTGTGTTTTTCCCAAAAATCATTTCTTTGAGAGCCATAGGCCATCACCTGTGTTGAGGGAATGCTAAACACTCCATGGCCAGCAAGGCATGCACTTCATAATAAATATCCGTAGTAAATATCCATCTAAAATACAAAATAATAGGAATTATTTCAAATATTTGCCTACATTTGAGGAAACCAGCCTGAGTAGGACAGTGCAATATATAAATATTTTCTATGTCTTGCTGTCTCAGCAAAGATTGTCCGTGATAGATTGACTTCTGCCATCTCACACTCCTTAAAATGCCTGTGAATGTTCCAGAGGTTTGCACAGGAAATCCTCATCCTGCTGGAGCAACAGCTGAAAGCTAGACACAATACTTGGCCATGCCTAAAATAATACTATCAGACTACTTTTGAGTAGATGGACATTGCTCAGTGTCTCCTTTTGAGATAATTCTAAGTTAAATTGTCATAAATGCAGATGTGTGTCAGCATGGTTGGGCACACTGTGGCAAGGGAGGGTTTTCCCAGTAGGTCTAAGACTTGTCTCATCTCATCCTTAAGTAAAATTCTACAATAATCAAGATTAAATTTCTCACCGACTGTGAGAAGTTTGAAGAGAAGCACAAAAGTGTTTGTTGGGGTTGAAGAGTTTGTCACGAGGGGTCGAGAGTCAAATGCTGCACAGGCTGGAGACAGAATCCATCTCAGTGTTTAGTCCTTGGAAGCACATGTGGAAAGGGAGGGGACTTCATGGAGAAAGCCAATGGCCCCCGTCTAATGCAGCAACAAAGAGGAGAAGAAGAGAGGAGCCACTTGGGGAGATGTGCCATCCCCAAAGCCAAGGAAGGCCATCTCACTGCCACATCTCCTGTGGACATGAGCAGATCCAGGGATCCCTGAAGAAAGACAGGGAAATAAGCTGTTTTAAATGAGATAGTGGGAGGGGAGAGAATAGAAAAAAGCAGAGATATAATGCAGCTTTTCCTGCTGAAAATATCTGTTCTAAAAATAACCTGTGTAAGTCTTTTCAACACTGACACATCACGAGGTCTGTTCTGTATGGAAAAAAAGAAATGTTCAGTAATGGCTCATCTCTGCCCGGTGTCTGTCATCTAAAGGGTAAAACATCTTACATAAATGTGGATTTTATTTCCCAGCATTGTAACAGCCACTCTGAGGCTGAATCTAATCAATAAGGAAGGCAGAGCCCCATTACCAGGCGCTGCATGTAATAAGGTCTCTGAAAAGCCAGGAAGGGCTGTTTTCCAAATGTGTCTCTGAGTTGGCTGTCAGAGGGGATTCAGTGGAAGAACACCACTGCAGTCAACAGGGAAAGTGCATCTCATATAGAAATATCTGGTCTGGTTTAAGCTTACCCACTTTAGCAAGCCCAGGCAGCAAAAAAAATTCATTAATTAGTTTTAAAGACAGGACAGTGCATGCCACTCTGTTCCAGTGCAGAACATCCCTGTGCCACAGGGATGGCTCAAGATGTGCTCAAAAGGGTGCACAAAAATATCTTTTCTCTGGGTAAAACCAAAAATTTCAGGAGTGGTGGCAACTGCTCAAAGAGGCAAATACCCTTCAGCAAGGAGGAAAGAATTGATCTGCTACAGGCCCCTCAGAGCAAAAGTTGCCAAAACCCAGTTGTTGCCCATGTGCACAGAGTAATGAAACCATGGGATCATTGAGGTTGGAAAGACCTCTGAAATCCTCCAGCTGCTAATCATCCCAGAATCCCAGGATATCCTATGGGTTGAAAGGGACATTATCCACTTCAGGTCTAACAAGCCACCACCACTTTATGGAAGGAGGTAGGGCCAGAGATTACCACAAAAACAGTGGTTGCCAATACTGGGAGAAGAGATGATGGATTTGGGCACCCAGATCTGGGGCTTCTGCTGCCACAGCCTGAGTTCAGCACAGCTTCTTCTCTGTGCAGACTTAGGTTGGAAATCCCTTCCTGAGAGTCTCTGCTGGGCAGAAATCACCTGCACTTTTTGTGAGCAGCCTTTCTTTGCCCTGTAAAATCTCACAGTTCCTCGTGATGTGCTCCAGCCTCATGCCTTGTGCCATTGCTTCAGTGCAAGATTCCCTAATGTACAATCCCCAGAGAAAATCCATGTTTTAGGAGAACGTGGTTGAAATGCATCAAAACTGCCCCTTTAAGCCTCGTGTCTCACCTGTGAGCTGCTGAACTGGGGCCAAATAGTGATAGAGTGAAACCAGAAAGAATTGAGCAGCCCCAGCACTCACACCCTCCAATCCCTGCTGGCTGCAGACACACCAAGGAGGCACTCAGGATTTGGGAGAAACAGATGAGGTGTGGGAATGTCACACAGCCATATGCACCCAACAGCAGGGAGAAACAAAGAGAGTGGTGACTCCACAGGGAAGAGGCTGCTGCATCCCCAGCCCTTGTCAGCTCAGCTCAGTGTCACCTTGCCTCCCTGGGAGTCCCTGAAGTCACACACAGAATATTCTGAGTTGGAAGGGAGTTAACTGCATCTCTGCCTCCACTTTTCATGCCATCTGCCGCTCAGGAGGGAGCTGGTGAGCACAGGAATTGTACAGCAGGGGCCCCAGAGGGTCCCCAGTGTCACCTGCTGACAGGTACTAAGGGAGAGCTGAACTAATTTTGAGTAATCAGTGGGACAAGACCCTTTCCAAAACATGCTGCATCGAAAAACCACTTTCCACAATTCTCTATTTAACCAGTGTGTTTCATAGCAACTGTTTTTCAGCAGAAGAGGGGAGTGGGGGGAAAACTGGATCTTCTCACTGGTGCAAACCAATTATCGCTCTAAATTCAACATCTTGCACATGCAGAGCACCAGGGAAGAGCCACTAACCAGGGAGTGCTGGCAGCCAGGTTCTCTTGCAGGGTATCACCCAGCAGACTCACTGAAGGCAGCAGGGCTGTTGCTGAGTCAGCATCTCAAGGATGTGTGTAATGATGCATCCCATGACCTCCTGTAAAGCTGCAGCTGGACCTGGATATGTCACATGCTGGAGAAGTAGCCAGGGCTGGAATACTCCTTAGGGCCGCTGATTTCTACCTTCAGATGTTTTGTCTCTAAGTGTGATTGCCCTATGAGTGTCAGAAATTTCCCTTTTTTATTTATTTCTTTTGTAAAGGAGCTGCTCCCATTACCTGTGCTGCAGTGGAATCTTCACACAGCAAGTTGCTGTGTTTAATTATTCATTTCCTAAAGAAAAACAATACTCCTTTCCTTTTCAAATCTCTCCCCTTCCAATGCAATCAAATCTGTGTATGCTTGTGTGTGTTTACCCTGCTTCTCCTTCCTATCCTTTGTTTTAAAAAATATATTTCCCAGTCCTTCTCTTCCTAACTGAGGAGCAATTTTTTGTGGACTTGGCTTTCTTTAAATCTCAGTCCCAAACTCCTTCAGTTCTTGCAGTATCTACCAGTACTGGAGTAATTACAATTCAATTTGGGTTTTGGTTTTTTTGTTGTTTTGTTTTGCTTTGTTTTGGTTATTTGGTTGGTTTGGTTTATTTTATCCTGGGAAAGCAGTTTTTTTCAGGTCAGAGGCTTCATTTCTTTGGGTTTAAGGAGCCAGGTAATACTTGCAGGCAGCCCTGTGGAGGACGATGACTGATTGCACAGTGTCATTTCTCAAAATCATTGAAGCATAGAATGTCCTGAGTTTGAAGGGACCCACAAGAATCATTGAGCCCAACTCCTGGCCCTGCACAGGACAGCCCCAAAAATCACACCATGTGCCTGAGAGCATGGTACAAACACTTCTTGAGCTCTGACAGCCTTGGGGCCATGGCCAAGCTGCCTGAGTTGATCCCAGTTCAAGGTGGTGCATTTTTGGAGGGTTCTTTTGAACCACTTTGCTTCACAGCCCAGCCCCACAAACCTGGCAGAGTAGAGAGGCTGGTGACTGAACATCAGGGCAGCACCTTCTGGCATCCTCTCTGTGCCAAACCAACTTCCCACAGATGTGCATCCAAAACTTCCAGAGAGCAGCACTGTGCTGCTTGGGATCATAGCCCAGCAGTTTGGCAGCTGGTTTTCCAAGCCTGAATGCATCCCCAGGCTCACACAAAGAGCATCCAGGCCTGAGCTGATTCTCAAGGATGCACTCTGCACTCTCTGTGGAGGAGTTAGTGTTTGTCAACCCCATCCACCCCAACAACCTTCGTAGGGCTTTCACCTTTTCACTGTAGAGCTCATTCCATAGGGATTTCAGGTGCTGCACAGAGCAATCCCAAAGATACACACAGAGCAAGGTTTAATTGGTGACGTGGTGTCTTTACTATGGGAATAACATGCTGCAGTTCACCACTGTTCCTTCCTTCTCTTCCAGGTAGGCTGCAAAGCCATGATGGTTTTCTTCCAGTACTGTGTCATGGCCAACTTCTTCTGGCTGCTGGTGGAGGGGCTGTACCTTCACACCCTGCTGGTCATCTCCTTCTTCTCAGAGAGGAAATACTTCTGGTGGTACATCTTGATTGGCTGGGGTAGGCATCTGCTCCGAACGGAATGCCAGGGGGTGATCCTGACTGGCATTTTTAATGGGAATTGAATCCAGAAAACTGGGGACTCAGGTAGGGCAGAGATGTAAGATACAGAATCTGAGGACTTGGGTAGGTGAGAGACTGGACATGAGCTGTCCATGTGCATTGGAAGCCCAAAAAGCCAGTTGTGTCCTGGGATGCATCAAAAGAATCGTGACCAGCAGGTTTGAGGGAAGGGATTCTGACCTTCTGTTCTGCTCTGGTGAGACCCCCCTGCAGTGCTGCATCCAGCTCTGGGGTCCTCAGCACGTGAAGGACATGGATGTGTTGGAGTGAATCCAGAGGAGGCTCCAGGCATGGGAGTCACTTCTCCAGAGCCAGGCTGGGAGAGCTGGAGTTGTTCAGCCTGGAGAAGGATCTAGAGAGGTCTTAGAGCCCCTTGCAGTGCCTAAAGGGGCTCCAAGAGAGCTGGAGAGGAACTTTGGACAAGGTAATGGAGTGATGGGACAAGGGGGAATGGCTTCCCACTGACAGAGACCAGGTTCAGATTATGTATTGGGAAGAAATTCCCTGTGAGGGTGGCAGAGGTTGCCCGGAGAAGCTGTAACTGCCCCATCTCTGGAAGTGTCCAAGGCCAGGCTGGATGGGGCTTGGAGCAACCTGGGGTAGTGGAAGGTGTCCCTGTCCATGGCAGGGGGTGGAACTGGATGATCTTTAAGGTCCTTTCCGACCCAAACCATTCCATGACTCTGTACATATTACCTTGCTGCCAAGGATTTAGTGCAACCAGGAGCAAGATCACATCATGTCCAGAGGGATTTACCCCAGCTCCATGAGCCTTAATCTTCAAAGGTGTTTAAGAACTTAGTTTGTGTTGGGTAAATTGGTAGTTGACCTCTTCAGTGTCTTTAAGGACTGTGGGCTTGAAAATCCTCATCACCTTTACAGCCATTCAGTGTTCTGGTCTGGACTGGGATCCCAAAGTTGATGTCATGCATTGACCTTCAATTGTAAGGATGAATCCCAGCAAAGCAGGACTCCTGAACTGAACCAGGCACTGCAGTCCATCACTGCCTCTGTTTTACTGAATTAGGTCAGATCCTGGGCTCCCATCACCTGGATGCCAGTGCTGATAACCTTCTGCTTACTGCATTTGGGAGTCCTCCAGCTTTAATGCATATCTGGTCTCAAAACACATAAAATAAAAATAAATAAAATAAAATAAAAAGAGAAAATGCCAAGCAAGACAGAATTAAGCTCTCCACAAAGCAACTCACAACTGAATTGCTAACTTATGCAAATTAATCCTACCAGGCCAACTTCTTTTCTTTCTCCAAAAAGGAAAGAGAGATATTTCTTCCCCTTTGTGCCATTTAGCTGAAGATTTAAGTAAGCAAATAGCTTTCTACTGCATGCTCTCGATAGCTGAAACTGAGAAATAATTAGAGCGGGGAAAAATCTTGGAAAAAAAAAAAAAAGATAAAATGAAATTGTGTCGTGTCCAGGGGTATGCCTGAACTCAGGATTTGGTCAATTAGCCATGGAATAACTTCCATTGAAAGTGACAGGAGTTATGCTCGGGTTCACACCACAAATAGAGACAATTCTCTGTGGTGGAAGCACAAGAAAGGGTGATGTTTGCAGACCTTAATTTAGATGCAGTTAATCAGGCCAGATCTCCTTTAAACCTGCCTTGTGCACAGATATCCTTTATTTCAACACCATAGAACTGGAGATTTTAAAGGAAATCACATGAAGGTAATGATTTTAAATCAAAGGAAATTTCTTGCACTCCTAATGTGTTCTGAGGTTGTTTGAGTGGAGAAGGGCAATTCCAAAAAATGTCTTGAGGGATCTTTTGGCCTTTCAGTCATCCATCATTTGCAAGAGCATCAGTGATGGTTCTGGAATGGATTCTGCCTGAATTGATAATTTGGATGCACTAATTACAGTTCTTGCTGGTTTTATTACCATTGCATTTGGAAATCACTGGTAATAAAACTCTGCACAAGCTGTGAGTAACACAGAGCACAGTGACATGTCCTCCCTGAAGCATTTCTGACTTAAACCTAGTCAAAGACAAGAGACAGAGAAAAGAGGCACCACAAGGATGGAGCAAGACCACCGTACCTGGCAGAAAATCATGGAATGAGGAGCAGAGGCAGGTTCTCCTGGGCAAATACAGCACGTGAACTTGTCCCTGCAGGTTCCCTTTCAAGTCAGTGGAGATCCAGGCAAAACAGTTAATGGATATTTCATATCTCCTGTCCTAAAGCAAACATCTGAAGTAGCTCAGTGTTTGAAGCACATGTTTCTCCCCATTGATGCTAAAGAGAGCCTGTGGTGGCTTAGCTAAAGGATAGATAGAGCTTTAGATACAGGTGTCCACACTGTAGATGCCTAAAGTGATCCCTATTCCATGCATTTCACCATCAGAAGTCTTTTTTTAGGCATTGCAACAGGGATATCAGTCTGCTAGGGAGCAGTTACAGGAAACTCATCTCACATGGTCACTGAGAGAGAAAGGCAACATGTTGCCTGTTTATCTTGTGAGCTTTGAAAACCTGAAGCATTTGCCCACTCCTGAGGGAAGGCATCACCTCAGAACCTCAGGAGGGCTGGACAGTGAGGGAGAACAGCCCTGGGAACACTGATGATGCTTTCTGATGTAACACCATCCCTTCTCTTGTCAGGTGCCCCCTCTGTGTTCATCACAGCTTGGACTATTGTCAGGATTTACTTCTTCGATGTTGGGTAAGTCTGTGGGTTACCTTTCCTTTATCCTTCTTCCTCCCTTTATCCCCAAGGAAGGCCAAGGAAAGCCCTGCAGCTTTAGTAACCCCTGATCCCAGCAGCAATGAGACAGAGCAGAGGGTCTCCCCTGCCACCAGGATCCAGGAAAACATTCCAAGGTCTCCCTGAAGACACATGGTTTATGTCAACTCAGGCCAGTCACTCACCCTCTTTGCTTCCCAATCCCTTGGTCAGGACGTTTGCAGGGAATTTGTGAGCACAGCAGAGCTTTGCATGCTGCAGAACTGATCCCATATATGCTCATGCAGGAAATGCTTAATAAACACACCCTTTACCTCTCCCACAGAAAAGTCTGAAAACTCTTTTTCTTTTTTTTCCCCAAGCAGATTTTAGGATCTATTCCTCACCCTCTTTAACCTTGCAGCAGCCTTTGATATTTTATATAAGAAGCAGATAGAATGCAGCTAAGAAAATGAGGGAGATACCAGAGTTATCCAAGGATATATGCATGTAAATAGGATTTGCTCCTGCAATCCTCCTTCTTGATTTTACTCAAGCAGCCAAGCTACAGTAATTGGAAAGGTTTTTAGGGGAAAACACTCCAGAGAGTTACAGAATCAGGTGCTTATTCTGTCCTCACTGTGCATGCCCTCACTTCTTGCATTTGCATCCTATAGTTAATTCCATTTTCTCCTGTGCATTCTCCCTCTCCAAATGTGTCCTGATTTGCCCTTATTTCAGTATGAGAAGCAGCTCGGATTTCTCATTGCATTTCTGATTTATAGCCATGTTTGCACATTTCCTGAGGGCTACTCACTTCCTTTGTGCTTTCACTCCATCTGCATAAAAGTGACCTTATTTACTCTGTTAATAAATAGCCTCTACAATGAGGTAGAGACAGGAGGATTTAACCATTCTGGATACCAATTCTTCTTACTACGTATTGCCACTCAGCTCCAACAATTCTTAATAAAAATACAGACTTCTTTGCATTTTCTGGAGGCTTTCCAGCTTTACCTTTTTGTGCCAAGTAATACAGAGTGTGAATTCACAGGATATGCTGATACCTGACAGAGATTTGTTTTTTCATACTAAAGTTACCTGCAGAGAAAAATTACAGGAAATTAATCCAGGTTAAATAAACCCTAATTATGTAAGGTTGGTTAAACAACATTAAGCCTCTATTTAAACATTCTAACTCCAAATTAAAGTGACCTTCATTCAGACTCTCTGAATTTATTTAAAAAATTAACTGCACTGGACATAATTAGGGCCACTTTAATTGTAAATGAGGGGGCAAAATGCATCTGACTATCAGTATCTGGATGTGAGCAATTTGCTCCATCTCCTTTTAGAGTTAATGGAGATTTAGTCATTGTAGTCCATGGAGTGCAATTTTTTTTTATTTTAAAGTTGCTGCCTAAAATATATCTCAGGAACTGTGCCCTAAAAATGCTTCTCTTGATGTGCTATTGCCTGCACTGTCAACAATTTGAATGAGATGAGCTGAATCCAGGTGAAATTGTCTCCAGTAGGCTCCACTAATCTATTCCTAACAGGAATGCAGCCCAATTTTCATGAACGCTTTCCCAAAAATACACCTTCTGTCACCTGACTGAGGTCTGCAGATAAATGTGTCCCAAGCAATTTTAGTCATTTCCACATCATTCTTTTTCTGTCATTTCCTTGTTGGCTTTAAAATAAAGTTCCAGGTGAGTGGAGTTTTGTGCAGACAGTTTTGACTTTGGGATGAAGTAAATCCCATCCTGGAGCCCCTGGACTTCCCTGACTAGATCCATAGCTCAGATGCAGATGGCTGGATTTAGTGGGACTAATCCCACCACTGGCTGTTATCTTTTTCAGCAGGGCATGGTTGGTTTTGTTTCTGATGGTGCCCAATGCTCTGTGCTTATCAAATCCCACAATTCAGGATGGTGGAGAGCTCTGGGGGCTGATGGATGTCTGGGTTTGGTGGCATTTCCTTGTAGCAGAACTCAGTGTGGGAGAAATTAAGGAAATATCCATCCTCCCCCGCATTCACCTTTCATAAAATCCTCCAGCCCATTTTGTTTCCAAGGGGAAAAGAGCTCTTGGCATTGTGTCTGGGGCAAGGCAGGTCTTTGGCCAGTCCCAGTTCATCCACAAGAGGTTTAGTCCTGTTCACATAATCTAGCCTAGCAATCCTTAGCTTTTGGGGAAACCAAGTCCCTGGGAGGTTACATATCTGCTGTGCTTGGTGTTTTAAGTCTGGTTTTGTTTCTTTTTAGGTGCTGGGAGGAAATAGTGGAATCCCCATTCTGGTGGATCATTAAAACTCCTATTTTGGTGTCTATTTTGGTAAAGTATCAGCACATTCTGTTGGCTGCAAAGCCACCTTTAGTCCTAAGTGGGATGAGGGGGTGAAGGGGTGTTGTCTAATGAAACAGTGGATGTCTGAATTAGGTCTGGGGAACTGTGCTATGAGTGGTTTTGTTTCTCTGAGCTGACCAGCATGACTTGGTCAGTTGTAGATGGCAACACCATAAAGTGCAAGGAGAATTTTGTACTACCAGAATTTTGTACCTAACTAAAGAGTTAGATGAATTCCCCCAGGGATTTGCCTCATTTATAGCATCCAGCACAGAGCTGGATTCCAGCTGTGTGTTCTTGAAGTAAGTTCTCAAGAAGCTTGGCTGATTTCCAGATAAATCAACAGAAGTGTTTGACTTTAATTCTCTGGATATGATCAATTCCGACCACAGAAACCAGGACACTTCTGAGGAACTCTGAGTCCTTCCATCCATGTTGAACATTACGTGTTTTCTCTGCCAGGTATTGAGCCAAACCTAAAAATCAAATAAACTTGAGTTAAACTTAGCTTTGAGTTTTCTTAAATGAAGGCAAAATGTGGGCAGGGAAGGAAAAAAAATACAACAGAAATCAAACCAAATATATCTCCTTTAAACAGAAATCTTTCCTTAGACATACATTCTTCTTACTGCACGTACATTATGACCTTTACAAGAAGATTTGTTCTGTAGCATTTGTCATAGAGGGATTCAAAACTGGAACAATTTGAATAATGACATTTACTCCGTTTACCTCACTGAAAAGAAATACAGTACTTAGATGACACATCTCAAAATATTTATGTCATCATAGAAAGCTATAGATAGTATTTTCCCTTTGCCAAGATAAGATTTCAGTCAAAAAATACACCCTATATCTCTCCTTGGATCAATGAGTCTGTATTGTCTTTTGGCCAATAAATCATTTCCTCTTTGCCAAACAAAATTTACCCAGCAGTTCCTGATTTTCCTTCTGCAGATATCCCATAAATCTGTCCCAAAGGAAAGGCATAATAACCACTATTTGATGAACTGCAGGTTTCCTCAGGGAGCAGTGCAACATTTCCTCCATATCCATGGGAATAAAGTGTATGTCTCAATGTAAGGAAGAAATACATGTATAAGAGATATAAAATCTTGAAGATATATAAGATGTATCTTATATAAAAGGTATTAAGCACTGGGAACACATGAAGTGCCTTTGCTTGTACTCTCAGCTGAAAAATAAACTAAACAACTTCTCCAATATCCCGATATCCTTATTTTCTACCTTGGAATGCTAAGGTTATACTAAGCCTATGTTTCACACTCCCTCTGACTCGCCACTGCCCTGGGTCCATGTTTGTCTTGACCACTCCAAGCCAACACAATATTTTACTGCTCCATTCTAACCTTCAGTGCTGCAGCTTGTGTGCTATCAATGCTCATTAGGATAATTGATCCAGATAAGAATGTGTTGAACTCATAAATTTCACTTTCCACCAAGTCACACATTCTTATGAGCAAATAAACACAAACTATGATAAATGGCCCAGAATAGATAAAAAGTGATTAAGCAATTCATCATAACTAAGAAAAATAATTAATTTTCAGTCACTAATAGCCTTTGGAAAAAGAGTGAGTGTCTAATTGAAAGATGTGCTTCACTCTGTTTTATTCACCTACTGTGGAGACAAATGTAGGAATTGCTGGAGGAAATTTTACAATGTTTTTGCAGAAAATCAGATTGTCTGGTTAACACAATCCCTTCCAGCCACTGAGCCTCTAAAAGTCAGAACCCTTTGCTCATTCACTAACCATGAAACAATAAAGAAAGAGGTTGTGGCCAAACTAAAACTAAACCAAGCTCTCAGGAACCTGTCATTGCTTTTCTATTTTCTGTGTTGCATGAATAACAGGATGCTTCAACAGACAGGACCTTAAAGGCAAATAGGTTTGCATTCAATTCATGCCATCTACTACATTCCATTGAGAAATTGCCATTGCCAGCTCTACACCTTTGCTGATAGACGAGCTCAACATTGCTTGAATATGTTGGTGGAGCACTTTGAGATCTTTTGAGTGAAAAGAACCACCAAACTCTAGGTGTCAGCTCCTAGTGTAACGTTTCCCCTTGTGTCGATGAGGTCTGTCCCTTGCTGTACAGGGTCTCCAGTCTCTCCCAGGGCCAGTAGCACTGAGTGGAGTGGATACTGCTTCATGTTGTGTTTTGGTTTCCTTGGCTCACCACCTCAGTCTTTGCCATGCTCAGCAGCCGGTCCCATGTCACCGTCTCCCGAGGGCTTTGACATCCGTCGCTGGGCCCAGTGCCAAGGCTCTTTTCCCACCCCGTCGCCGGCTCTCCCCCCTGCAGCAGGACGTCGTGCATAGCTGTGCTCTATGGGTTTGACATCATCATACTTGGGATGTATGACACGAAGTCCCAAGCAGGCTGATGTCAGGCCCAAGATGCCATCCTGTGTCCGTGTACTGTGTGCTCCCAGGGCGGGGTTCTCTGCTCATGGCTTGTTAAGTAACAGCAGCTTGTTCCATGGCAAAAATACTGCAGTGAAAGGAATTCCCCTCTGATGGTGGGCTCCTTCCACTGGAGGAAAACACTAATGTTTTACCTCTCTCTCTGTTCCCTTTCTTCCCATCCCGACAGGTGAACTTCATCCTCTTCATTTGCATCATCCGTATCTTAGTCCAGAAGTTGCATTCGCCAGATGTTGGACACAATGAAACCAGCCAATACTCGTAAGTCTGAGACTTTCAACCGTATTCTGGGTTTTGGGAAATCTGTTGGACTGTGAGTTCAGTATTACATGTTGGTTCATTATTGCATCTCTCTGCACTGATCAGAATCAATTCATTGTTAATTAGTTAAAGCTGATCAGAAATCAGGAAATGGGGCATTTGCTAAAACAGCTGGACAGGTTTCATGTCAGTTTGAGGCAGGAGAGAAGGCCTTCTCCTGGGATTAATGATAAAGAAATGAGAGCAACAATCATGAAGAAAAATAGGTTTTTTCTTTGTCTATTTAATATTTATTGGATTCTGAAGGCAGAGGAACCCCAATGGACAACAAAGAGTTGCTGTACACAGTGTATGGGCTTTTTTCTTCTGACCCTCAGGTCCCGTTTTCAAAGAAAGAGAGATCTAGAAAATTAGAACATTCAGTAGAATCCATGACCAATTTTCCTAATACCAAAGCAGACATCTAAACTTGATTGGGTTAATTCAAAACATTTATCTTCATTGTTAAGAAGGATCACTGTCTTAGAAATTTTGCTTGACTTTATGCTTTTATTCCAGGGATGTAAAGTTGACCTTAATAGGGATTTTTATAATGAACAACATGCCAGTGAGATCAACATCTGTCTCAATGGCCAAGACTGGTCTTAGTTTCAGTATTTTAAGTGGGCAAGAAATCTGTCTGTCTGCATGGATTTATTCTGGCTTCAATGCAAATAAAATAGAAGTTCAGATCAGCTTATTTTTGACTCTTGCCACTGTCCTGGCCCAGTTTTTCAACTATCCTGGACATTTATTAAATGTATCCTAGAAGAGAACTAAAATGAAAAAGATCCAGTGTCTACATGGTCACTGCTCATAAATCTTTGTCTGCAGCGAGAGCTGCACTTTTGGGTACCCTGAAGAATCTGAGCTCAGTTCAACTTCCTGCAAGATGGAAAACAATAACAATATGTTCCTTAAATACTGACCAGCCATGACACGGAGCCTGTCTCTAGTGATGATAAATTATTCATTTCATCTGCCTCGAGAGATTCTCTGATTTATGAAAGAAAATGCCAGTATTTGACCTTAACTTCTCCCTGCAGCAGCCAAACCAATTACCTTGTTTTCTGTCATCACAGCACACCAACATTACCAGACCCTGTGCTTTGTGTATTTCCAGTTAGGAATTTTGTCTTTGTACCCCACAATTGCAACAGCTTTGGCCAGGTGTGTAGATTAAATCAGCATATTGAAATATGTTCCTGTACTAAGCAGAGTCCTGGAGCTGTTGGCTCCTGTTCACCTCATAAGTGTTGCCAACACACCTCAGAAGGGTTATGCCCAGATTACCTCAGAGGTCGTGCTGAGCTTTGGGTTCAGGACACATTTTCCAGTGAAGTGGGAGCTGCCAGGAAAGCTTTTTGTGCCTCATAAACAAACGTAGCACGGTAGTAAAGAAAGCACAGACTCCCCTCACTGAGCTGCCCAACAGGAGGAGCTGCTGAAGTACAGCTGATCTTCACACCTGCAGTTCCTCACCTTCCTTCTCCACCTGGAAAGATGTCTCAGTTCCGTTAGGGAATGAATCACTTGCTCACTTCATAGAATCATAGAATCATGGAATCATAGAATCATGGAATCACAGAATGGTTTGGGTTGGAAGGGACCCTACAGATTGTTTTGTTCCCACCCCCTGCACAGTGGAAGGACACACCTTCCAGTATCCCATGTTGCTCAGAGCTCCATCCAACCTGGCTTTAAACTTTAATGTGTCTAAGCCATATGAGATGCTTTAGGACATTTCAGAACCTATGAGAGCCTTTTACTCTTACACTGTGGCATCTGGCCACCAGCCACATTCTCTGGGGCATCTGGAAGTCTCAGTTGACTGTGCTGACAGCAGTGGGACAGGAGGCACCACACTTTCCTATGGAAATTAATATCACTGTGTCCCAACCTGAAGTCTGGATCCCACCAAGGGGAGTTCTCAGTGTGGTCCTAAGTTTTTGATGTCTAGACAACTACCTGTACAGACACCTGGGGTCCAGCCCTTTTATGAATGTGATCTGTGATTGTAGGGACCTGGATGCATTTACGTGTCGTTCTCATATTGCCTGAAATGCTGCCGCCAGCTTCAAGGGCTTTTACCTGCAGGATACAAGAGATCTTAGCAAAAAACTGCTGCTAATGAAACATTGAAGGAACTGGGGGTGTTTAACTTGGAGCACTGTCTGCAACCCCCTGAAAGGATGTTGGAGACAATTCAGTCTCTTCTCCAGAGTAACAAGTGACAGGACAAGCTGTGCCAGAGGAGGTTCAGTGTGGACAGCAGAAGGGATTTCTAAGGATTTCTTCACCAAAAGGGTTGTCAAGCATTGGAAGGGGCTGCCCAGGAAGTGGTGGAATCCCCATCCCAGGAGGTGTTCAAGGAATGACTGGACGTGGCACTCAGTGCTCTGGGCTGGGGGACAAGGTGGGGATCAGGCACAGCTTGGACTCCACGGTCTTGGATGTCTTTTCCACCCTCAGTGATTCTATGATTCTGTGTGTGTTCCTCCTGCCAAACCTGAGATAGGTCTGTTTTAAACCAGCAACATCAAGGATACCTGATTTGCATTTCTCCCTCCTCTTGTTTATTTTCTATTGTTTATTTTCTAAAAGCACACTGACATGTTGACAGTAATGTTTGAATTCCAACCAGTTTTAGTTTAGCTGCAGGCTGGAAGTTCAGGGGCACTGCTGACTCACTCATTAATGCCACAGACAGGGAACTGGGCTTTCATGTATTGGAAACTGTGAAAACTAGTCTCCCAAAACAGTTTTCTGGAAATGACAGAGACGTGCAAGAATGAGGCAATTATTTCAGGCAAATAGAATTTGTTTTCTGCAACAGAAAACTTGAACAAAAATCATCTTTTTTTTCCTTTCCTACATGTTCCTGGACCAATATTGTCATCAAAGTTTTCTGAGTAACTTTTCCATTATGATTTCAAGGAGCATGACTAAAATGTTGGCTCACTCATGCCCACTCCCAAGGAGAGGACATGCAGGCTGTTGGACATGTCTTTTCCCTAAATTACCTGTCACCATGTGTATCTGTCAGAGAGGGTGACTCTAGGCTGAGCTGGCAGTGAGAATAGGGAGTTTTTTTGAGAATCCATGGCTTCCAGCAGGTAGATTCAACCTTTAGACAATCCCCCAGGCAGTTCTGCGTCCTGCACAGCCAGGCTGTGGCTTCCTGGGAGAAATTACACCATGGCTGGGGAAGATGATTTTCCCCTTTGCAGTGTTTAGGGGTGGAGTGTTTTAAATATCACAGGGCCAGACCACCTTGCCTTGATGCCAGACTGAGATCTGAGCCATCACTCAGTATCTGGGGAAGCTCAGTGCTGGGAGCAAGAAACTGCTTTGGGGTGTTGTGCAAATTGGAGGAGGGGACTCAAGGTTTGACATTTATGTCCTTTTCATTGCCACATTTGGGGGGAAAATGTTGTAACTGAGGCCCCAGTGTTGTCTGCAAAGATAAGATAATTTTTTTCTAATCTGTTGGAGGTTGCAAACAGCATCTCTGTGAACATAGTACAAAAGTATCATCTCCTCTAGGCTGACTGTTCCTCAGAGGTTGGGGAGAGAGGAGAGATCATTGCAAAGCCATTATTGGTATTCCCTGAACTGTGATCTGCTTAGAAAATGAGTTGTTTTCTCATATGCCAGGAGGTGGGGGAATTAGGGCTTGGTCATAGTGGTGTGGGTCACACTAGCCAGAGCTGCTTCTGAGGGTGAGGAACATGGAACACTGATGATCACCAAAGGCAGTGACAGTCCTCTGGCAGAGCAAGACATCCAAGAGAACTGATTTTGGATGTACTCCCTAAGAACAGGCCTGTACCTGCTAGTGAGGGGTGTGGGAAAGGCAAATTCCTGTCAGGTTCCTGAGCTTCCTACAGGCTCTGGAATGAGTTGCTCCCAGCTGCCTTTCAGCCAGCAGATATTCCCTGGGAGCCACAGCCTCCAAAACCAGCCTTAATGTCAAGCTGTCTTTGAGTCAGTCCCAGGGAAAGCTGGAAAGGTCTGCTGGGAGATACAGGGATGAGCATCATCTGCATAAAACATCAGCCTTCCCGTGGGCCTGTGCAGATGGCAAATAAATGAAGATGGTCTGAGAGGACTGAGCCTGATGAGGCTTTGGAAGTGAAGGGCTTTTGGGTGGAAGAACAAGTATTTCCAACCTCTTATCCTTAGCTTCATTTCCTCTAGAAGTCTCTGAGAGAGGGGGATGCCACAGGATATGGGTGACCAAGGGAGCCAAAACCCCCATAAGCATCCTTAGACCCCTGATTTCATTTTATTTCTGTTATCTATTTTTTAATAGTGATTATATTTAATAAATTATCATCTCTTCTTAATGAGGCCTCTGATTACACAGCCTGATGCCATTAAGCACTAATACTGTTCATCCCCCTCCTTTGGAGAATTCATTGTGCAATAGCCTGTCATTATTGGGAGCTAAACATACCATTTCTTTCCCAGAAGCTGTAATTTTCAGAAATTCCCAGAAAACAAAGACATCTCTAGATGATCATTTAGCTTGCAGACACGAAAAAAAGATCTCTTTTGGGAGGGGAAGAAGAGAGAAGGGAGAAAGAAATACCTCCAGTGGAGCTATTAGGGATAAAGATGTCACATTTTATGGTGCCACCACGTCTGAAATCACCAGCCATCTGCATTCTGTGGGAAAAGGAGAAATAATATAGGGCTGATCACTCTGCCTTAGCTGGAGACATATATAATAATATGGGAGTTGTTAATGAGCAGGAAATGCTCCCAGGATGGTCCTTGCTTAGTGTGAACTGTCACACAGTGAGGATCCACCTCCACATGTCATTGCATCCCAGCCCAGCTCCTCAGGGGGATCTTGGGGAGGTTAAGCTGTGAGTGGCATCTCCACACCCCCTGTTCTGCTGTACCCAACACTTCTTCCCCCTGGGTGAGAGCAGCCTCCTGATGCTCCCTGGCTGCTGTTGGAAGGCTGGATGTTCCCTGGATCTCAGGGTGGGTGTCCCATATTTGTCCTGAGGGCAAACAAAGTCACTTAACATGTAGACAGAGGCTACATCCCCACAGGCCAGGTAATCAGCAAATATGTACTGCAACAAATGAAATTTTTGGGATTGCTGCGGGATTTCTCATCACACCCTTTAACTCCTCTTCCCTCTCCCCTTATGACTCATGTTTGTCTTTCCAACAGGAGACTGGCCAAGTCCACCTTGCTGCTGATCCCTCTCTTTGGAATTCACTACATCATGTTTGCTTTCTTCCCTGACAACTTCAAAGCAGAAGTTAAGCTGGTCTTTGAGCTCGTGGTTGGGTCATTCCAGGTAAGCCACCCTTTGGGCCACCAGTCAGTCACCAGGTCTGTCAGGAGAGAAGTGCAAGGAGTTTGAGATGGCAATGAGCAAACATGTGAGTTGTTTTTTCCTGGCCATGCCCAATACTGACCTCATACCTCTGGGGAAAAATCTACTTGCTCGAGCTTGGCCAGGATGGAAGAGATTTTTATGCTTTTCTTCGTGAAAGTCCAGTAGGAGATTCTCTCTTCTCATTTTTGTCACCCAAAGAGAAAATGTAGCTCCATACATTAGTCTTTCTGTTTTTTTCATATTTAAGGGAGAAAAATAAGCACCTCAGTTCAGTTTATATATTATTGACATGTTCAAGGCCAGGATGGACAGGACTTGGAGCAACCTGTTCTAGTGGAAGTTGTCCCTGCCCATGGCAGAGGGGTTGGAACTGGATAATCTTTAAGGTCCCTTCCAACCCAAACCATTCTGTGATTCTGTAGTGTAAGATGAGACAACTCACCTTTGGTGAGAGTGTTTTTCTGGCCATTAGCAGGAGTCTGGTTTGTCTTCAACCACTTGACGTGCATGAAGTTTCCCATCTGTTACTAAGCCAGGTCCTGCCTGTAGATCCTGCTCAAGCAGGATTCCAGTTCAGTGGTGTAGGAGACAGTTTTCCCATGAGGATGGATAATGGGGCTGTCCTTCACCTAAGTCCTGATGAAATTTGGTTTTTAGACCCTCCCACACGCTTCACTCCAGTCAGTGTTGGGCTGTTCACCTTGGCTTTGCTGTTGCATGAAAAGAAGCACTTATTTAAGTGTTTCATCCCAGTGCTTCTATCCATGACCAGTTCCAGCCATGTTGTGTTCTCACAGGGTCTGTCTGTCACCATGTACTATGCACGTGTCAGTGGCAAGATTTATTTGTGGCAGACAAGTTAACATCTCTGTCTACAACATCACCACATCTGGCATCTGCAAGTGTTCAAGATACATCCAGATGTGGCAGCTGGGAACATGGTTTAGTGGTGAAAATGGCAGTGTTGGACTAATGGTTGGACTTGGTGATCTTAAAGGTCTTTTCCAGCCTTAGTGATCCTGATCTCTCCTTTTAGATCATTGCCTTTAATGCTAAAACCCTGTTCTCTGCTTTTCCCTAGGGATTTGTGGTGGCAGTTCTGTACTGTTTTCTCAATGGAGAGGTAAGATCAGCAGAAATTTTTGGTTAATGTTTGCATCTAAGGCTTGTGGAGAGAGGATTGAGAAATGTCCCATTCCTGATGTTACAATATTGAGGGGAACCATCCATTTCAAATCCACTCACTCCAGAAAAAAACAACTCAACCATTTGCCTGACAGCTTTTAGCACAATTAATAAACATATCAGGATTTTTGTGTCTGCTGTATTATTGCTGCTGCTGAGTCCATCCTTTACTCATGACACAGCATCAGCAGAACTCCTGTATGACCTTGCACAAACTCTGGTCCCAAAGGATCACCTTCAGCAGGGCAGGATAAAGCCCATCTAAGCCCTGCTCATACTTACTGCCCCAAGGAATCCTCCACAGGATCAGACCCACTGCCAAGGTGGAGGGTCATTAGTGCACTGATATTTTTGTGTCATGTTCCACCTGCCCATAGGAGATTCAGCTGATTAAACCCATATCACAAAGGTGACCAAGTTGGTGTGAGCAGCTCAAAGCTTGGAGCTGCTGTCATCAGCACTCTCAGCTCAATGAATAGGGACAAGCAAGAAGCAGCTGTGATCTGGGTTTGTGTTCCAGCTTCCCAGGAAGAGTGTCCAGAATCCCAAATTTCTCTCTTACAGCTCTGATGCTGCCTCAGCCATGCTGATGCCATGTGCACATCAGGCAGGGTGTGCAGGGCAGAGCCCAGCTCCAGCAGAGACCTTGGCCAGCAATCCTACACAGGGCAGGACCACCCAAACTTATTAATGATCCAAAACCAATACTGGCATTGACGTGACTTGTTAGGCACAGAGTAGTGCCAGGTAAACATGTTTTTACCTCACAGGCGCTGGTCTTGCCTTTCCCATGTTTCCAATCCTGGGATTCTCATCCTGGTATTGTGCTGTTCCTGTGCTTGCTCATCCCAGAGCCCCTCAGACACAGCTGTTTTATCTAATTCATACTGTTGCCTAAAAATTTGGGCTGCAAGGCTGCAGGAGGGGACAAGGCCAGATTTGTTCAGAGTTGGAATTAGTGTAAACCAGAATATTTCTGTAAACCATCGGAGCTGGAACAAGTAGCTTCTGTCAAAAAATCACAGCTGTATTGACAGCTTTACAAAGAAGCTATAGTTAAATCATTTGTATTTGGACCAAAAAGAGGGCGGTGAAAAAAAATCTTAACTATACTCACAAAATGTAGAGTATGTTGCCACTGAAGTTAAGCTATCTGTACCTTCACTGTGCCAATAAGAAATTCCCTGTGCTCACCTTTCTGCTGAAGCTCAGGGATTTACTGTCTGGGGTGTCCCCTCTTTTCTGTGTGGCTAAAAGTTCTGGCCAGGCAGAGTTTAGTGACCTTTATGAAGTGATTCTTGGCCTCTCGATGGGTGGGTCACCCATGCCTGCTCCCAAGGAAGTCAGAGCAATAGCAGGTGATCCCCTGTGCTCACTGTCTTGCCTTTCCAATGCCCAGGTCCAGGCTGAGCTCAAGAGGAAGTGGCGGAGGTGGCACCTGGAGAGGTTCCTGGGCTCGGACATGAAGTACCACCACCCTTCCTTAGGCAGCAACGGCACCAACTTCAGCACCCAGATCTCCATGCTGACCAAGTGCTCACCAAAGACACGCCGGTGCTCCGGCTTCCAGGCAGAATTCTCTCTGGTGTGATGGGGACGGGCTCTCCAGGCACCGAGCATCCAAAGCAGGAACTGAGAGACAGAGGGATCCCCGGGAATCAGCGACAAACCCCTGTGAAATGACGTGTTCCACATGAGCCGACAGAGGACACACCACTGGAAAAGCCACTGGCATCCGGGACAAGATGGGACAAGCCGAGAGGCAAAGAAATGCTTTTCCTCTCCGTCTTTTCAGGCCTTTCACTGCTCAGTTGGAAACCCTTGGGGGTTGATAACTATGAGTAAAGGTCCCAGTCGCTTGAGGAAAGCCTGGGAGATCCTGATGTGTCATAATTAATGAAGTACAGGGGAGTAAGGGAGGGGAGAGCCTGAGTCCTTGGTGGCTTTACTGGAACTGACATCTCTGAAACGGATAAATTGCACTTTTTGTAAAAAAAATGAGCCAGTAAAGGAAAGAGAGAGGCAAGAAGCAGGGGGGAAAATGCCAGACATGAATGTGCCAAAACTCCTGTGGGTAAGAGGTGATGATAAGGCACTGAAGATGGAGTCAAGGACACAGGAGAAGGGACAGGAGGAACAGGAGCAGAAAGGGAGAGGCCAGTGCATGGCCCCTGCATTTTAGACAGGTAAAGATGAAACTGCAGCACCAGGAAAGCCTCTCCGAGGATGCCCCCAGTGCTGCAGTGTGTTCTGCTAATAACCCACCATCCTCATTAGCAAAAGCTTTCCAAGCACCCTCAGGTGCCCTCTGGAAAAGCAGGTTGCTGAGAAGGAACAGCGTGAGAATGCCCTTCTCTGTGCCATGTTCATGGCGTGGTGTTTGGTTTGGTTGTGTTCAATGACCAGGAAACTCCATTTGCATGTATGAAAACCAGGCACAGATGCCAAAAGCAGAGCATGGCTTTGTTTTTCATTCTTCTTTAAGTTCACCCTTAGATCTTGGTGCATTAGTGCAGCCAGGATCATTAGGGATCAGGGGAAAATAATTGGTGTGTAATTCGTTTGCACCTGCTTAGCACACACTGCCAGGAAAGGGAGGTGGAGAGCCCTGTAATCATTAATTGAATCAGACCTGCCATGAGGAGCCACTCTTCAGATGAAGAAAATCAGCATCACAGCAGTGAGCAAAACTGCTTTCATCAGGTCAAGGTTGTCTCAGCACGTAACTGGCTCTCCAGGAGGGAGGAAAGAGTGAAGGAGCTATTAAATTGATTTCTTCTTCAGCTTTTGTAGGAAGCTTTCATCCTATGATGAAGGCATTGTCAGATCTTCAGGATGTGTGTGTGCATTTTACCTCTTTTTGAAGGCCTATTAGTTTCCATCTAGGGGCAATCCCTATTTAAAGAATGTGCATGGATCCCAATAAAACCAAGGGAATAGTCTTTTTTTCCCTTCTTTTTGTGATGGAGGGGCAAAGGAGAGGTGTGAAACCCAATCCTGCTCAAGCACTGCAGTTTAGACAATCCCCACAATCCCAAACTCTGTTTGGGAAGACAGAAAAATCAAGGATGCAGATGCTCAGGTTTGTGTCCCACCCAACTGCATCAAGTGGGGTTGTACCAGTTCTACACTGAGGGTGGGAAATTCCTGTCCAGCTCATGTGTACACTCAATAATTGGGTTGCTGTCAACCTACTATAATGTGTCCTTGTGAAGGAGAGTCCAAGTCACCAACACAAGAACCTGGAAGGGAGGGTGGGCTCTTTTTTTCAGAGTTCAGAGATCTCAACTTGCTTACCAGGTACCAACAGCACCTGGACTTTTATTGCTCCATAATTAAATGTTGTTGATTGGAGGGAAGCGTCTTTAACTTGGTGGGTTTGGGGTTTGCTCGTTTCTTTGCTTGCCTGAAGTATCTGTGACTCACTGCCAAACCACACTGAGCCCAGCAGGAGACTTACAGATCAGGACATCCACTTCTTAGTTCTGAGAGAGCAATGTTCCAGACCAAAACCATTCCCAGAGCTACATCTGTTGTCAGCTGAGCTCAGTCCTTCCAAAGGGTTTCTCCATGTGTAGGATTAACAGCATGGAAAGCTGAAGACAGCAAGGGGGATGAGAAACTGGTATGTGAAGGGCAGACATGCCCTCAGGAGTGTTCAGTGGGCTGACTCAGATCTCACCCATGGCTACCCAGCCTGCAAAACCTAAAAGGATCAGCAGATATTGTGGAGATTCCTGGAATTAAAGTGCTGGTGAGCCCAGGCCAGCCAGGGCCAGCCAGCTCTGTTATAGCTCCCTTACACTGAGACTGTAACAGCAGTGAGAACCCAGCACTGACATCCCATAAGATCATCAAAGTGCTCTCTTGCTGTCTCTCTTGATTCCCAAAACGCAGAGGAAGCAAGAGAATGCTTAGAATTTCCCCATGTTGCTTGCACTGAAGCCCTTGTGCCCTAACACCCTGGAAGCAATATCCCATTGAAATCCCCATGAGGTTCTCAGAGGCACAGACTCTTTTTTTGTTTTTTCTTTTCTAGTGGTCACAGCCCCAACCCTGCCAGGGTTCAAGAAGTGTCTCAGGCACATGGTGTGATTTTTGGGGTTGTCCTGTGCAGAGCCAGGAGTTGAACTCGATGGTCCTTGTAGGTCCCTTCCAACTCGCAGGATATTCTGGGATTCTCCTTGTGTTTGGTGCTTGTGTTGCTCTGCTGAGCCTGGATTAGGACTCACATGGGAAATGCTGGAGAAATCCCACCAGTACCACTGATTCTTCTCCTGTGCCTGGTTCAAAGCAAGGATTTGGCCTAGCTCTGCAGTTTGCCAGGTCAATGGCTAGCTGCAAGAAAGCCTAGAAGAAAAAAGGGAAAACTCTCAGCTTCCAAGTCGTTCTGCTTGGTGTAGAATTCTTTGTCTCACTGGTTCAGAGTTTTGAAGCAGTGTCAGTGTGGGAAAGATTTGATTCATCAGGCTGCAGTTATTCATCCTCTTCATCTGTCATAGGAACTGTTCCCATCAAATCTGATGGGCTGCAGAGGAGCACTGCCCAGTCTTGTGAATCCAGTGAGGTGCCTGAGGTGTGAACTGGAATTCTGGGAGCCAGACAAGGAAAAGGGGCACTTCAGCACAGAGCTGTTAATGCAGGATTGCCAGCAGCCTCCTTTGTGAGATGTGAGGGAATCCCTCCCCATCTGTTCCAGGCAGTCCTGCTGGGGTGGAAGGTCTGTGAGCCATGAGCAGTGACACACATTGTGCATTTCCCTCCCTTCCTCACCTTCCTTTTCCTCTCCCTGTGCTTGTAACTCCATTTGCAGGAGGACTTTCCTGCTTTGTCTTGCAGCTTTGCTTCAGTCTCAGCCCTGTGCTGACCTGTGCCAGCATCAACCACGTGCCAAAGGCAGAGAGAAGAGGTTTGCCTTTTGGAGACATGGCAGGGGAAAATCCAGCTGCTTATTTACCCATTCCACAGGGTCTTCTGCAGCCTGTGAGATTCACCACCAGGCTGTTCTGCAGGGAAGCCTCAGGATAGGCTGTTTCCTACACTGAGGGGCTCCTTCAGAAAATGTGGAATACATCAGTATGCCAGAACTGTGCCCCAGGCATCCTACTTGCAATTATTCCATCACTGAACATCCAGCCACGTTGCCATTATGCTGTCAGGGGTGTTTGAGAGATTAAATGAATGTGCTGAATGTACCTGCTGTGACAGGCATGGCAATATTAGTGATACAGGCAGTGCAGAGCTGCCAGCTCAGCTGCCTTGGCCTTGTATTTCAGGAAAACAGAGGAGCCAGTAGTGAAATCAGAGCTTTTCACTCTGGGATTGTGAGCAATCAAGTGATGAGTTTGGGATCAGCCCTCTTTTAACTGGCTTAGTGCAGGAATTTGGCTCCATAACTTGGCCTCCTCTGCTCTGTTGTTTTTCCAACTCCTCAATAAAGTGGAGCTCAAGGACTTCACTACAAGTGACAACCTGGACTGTGCTGTCCTGGTCCCACACGATGCTGCTGCTGCTGCTTGTGCTCACCAAGCCCCAGTCTGACTCCCCCTAATTCCAGTATAACACAGGAGTGACTCCAGTGAAGGCAATTTAATCTTACTTGGCTTGCTGCAAAGATAAAGAGACATACCTGGATGTGACAGATATGTTTGAGGATCATGAATTCGGACTCTAAAACTGTTTGCAGAAATTAAGCCATATTCTGATCCCACTTGCATCAATCAGTTCACTGCAGTGACTCCTGAATTACACCAGCATTAAAGTGGGGTTTGCCTGTAAAATAAATCTTCAGTCTGGGACTGCTTAATCCCTTTTTATACTAGTGAGAGAGCAAGCCTCTCCTGCTAATTAGTCACTCTGTATTTCTGATTAAATTATTAAAAATTATTAGTAAGTATGGAAAAATTACAATGTAAACATTGTTGTCTCAAGGAGCTTCAATACTAAGATTAGACTGTAGATATTTCTGTTAAACAGGGACCTAAAGATATTTCTCTTCAGCTGGGACCTGTGTTGCTCTGTGACCCTCTCATAAGCAGCAAGAAATGTGAATGTGACCGTGTTTAGGGTCTAGAAAAGAGCAGCAAAGAAATTCTGTTGCAGAGTTGTAGGGCATTAAATTGAAACAAGTTTTTAAAATCAGAGGTTTGTTTGCAGTAGCAGCATTACTGCAGTTGTGGAATGAAAAAGGGAAAAGAAAATGCCAGGAAATTAAACACCTGAATAGTTTATTTTATTTTATTTTGGGTTTTTTTGTATAGAAAGCAGTTATATTTTTCTCAAGGAAGGTGTTACTGGAGAAAAGATGTTTTGTACATTAATTTATCATCAGATTTAGGTCTTTCTCAATATCCCACTTGGTTCCTGTTCAGCTCAGAAGGAATGAGAGACAGGGTCATTGCCACAGCACTACAGGAATGAAGGGATTAAACCCAAATCTCTCCTCCAATCTGATGGAAGTGCTTTCAGAGAGAGAGATGCACCAGCTGATTAATGAAATACTGGTTATTAAAAAGCAAAGTGAATTTCCAAAGAAAGCTCAGGAGAGAATGAACATCCACTGGCTCCATGGCAGGGATTAAAGGGGTTTGGTGGGAATACTTTGCCTCCATTCTTTCCACCTTCACCCCAGTGTTTAAACAAGGGAAAAAACCCAGATAGTTTCTGCAGGAGATAGAAAACAATTTTAGATTAAAAGGGAATCTCTCAAAATCAGAAATGCCAATATGTGTCTTCATGAAGCTTATTTTGTTCTGTCTGCACAAGTCCAGCTTGGATTGATAAAGGGCCTGTGGAAATTCAGGTGGATCAGGAATAACGTTCCTTCTGTGGAAGGTGAATCCATCAAAACCCACGTGAAACATTCTTCCTCCCCCTCTGCTTTCAGGTGGGGTGTTTAGTTGAAGAAAGGATCTTGACTGGGATGCTGACACAGCCCAACCTTGTGCTTCCTCCCACGGCATCTCTGCATCCATGAACGTTCCAAACCCTTGGAGACAGGAGCTGCAGTCCTGAGCTCCCTGACTCAGTGCGACTTTGCACTTCTTCCCCACTGGTGATACTGGTGGGCAGGACCTTAAAGCTGCTGGATTGGAGATGACCCTTGAAGAGTAGGAGGACAAGCTCTTGGCCTCACATACACCCATATCAATCCAGAATGACTCTGCTGGCATCGTGCAGGAGCTCAACTGGTGTAATAAGGAAAACAATTAAGTCCCAGACTGGTACGTGGGGTCAGATGTCCCAAAATCCAGACCAGCATGGATTTCAATCCATTTTCTTTCAGTCAGTCAACTTTCCATCCCTTCTCCAAACCCAGTATTTGCAAACTAGTCTGATTGGGTATAATTACAATGACTGACCTGGTTATTTCCCCTGGAGACCTGTACAGCTATGACTTTTAGGAATTAGGAGTTTCCTGGGACCACAGACCATCTCTCCCAGCTCTTACTGAAGTCCTAACTCCTTGTTTGCTTGCATGGTGTTGTGCTATATATGACAAGTCCTGGGTTTGAAACCCTGGGGTTTTTTGTAGAATACTGTGAAGTCACAGGGAAGAAATAGGGACTGGAGACCACATAACAGGTCTGTAAGGAAAATAATCCCCATTTGGGTTCTAGGGCCAGACCTTTAGGACACCCACATTGGCATCAGCAGAGCACTAGTGTTTTATACCCCAGTTTTGTGGACATTGTACATTTGTACATAGAGGAAATCTGAACAGCACATTTAAAAAAAAAAAAACACGTTTTTGATACTCAGATGATGATGATAAATTAAGTTCAAAAAGGCACTTCTGAACTCCAAAGTGCATTTTTCAGACTCTGTTTCAAACACCTCAAGCTGTTGGTCAGTAGCTGGTGCCAACTGGCTTCTCACTCAAGCTGTAAGCACCTCTGCTCTGCCCTCCTGTAAATAGGCTTTGACAGCAGAGAGTGGTGGAAACTGGCTGTGAACAGAGAATCACCATCTCTGTGGACTTTCCTGTACCTTGGTGCTTGTGATGTATCCTTCATGCCAGTGGGAACAGGCTGCTTGCTCAGCACAGGTGAAATCTCTGCCTTGTTTCATGGCCTTTTGCCTGATGTTATTTATTTTGTTCTGACTCTGTATATATGCAATGAATTGGCTATTTTTTTCCCCTTTGTATTTGGTTCATCTCCTTGCTTCAGAGGAGGTTCTTCTCTGTGGTTGACACTGCTGAAAACAAGCAATAAAACCATCATGAAGACATTGTGTCTGTGGTGTTCCACCTGATATTTTAATGTCTTTCTCACAGTCCTGAAGACACAGAGGAGGAAAGGCTGAGAAGGAGGTAGTGAGCTGGTGAGGTTGTTGCCTGGAGTTAAGCATAATGACCTCACAGTTTGTAGGTTTCACCAGATAGACTAAATTACTCATAAAATCAAAAATGTTTGGGTTGAAAGGGAGGTTTAAAGGTCTTCTAGTCCCTGCAATGAGCAGGGACATCTTCAGCTAGATCAGGGTGCTGAGGAGACCTTTTGTGGGAACATTTGTGCCAGCAGAAGAATCAGGACCAGCCCCAGCAGGAGTGATCCCCAAAACCTCCACACTGAAGGCAACACCACAGTGTGGGCTGGGTGGGTAGATGGCCTTCTGGAGGTAGGACTGGTGTATGGAGGTAATGATCATGCAATTTCAAACACACTGTGGTTCTTTTGCCATGATCAAGAGATCTAAAATAATTCCTGTATTTGTAGGTACGTGTACCCACACACACAAATATATTGATTGTTACAGGTGTAGGGTTGGATGGTGGGATATCCTCCAACTGCCTTGTTACGCTGTGATGTTTGAATTCATCCTCATGAGAAATTAATATTTCTTTCAGGCACAGAATTGCCCAGTAGGGCTGATGAGACCTAACACTCTTCATTTCCAGTGCCCCTGCAAGGAGCTGGTGGTACTGCAGAGCTCAGGTCTGTGTCTGCCTCCTCCATACACAGCTCTGGTGACTTGTCCTCTGGTCCCTGGAGCAGCAGACACAGCAGTGCTCACCCTGTGGAGACTGTGCTCATCCCTGGCACCTTTCCCACCCTGGCAGGTGACCAGAGACCTTCTGAGCCTCATATGGTAACCTGAGCCTTTCCAAGAGAACTATCCTGTGTTCCTCCCATCCTTGCTGTGTGCCCAGGTCAGTGGCACTGTGTTTTGGGGTCTTTATTGCTCAAAAGCCTTCCTCTGTGTTGGAGGAAAGCCTAGCAGGCAACTATGAGTGAGCAGTAATTGTTAAGATGAAAGTCACATTATTTAATGCAGTGAAAATAGATCTCAGTGAGGTCAGTGAGCTTTTCCATGTCTGTGGGGCCAGTTCCACAGCTCATCCCCTTTTTAAGCTGATTTACACCCACTGTTCACATTACTGATAAAGGCCAAAGCTACAACTAGGAATGACAACTCTTGGCTATGTATGTGCCTCCTTTCTGTGTGGATTAATCATTTTCATTTAAAAGTAAAGGGTCCAGTGCTCTGGGCCATTCACTGGATCCCTCTGTGGGTTAAACCAGAAATGAGAAAAACAAGTTACGAGGACTGGGGAAAGGGAAAACCAGCCAATTACATTTATTCTGTGTCTATAGAGGTGATGATAATCACATACTGCCAACAAATGTCTTCCATATGAGGAATTGCAATCACTACCCAGAAATTATTGCTAGATGGGTTTGGTGAAGGTCACCTGGGAAGTCTAAAAAAATCAACCCAACCATGTTTGATCCCAGCTGTGTGTCCTCTGTGCCAGAGCCACCCTTCCTGGTTGACAGTGAGCAGAGCATTGCTTTTCTTAGACACACAGCATTGCTCTGAATTCAATAGAATATGCAATCACATGTATCTGAAAATTTTTGAGTTTGGTTTTTAGGGCTTCTTTTGTGTAAATTCAGTGGTGAAGCTTCTCATGACTGCAAAAAAAAAAAATCCTTCTCTGTTAGAGCCATGTTTAAAGATGGTCAATGTCATCCTTTTCCTTTGATTCCCTGTGGTTTCCATGGCAAAATGCCAGGACAAGGACTTCTGTGATCTCCATGACATTAAAGCAATTTCCCATGTAGTGGGAAATCAATTTTAGTGGTTCAATTATCTTCACTGCACATGGAACCAGTTACATCCACTCCCTCCCACCAGGGATATAAAGTCTGAACTGTGACTCAGTGCAATCCTTAGAAGGAGTCCAGCTGCCATCAGACAAGTTCAGGAAGACTCTGGATTGTCCAGGGATCCCAAGGGAGTGTGGCACAAAGAGCCTCACCGTGTCACTGCTGTAACACCATATTCTTTGAAAGCCTCAAAACTTCAATTGATGCTGTCATGTGCTCCCAGAGAAAACATTCCCACTAACTCCCTATGCATTTAACCTTTTGTTGGATCATATGAACAAAGCCAGGGAAGCTGAAATGTCATCTCAAAATACCCACGTCCAATGTCACAGAATCACTGAGGTCNATACTCAGATGATGATGATAAATTAAGTTCAAAAAGGCACTTCTGAACTCCAAAGTGCATTTTTCAGACTCTGTTTCAAACACCTCAAGCTGTTGGTCAGTAGCTGGTGCCAACTGGCTTCTCACTCAAGCTGTAAGCACCTCTGCTCTGCCCTCCTGTAAATAGGCTTTGACAGCAGAGAGTGGTGGAAACTGGCTGTGAACAGAGAATCACCATCTCTGTGGACTTTCCTGTACCTTGGTGCTTGTGATGTATCCTTCATGCCAGTGGGAACAGGCTGCTTGCTCAGCACAGGTGAAATCTCTGCCTTGTTTCATGGCCTTTTGCCTGATGTTNGCCGAACCTCTCCTTGCTACAACCTCCTTTCAGGCAGTTTATGAACATGTTCACAACTAAATTATCCTTGCAGCCAAAAACCAGAGAGGTTGGTGTGCTTGTTGGGGAACCAGGACACTTTAAAGCACATTTTATTGTCCAAACAATAAGTGGAATCATAAAAATCACAAAATGGTTTGTGCTGGGAAAGACCTTAAAGCTCATCTTGTTCCAACCCCCTGCCATGGGCAGGGACAAANGAGGTAGTGAGCTGGTGAGGTTGTTGCCTGGAGTTAAGCATAATGACCTCATACTTTGTAGGTTTCACCAGATAGACTAAATTACTCGTAAAATCAAAAATGTTTGGGTTGAAAGGGAGGTTTAAAGGTCTTCTAATCCCTGCAATGAGCAGGGACATCTTCAGCTAGATCAGGGTGCTGAGGAGACCTTTTGTGGGAACATTTGTGCCAGCAGAAGAATCAGGACCAGCCCCAGCAGGAGTGATCCCCAAAACCTCCACACTGAAGGCAACACCACAGTGTGGGCTGGGTGGGTAGATGGCCTTCTGGAGGTAGGACTGGTGTATGGAGGTAATGATCATGCAATTTCAAACACACTGTGGTTCTTTTGCCATGATCAAGAGATCTAAAATAATTCCTGTATTTGTAGGTACGTGTACCCACACACACAAATATATTGATTGTTACAGGTGTAGGGTTGGATGGTGGGATATCCTCCAACTGCCTTGTTACGCTGTGATGTTTGAATTCATCCCCAGGAGAAATTAATATTTCTTTCAGGCACAGAATTGCCCAGTAGGGCTGATGAGAACTAACACTTCATTTCCAGTGCCCCTGCAAGGAGCTGGTGGTACTGCAGAGCTCAGGCCTCCTCCATACACAGCTCTGGTGACTTGTCCTCTGGTCCCTGGAGCAGCAGATACAGCAGTGCTCACCCTGTGGAGACTGTGCTCATCCCTGGCACCTTTCCCACCCTGGCAGGTGACCAGAGACCTTCTGAGCCTCATATGGTAACCTGAGCCTTTCCAAGAGAACTATCCTGTGTTCCTCCCATCCTTGCTGTGTGCCCAGGTCAGTGGCACTGTGTTTTGGGGTCTTTATTGCTCAAAAGCCTTCCTCTGTGTTGGAGGAAAGCCTAGCAGGCAACTATGAGTGAGCAGTAATTGTTAAGATGAAAGTCACATTATTTAATGCAGTGAAAATAGATCTCAGTGAGGTCAGTGAGCTTTTCCATGTCCGTGGGGCCAGTTCCACAGCTCATCCCCTTTTTAAGCTGATTTACACCCACTGTTCACATTACTGATAAAGGCCAAAGCTACAACTAGGAATGACAACTCTTGGCTATGTATGTGCCTCCTTTCTGTGTGGATTAATCATTTTCATTTAAAAGTAAAGGGTCCAGTGCTCTGGGCCATTCACTGGATCCCTCTGTGGGTTAAACCAGAAATGAGAAAAACAAGTTACGAGGACTGGGGAAAGGGAAAACCAGCCAATTACATTTATTCTGTGTCTATAGAGGTGATGATAATCACATACTGCCAACAAATGTCTTCCATATGAGGAATTGCAATCACTACCCAGAAATTATTGCTAGATGGGTTTGGTGAAGGTCACCTGGGAAGTCTAAAAAAACCAACCCAACCATGTTTGATCCCAGCTGTGTGTCCTCTGTGCCAGAGCCACCCTTCCTGGTTGACAGTGAGCAGAGCATTGCTTTTCTTAGACACACAGCATTGCTCTGAATTCGATAGAATATGCAATCACATGTATCTGAAAATTTTTGAGTTTGGTTTTTAGGGCTTCTTTTGTGTAA